>OX246737.1:96822371-97422371 GCA_945910005.1 Isoperla grammatica
TTAGAGGGAAGTCTCCAGAAACTAAGATTAACAATAAGTCATCAGTATTTGACCACGTTAGAAGCAAGTCGCCAGATTCTAACCTAGGTACAAAGTCGACGTCAATATTTGACTACGTTCGAAGAAATTCAACAGATCCTAACCTAGGTATAAAGCAAACATCAGTTGGCAACAATGTGAGAAGAAAAATACCAGAAACTAAGCTTGACACAAAGTCGACATCCGTATTTGACTATGTTAGAAGGAAGTCACCAGATCCTAACCTAGGTATGAAAACGCCAACATCAGTTGGCAACATTGTGAGAAGAAAAATACCAAAAAGTGAAGTTGACACAAAGTCGACATCAGCACTTGATCACGCTAGAAGGAAGTCACCAGATTTGAACCTAGGTACAAAGTCGACGTCAATATTTGACTACGTTCGAAGAAATTCACCAGATCCTAACCTAGGTATAAAGCAAACATCAGTTGGCAACAATGTGAGAAGAAAAATACCAGAAACTAAGCTTGACACAAAGTCGACTTCCGTATTTGACTATGTTAGAAGGAAGTCACCAGATCCTAACCTAGGTATAAAAAAGCCAACATCAGTTGGCAACAATGTGAGAAGAAAAATACCAGAAAGTGAAATTGACACAAAGTCGACATCAGCACTTGATCACGCTAGAAGGAAGTCACCAGATTCGAACCTAGGTACGAAGTCGACATCAATATTTGACCATGGTAGAAGGAAGCCACCAGATTCTAACCTAGGTACAAGGTCTACATCAGTATTTGACCATGTTAGAAGAAAGTCTCCGGAAACTAAGCTTGACACAAAGTCGACATCAACACTTGATCACGCTAGAGGGAAGTCACCAGATTCGAACCAAGGTACGAAGTCGAATTCAATATTTGACCATGGTAGAAGGAAGCCACCAGATTCTAACCTAGGTACAAGGTCTACATCAGTATTTGACCATGTTAGAAGAAAGTCTCCGGAAACTAAGCTTGACACAAAGTCGACATCAACACTTGATCACGCTAGAGGGAAGTCACCAGATTCGAACCTAGGTACGAAGTCGACATCAACACTTGACCACGCTAGAGGGAAGTCACCAGATTCGAACCTAGGTACAAAGTCGACACCAATATTTGACCATGCTATAGGGAAGTTACCAGATTCAAACCTAGGTACGAAGTCGACATCAATATTTGACCATGCTAGAGGGAAGTTACCAGATTCGAACCTAGGTACGAAGTCGACATCAATATTTGACCATGCTAGAGGGAAGTTACCAGATTCGAACCTAGGTACGAAGTCGACATCAATATTTGACCATGATAGAGAGAAGTTACCAGATTCGAACCTAGGTACGAAGTCGACATCAGTATTTGACCATGCTAGAGGGAAGTCACCAGATTTGAACCTAGGTACAAAGTCGACATCTGTATTTGACCATGTTAGAAGAAAGTCTCCGGAAACTAAGCTTGACACAAAGTCGACATCAATATTTGACCATGCTAGAAGGAAGTCACCAGGTCCTAACCTAGGTACAAATTCTACATCAGTATTTGACCATGTTAGAAGAAAGTCTCCGGAAACTAAGCTTGACACAAAGTCGAAATCAATATTTGACCATGCTAGAAGGAAGTCACCAGGTTCTAACCTAGGTACAAAGTCTACATCGGTATTTGACCATGTAAGAAGAAATTATCCGGAAACTAAGCTTGACACAAAGTCGACATTAGCACTTGATCACGCTAGAAGGAAGTCACCAGATTCGAACCTAGGTACGAAGTCGACATCAATATTTGACCATGTTGGAAGAAAGTCACCAGTTCCTAAGCTTGACACAAAGTCGACATCAGTATTTGACCATGTTAGAAGAAAGTCTCCAGAAACTAAGCTTGACACAAAGTCGACATCAATATTTGACCATGCTAGAAGGAAGTCACCAGGTTCTAACCTAGGTACAAAGTCAACATCAGTATTTGACCATGTTAGAAGAAAGTCTCCGGAAACTAAGCTTGACACAAAGTCGGCATTAGCACTTGATCACGCTAGAAGGAAGTCACCAGATTCGAACCTAGGTACGAAGTCGACATCGATATTTGACCATGTTGGAAGAAAGTCACCAGTTCCTAAGCTTGACACAAAGTCGACATCACTGTTTGACCATGTTAGAAGACAGTCGCCAGATCCTAAACAGGGTACAAAGTCAATATCGTTATTTGACCACGTTAGCGTGAAGTCATCAGAAACTAAGCTTGGTACAAAGTCGACATCACTGTTTGACCATGTTAAAAAAAAGTCGTCAGATCATAAACAGGGTACAAAGTCAATATCGTTATTTGACCACGTAAGCGTGAAGTCATCAGAAACTAGGCTTGGTACAAAGTCGACAAAAGTGCTCGACCACGTTAACGGAAAGTCATCAGAAACTAGGCTCGGTACAAAGTCGACAACAGTGCTCGACCACGTTAGCGGAAAGTCATCAGAAACTAGGCTTGGCACAAAGTCGACAATAGTACTCGACCACGTCAGCGGAAAGTCATCAGAAACTAGGCTTGGTACAAAGTCGACAACAGTGCTCGACCACGTTAGCGGAAAGTCATCAGAAACTAGGCTTGGTACAAAGTCGACATCAGTGCTCGACCAAGTTAGCGGAAAGTCATCAGAAACTAGGCTTGGTACAAAGTCGACAACAGTGCTCGACCACATTAGCGGAAAGTCATCAGAAACTAGGCTTGGTACAAAGTCGACATCACTGTTTGACCACGTTAGCGGAAAGTCATCAGAAACTAGGCATGGTACAAAGTCGTCATCAATGGTTGACCACATTAGTAGAAACTCACCAGATCCTAACCTAGGTGTAAAGCAAAAGTCAGTTGGCAACTATGAGGGAAGAAAAACACCAGCAACTACACATAGCATAAAGCCGGTATCAGTATTTGAGCATGTTAGGGGCAAGTCGCCAGAGCCTACCCTTGGCACACATCATTCTTTAGTATTTGAGCCTTGTGGAGAACATTCATCAAGCTCTCGCTATAGCACAAGGTCGACATCAGTATTTGAACATTTTAGAGGGAAGCCACCAGACCATTGTCATTGCACCACATCAGTATTTGAACATTCAAGAGGGCAGACACCAGACCATCGCACTTACACAACATTTGAACATCCTACAGGGAAGCCCCCAGTTGACTGGCATTTCAAACCATCAGTATTTGACCATTATAGAGGAAAGCCACCAGATCACTGTCATTGCAAAACATCAGTATTTGAACATCCTAGAAGGAAACCATTATATCAATGCCGTTGCACAACAGTATTTGAACATCGTAGAGGGAAGCCACTGGACTATTGCCATGGCACTCAACCAACCTCAAAACTTGATTATATTGTTGATCGGCCGATGGACTATCATGACTGCATACCACCTGTATTTAATTGTGACGACACGTGCAAGGATACTTCAGTACCTCAGTGGGGATCAGGGCAGGCGTCAGTAGCGGTCCACGAATGTGTTTCAATAAGGCCAGCAGCATTTTGTTGTGTTTGTAAGATGTCTGGAGACTTTCAACAAAGTAACGAATCCACGTCTCTATTCGAGAGAAATAAGAAGTATTTTGGCGACACAAAAGCTGCCATTTTTTGCCAACATTCTACTCCACAATACGCTCATAACAGACGGGTGGGTACAGGTTTGAACCAAGTTTGTGATCAGTTCTGTACGCATGTGTGTAACATACGGCCGGCTACTGTCACTAATCACTTTTTTGAACAATTGCAAACGATTCCGAATGACACACGGACAATTTGTGATAAATCACCATTAGGGTCTGGCGGGGTAAAACCGTCATCAGTATTTGACCTTTTAAATGTAAACTCACCGTGTGTTTATCAAAATACTCGGCACTCATCAGATCCCAAAACCAATGTTGTGATTTCACCACCAATCTTTGACGGCAAACATGATCAGGCTACCGAATCTGATAATGTTTGTAAGAGAGCTTCAGAGTGTATATCAGATGTCTATCGGATCGGAGATGTATATCGGAAAGAGACACCTTGTGTGCAATATATTCCTCAAACAGAATTGGTGTCTGACTCACGGGGGAAGAATGCGTCAAAAGAAAATAATACATGTCAGACGGCTGAAAGCGTCAACTTTGGGGTTAAGAAATCGAACTGTAGTCGTGACTGTGGGAATAAGCCAATTGAGCGATCCTCTTTACAAAAGGAATCAAATTTACAAACTTTAAACGTTAAGGGTGGTGATGCAGAGATACTGTTGGACCAAGAGGTGGAAACTGCTGCCCCTACCAAAACGTTAGTTGAAATGCCGGTCATTGCTGTTAGAAACATGAAGACGAAACCGTTTGTCAACCGTGCAAAGGAAGCATCTCTGGTTCACTCGAATACTTATGACAATCCGGTTTTCAGTGACAAATCGACGTCAGATCTCCATACAGATGGTCAAACAGCAGTGATATCCAAACACAAAATAGACATGATGGTTCTCAACCAACTGACCGAGATTTCAGACATAAATACTAACGAACTAACGATGTTCGAATCGATGATTGCGATGACTCAACCTTTACTCACGGATCATATTGGGAAGAGAGCAGCAAATACACTAGATTTCAACCGGGTCACTGAAGAGTTAAAAACTTTAAACTTCAATGGTCCCCTGAAAAACAACGATCCTGTCGAATCTACGTGTACATCTAATCAAGCAATGCTCGACCTAAATACTTCTAATGAAATTGGCACGGGGGAGTTATTAAATGATTCCGTCCTCACTACGACAATAGTGCATGATGCACCTGAACATTTGCCAGCAAGTACCCACACGGAAGATGCACATGCTCAACTTTTAGAACTAACCGTACCGACGGGAAATGAAGAGCCTACCCTGGACAGTGTAGACTCATCAACAAATCGTACTTTTGACGACTTGGCTTGTGTGGACTCGACCAAATACATTGCTCGGGAATTGACCCAATCAATACTCGAAGGAGAACACGAGAATCAGAGTCCATGCGATTCTGTAATGTCAGCGATACCCTCACCCGATAACGATGAAGTGTGCGAACCGTCATGCGATGTGAATTTGTCACACCTGACGCAAACAATACCAGAAGGGGAACTTGAGGAACGACGTCCGCTGGACTATGTGGTATCAGCTCTACCACAGCCTGACACTTATGTGCTGGATTTACAAACATGCGATGATGCTGAGTCACGTGACCGCCTGAAACAACCGAGCCGTCTGACGCGGTCGAAGAAGACGGTTCAGTTTAGCCAGGGAGTCGTGTTTTTCTTCCAGAGAGATCAAGGATTTGTCTCCGTCACCGAGAAAGTAAGTAACATTAAGTTCAACAACGTCTTCTTCTTTTCCTATGCCCGCATTTTTGGCTTACTGGGGAATCATGCATTTTCTTATCTTCCAGTAGAGACAGGCTTCTATTTCCTCATAGCTCATGCCAGGTGGAAGGACACCTACTTCATCTTTAAGACTTAAACAATAAACATCTCATCAGATGCTCTCTGTTCTGTTCTTCCCTCTCACATAGACTGCACATATACTGCTGTTAGTGATTCCTATTCGATGTAGGTGTTTTCCAAGCAGATCGTGTCCTGTTTGAAGTCTAAACTGTGCAGTAGCTGTTCGACTATTTCCATACTTCTTGTGATTTCCAGTAGTTATTTTTTGCCATGCTTTACCTTTCCCTTTATCAATCCACTCTTTTTGTACTCCTCTCGACATGTAAATCGTTAAAGAATATTTATGGCAGTAAACTCACCTTGAAATAAGCCGCAATCAACAAACATTTCTTCTTCTTTAAGATATAAGGCAATCACATATTTAACTCGATTAATACAATATATTCAACTGATACCACCAGGTGTTCTCGCTTCAGCTGTGGCTTGATATGGCCAGACAACACAACAGTATAGTACTAACTTATTAACTGATGATTTTAGCCTGGCCCTTCCCTCGGCATGGCAAGAGAACATACTCAAGTGGCAACGTTTTCCCTGGAAGAAGCGGTTTCTGGCAATAAAGCACCAACGTGTGGTACAAATGATACTGAATGGACGAAGAAGCCAAAGGTAAGTAATGTACAGAAATGAAGCCAAGATATATTGACTCTAATCTCGATGGCATCTCAGTTGGTCTTTACAAGTTAGATTAGGCCGGCCGTCTTGGTGGAGATGCCTGGTAGGGGCGGCGGGCTCTACCGCGCCAGTGTTGCTGCGTCTAGAGTTGGGTATTAGGACACAATATTGCAATGAAACATTCTGGCCAAGTCGACTCGACATCAAAACTGCGATAAAACCAGCTTTAGTCCGGCTTGCCTAAAAGATCTCGCCGCTTGCTTTATATCGGTTTTCAAAAGGGCACTATTGTGAAAATCCTGAATTTACACGAATCATCTATATTTTTGTTACTATTTGGTGATCTGACGTTTATTTTATTCGACATGTATTCTTTTTCTTTTCTGAATTCTACAGGTTTCCATCGCAGTACGGTGAAAATTTACTAAAAAATGTTATGTAACTTACCCAAACAAATGGAAACTATGGTGATTTGATGTGTGTGTACAAATGTTCATATTGGACGTTTCATGTTTGTAGAATTCTCCTGCTTTCCTCGGCGCACGTCGATATCGACTCAAGAGATAGAGCTTCGACCGGACGACACTCGAAGTCAACTGACACACTCACCTCGATTGTTTGCAGAAAGTGTCGCCACGAACGCGCGGCGAGCTGCTTCGCTCTGCACACGTCGACATCGACCGGTCGAACTCGAAGTCGACTGGCACATTCATCTCGATTGTTTGCAGAAAGTGTCTCCACGAACGCGCGGCGAGCTGCTTCGCTCTGCACAATGTCGACATCGACCGGTCGAACTCGAAGTCGACTAACACTTTTATGTCGATTGTTTGCAGAAAGTGTCGCCCCGAACGCGCGGCGAGCTGCTTCGCTCTGCACACGTCGACATCGACCGGTCGAACTCGAAGTCGACTGACACCTTTATGTCGATTGTTTGCAGAAAGTGTCGCCACGAACGCGCGGCGAGCTGCTTCGCTCTGCACACGTCGACATCGACCGGTCGAACTCGAAGTCTACTGACACATTGATCTCAATTGTTTGCAGAAAGTGTCGCCACGAACTCGCGGCGAGCTGCTTCGCTCTGCACACGTCGACATCGACCGGTCGAACTTGAAGTTGACTGACACATTTGTGTCAATTGTTTGCAGAAAGTGTCGCCACGAACGCGCGGCGAGCTGCTTCGCTCTGCACATGTCGACATCGACCGGTCGAACTCGAAGTCGACTGACACATTTATGTCGATTGTTTGCAGAGAGTGTCGCTCCGAACGCGCGGCGAGCCGCTTCGCTCTGCACACGTCGACATCGACCGGTCGAACTTGAAGTCGACTAACACATTTATGTCGATTGTTTGCAGAAAGTGTCGCCACGAACGCGCGGCGAGCTGCTTCGCTCTGCACACGTCGACATCGACCGGTCGAACTCGAAGTCGACTGACACATTCATGTCGATTGTTTGCAGAAAGTGTCGCCACGATCGCGCGGCGAGCTGCTTCGCTCTGCACACGTCGACATCGACTCGAGTGAACTAAAGGAGAGTCAACAGATTCGGATGTCGCGACAAGAGTGCGGCTGCACTTGTGGAACGTCTTGTGACGCGGACACGTGCGAGTGTGCTCAGGTCAGTACACGTGCACCGAGACACGCACACTGGACTAACCTGTATATAAACACTCAACATTCACACGTGCATATATAGTTTGCCGTTTTGAATTGATTATTACTATTTATTTCAATGGTGTTGGAAGAAAAGAGCATTGCTTCAAACACAAAAGTGACTGGCAATCAATATTAAATTTAAGTGAATAAAAGAATCGTAATAAAAATATAAAACAATAGAATAGAACAGGAACATATTATAATTCTAACAAAAACGTAACAACAAAAGCAATAATGGCAACCAGACAATGGACCGCAACCCAATTTAAGTTTTGGTCTTAAAATATGAAAGGTATAGGGAGGAAATGAAACTACTACCATGACCAGTGGCCGTGAAAGTGTACGAGAATGGTTGCCTGCACTATATGTCCTAGATATGCTTCACATTCAGTAGGTCCAGGGTTCGATTCGACTATCAATTCAAGGCAATACTATAGTAAACGGTGCCGTAGCAACGATAGCACATAATACATGGTATGAATTTCCCCCACTGAACATCAATCAGTTCTTTAAATTGAGTGGGTAGAATATAAATACAAATGTATTTTATTTTATTACTACAGCTGCAGCTCGGATGCCTCGTGGAGCGGGCCCGCTACCCGTGCGCATGCGTCAAGGATAAATGCGCCAACCCGCACGGCCGGGCCGAGTACAAGAAGCGAGTCTACAAGGCCTACGTCAGCGAGAAACTCCGCGTCTGTAACGCCGTCACGCTGACCCTTGACTGTTGATGACGTCATTGACGTGGCAGCGGACAAGCCACGCATACTTAGTCTACACTGTGTACTTAAGTCACGTACTAAGCATCTCACCTTAGCTTAGCTTAGGCGATCGTAAGCACTTAAGATGAATACATATTTAAGTATATTCTAAGATGACTATGTATTAAGTATTATTATTTAGGATACGTAAGTATATAATGTACATTTAGCCCTAGTATATAGGTGGTTCCAATTCCTAACTATAACACCCTGCCAATCACTAACCTCAAAAAAGGCGATGTCTTCTTCTTTTCCTTTGCCTGCATTTTTTGCTTACTGGGCCATCATGCATTTTCTGGTTTTCCAGTAGAGACCAAGGAGGTTATATAAAGCACTGGAGGGGCGATGGCCTATGTTTACCTGGCTGTTGCAGTGAAGCCAGTTTTGCGGCGCGCGGCCGAGCGGCGGCCATATTGGGACTGGAAGGATTTCAATGCATGCATCTTTCCCCGCCCCCTAGGCGGCCCCCCGCACGTGACTTTTTCCACGATGTGTCGCTACAGTTTTCGGCGCCCGGCCTTTGGCTACTCGTGGGTATTTTTTTCGACTTTCCACCCCCACCCCTTCACCCCCTCACGACGTGTTTTATCTCGTCAAGTGTGCGATTTCGGCGCTCTCGTTTTGCGGTAAAAATTGTAAAAAATTCAAATGTTTTTTTGGCAATTTTTCGGATGCTTTTGATCCGAAGTCAATTGATTGGCGCATCTTTTTGTAAGAATTGTATGAATTTTAATGGTCCCTTTTAAAAGTTACGGGCACTTAAACTCGAAAAATTTGCGAAATTTGGATTTGACGGATCTGGTACGTTTTTAACGCGTCAAATTCAAACGGCTCTGCCCGTCGAACCAAACGAGATATAACATTCGTTTCTGTTTCGTTACCGACGCTTACCATCTGGGTAACTGGAATTTGGAATTTTTTTGGATTCGTCCCAGAACTTTCGTCAATCAAATTGTGTACATTTGGTAAAGTGCGTTTCTAAAAAGCGCGTGTAACACTTTTTTCCCACATTTTTTGTTTGAAAATTTTCTCGACTTTTTAATTTTGATAAATAACCACTAATCTTGATTATTAACGAAGCAATTTTTTAATTTCGTCCCGGATGCTTAGTTATGGGGACTTTTCCATTAATTCTACACGGTTTCAGTTTTGATTTTTTTGCGTCAAGTTGGTACTTTCGAAATGGGTTTTTTTTCTTTAGGCCGATGCTGAACCCTTGCCCGTACAGGGGCATGAAAAAACATTTTCGAAAAGTCACCCCTTTACCGAATGACAGATGTTCCCGCAACGCACTTTTCACGGCGTTAAGAAAACACGCATACAAAAGTTTTGTTTTTGTATATTAAAAGGGATTTTAATATGCCATCAAACAAACATTTGTGATTAGTATTATTAAATGCACATTTGTCTATCCGAAAACGTTACGTTAAAAAATTAGACTTTACGGGTGTCCGAGTTAAGGCGCTTTCATAGCAACACGGCAACACGTTTTTTCCGGACCGGCAAGTCAGGTGAACCAATCAGGGCAGGCACGGCAAGTTACTGATTGGTTCACGTGATCTGCCGGTCCGGAAAAAACGTGTTGCCGCGTTGCTATGAAAGCGCCCTTACGGTGCTTTAACGGATTTCACGCGTAGCCGTTTTTTGTCGGAATTTGTCTTTGGGAATTTTTCAAAGTCTTAAAAAAGCATGTTGGAATTTTTTCTAATTATCGTTTTCCGTTTTACCGTGTCCGAGACTATTTTTGACATATTGAATGTACCCGGACGTACCGGGATGTGAGTGTCGAAATTGATTATCTTCAGATTACATTAATGTATACGGCACCCCCCCGTCGTCGTGTTTTGAGCTTTTTCGATAAATTAAAAACTAAACATATTTAACAAAGAATAGAGAAAAGTTATTCCGACGAAAAATTCCGAAAAAACTCATAACAAATTCGTAATTTGGGTGGTCAAAAACAAAAAAGTAGAATTTTGCACGTACAAAAGCTTTCCGGTACGTCCCGGTAAGTGTGACGTCAACAAACTGCACATGTACTGAACGGTATTGGAACGCTCTTTTTAATGATACCAAAACGGGTTGTCCGATTTCAAAACGGGACATTTGGGGGACGTTCAAAACTGAAAATTAAAAATTAAAATTACAAAAATGTACATTCAATATGTCAAAAATAGTCTCGGACACGGTAAAACGGAAAACGATAATTAGAAAAAATTCCAACATGCTTTTTTAAGACTTTGAAAAATTCCCAAAGACAAATTCCGACAAAAAACGGCTACGCGTGAAATCCGTTAAAGCACCGTAACTCGGACACCCGTAAAGTCTAATTTTTTAACGTAACGTTTTCGGATTGACAAATGTGCATTTAATAATACTAATCACAAATGTATGTTGGATGAAATATTAAAATCCCTTTTAATATACAAAAACAAAACTTTTGTATGCGTGTTTTTTAACGCCGTGAAAAGTGCGTTGCGGGAACATCTGTCATTCGGTAAAGGGGTGACTTTTCGAAAATGTTTTTTCATGCCCCTGTACGGGCAAGGGTTCAGCATCGGCCTACAGAAAAAAACCCATTTCGGAAGTACCAACTTGACGCAAAAAAATCAAAACTGAAACCGTGTAGAATTAATGGAAAAGTCCCCATAACTAAGCATCCGGGACGAAATTAAAAAATTGCTTCGTTAATAATCAAGATTAGTGGTTATTTATCAAAATGAAAAAGTCGAGAAAATTTTCAAACAAAAAATGTGGAAAAAAGTGTTATACGCGCTTTTTAGAAACGCACTTTACCAAATGTACACAATTTGATTGACGAAAGTTCTGGGACGAATCCAAAAAAATTCCAAATTCCAGTTACCCAGATGGTAAGCGTCAGTAACGAAACAAAAACGAACGTTATATCTCGTTTGGTTCGACGGGCAGAGCCGTTTGAATGTGACGCGTTAAAAACGTACCAGATCCGTCAAATCCAAATTTCGCAAATTTTTCGAGTTTAAGTGCCCGTAACTTTTAAAAGGGACCATTAAAATTTATACAATTCTTACAAAAAGATGCGCCAATCAATTGACTTGCGATCAAAAGCATCCGAAAAATTCCCAAAAAAACATTTGAATTTTTTACAATTTTTACCGCAAAACGAGAGCGCCGAAATCGCACACTTGACGAGATAAAACACGTCGTGAGGGGGTGAAGGGGTGGGGGTGGAAAGTCGAAAAAAATACCCACGAGTAGCCAAAGGCCGGGCGCCGAAAACTGTAGCGACACATCGTGGAAAAAGTCACGTGCGGGGGGCCGCCGAGGGGGCGGGGAAAGATGCATGCATTGAAATCCTTCCAGTCCCAATATGGCCGCCGCTCGGCCGCGCGCCGCAAAACTGGCTTCACTGCAACAGAGGCCATCGCCCCTCCAGTGCTTTATATAACCTCCTTGGTAGAGACAGGCTTCCTCTTCCTCATAGCTCATGCCAGGTGGAAGGGCATCTACTTCGTCTTTAAGACTTGGACATCTCATTAGATGATTTCTGTTCTGTTCCTTCCTCCCACGTAGACTGCATATACTGCTGTTGGTGACTCCTATCCGATAGGAGGCCTGTAGGTGCTATCCAAGTAGATCGTGTCCTGTTTGAAGTCTAAACCGTGCAGTAGCTGTTCGTCTATTTCCATACTTCTCGATATTTCCAGTAGTTATTTTTTGCCATGCTTTACCTTTCCCTTTATCAATCTACTCTTTTTGCACTCTCGTCTTTGTTGCTGCACTAAGATGTGCATTTACTGATGAATGTGACAGCTTTTTGATTACTTGGGGCATTTTGCTGCCTCTGGCAATGTTATTGTGTAGATAATCGCTGTCAATCATCCCAATTATTCAAGAAAGCACTCACCTTCTCGGCCACCTCAGCACAGGCTCGGCTTTTAGTAACTGTGTCTGTATGTCGCCAGAGTTTTTAGACATGACTGACGTGTACAACAAAGAGGGTGACGGCTAAGTAGCTCCTTCAGGTTTGTGAATGGCAGGGTGTTAGTTAGGTTGGAACCAAGTATAGATACATCACACCTCGACTATACACATATATCTAAGTACGTATCGTTACTTAAGTTCATAGTGTACACAACTTAATAAACTCTAGCTAATCATTGTTTTAGAAGCTTGTATTATTAAAATAATAAAATAACTAATCAATTGTAGATGTCTTGCTCTTCCTGCTGTTCATTAAGTTGAGGGAGATGACGTCAGATTCAATCAGCGAGCGAGCGAAGGAAACGATGTTTAATAGGCAAAATGCATCTTCTGTAGGCCTTGGTCGATGTATCTACGCGTCAGTCTCCTTAAATTCCCGCCTGTGTTTGGGTATAGTCTCCTCTGCTATTCATATCCGGACGCCATGACACCAGCATGTTCTCACTGAACTGAAAACAAGCGATTGAGCAATGAATACGTCGAGGAAGTGGAAATGTTGTCCAAGGCAGTGAACCTATCTGGGCTAGGGTTGACTAGTGACTCATCCCGTCGTCAGAAGTGACTTAATGAGATCCTCCCTTTCCTTCTACCACCCTTTTGAATTTAAGTACTTCAACTTGTACCGTTCTTCCAATCTCTTTCCCCGTTTGACCTTGTGCGAGTATTGGTACATGAGAAGCCTTGCTTGTCATAATAGACGGCAATTGGCCGGACGCCATATGACTTAACCACAGACAACTACTTAACGGTTGAGCGGTCGGGGTGGGTCCCTCTTCGTGGTGACCGGTGCCCGCAAAGAGGGCTCTCATGCATATATGAAATCATCCCTTTGCTCATTCGTCACTCAACTTTCTCACCAGTCTCTCTTTTCATTCGCATCATTCATGCCGGACCTCTTTGCGACTTTTACATTGCCTGAGATAGAGACTACGAGACTTTTCGCGATTGTGTTCACGGAGAAGAGAAAAGTGAAGAGGGATGTTTTTACTCTTGACTTTTAGGTTGGAATTCATAGTCGGCCCCTACACCTAGGGGCGCCCATTGTTACCAAGGTAACAGTTGTTTCCATGTTATTTCCCATTAACAAAACAAATCCATAGCAACAATGGGTGCCCCTAGGTGTGGGGGCCGACTATGAATTCCAACCTTAGTCTTCTACGTGTCACGACAACGCGAAAAGTTTCGTAAACTACACGCTATCTCTATAAGTAAAAGAGTAATCACTTTATTTTGGGGTTTTGCATTTTACTGTTCTCACTTCCCCGTGTAACAGCCGCCTCACTAACCACTAACTTATAAGATTTCAACGACTTCTGTGTCACAACACAGTAGTAAGGTTAGTAAGTATCGTCGTCGATTTTAAATACCTTCTCTATGACTTTTTCACCCCATGGCCCACATGGGATAATTATGTATGTTTTGTGTACGAAAATAGTTTGACCTCAAAAGTATTAAGAAAATAGTGACAGGATATTGGATCTTTGGTGGATATTTTCAACACAAGTTTTTATTCTCAGAATAAAAATCATACAGATATTTTTCTTAAGACAAAATAATATTTAAATTATAAACATCAAAGTTATCATGATGATAATACAAAATCCTTCCTCAGAATTGTATAAGAATGTATTATTGAAAGTCCTACTCATATCAATAGGTTGTTTTACTGTTTCAAGAAACTAGTTTCAATATGGACTACATTGAATTGCGCTAAAAAACGATTACTTCACCTCCTCGGGTATAAAAATACTGCAGTTGGCGTTGGTCAGTGCTTGAACGCGTAAGACAGCCGAGCCCATGTCATCTCCTTCGAAACTGCAGCTCGTACTTCCCCTCCAACTTGAGTGTGACGGCAACACTATTGACATTCAAGTCCTGCATCGTGAGGTCGGTCGACACGTTGTACCTCCTTAGCAGTGTACTGGCCACTGCCTTCAGCTGCAACATGGCGTACTTCTGGCCGATACAGCTGCGCGCGCCCCCGCCGAAGGGGATGTACGCGAAGGGGTGAACGTTGTCACGGTTGTCGGGCAGCCACCGATCGGGGAGGAACTTCTCGGGGTTGGGGAAGTATCGGGCGTCGCGGTGGGTCGTATAAGAGAAGATCATTGCGTTCGATCCGGCTGGTAGCACGAAGCCTGAGGGAAGCGTCAAGTCTTCTGGTATGTCTCGTGGTATGAACGCGATCGGAGGGAACAGCCTGTTAACAACACGTCCATCAGTGACAGGAAATACAAACAAGCACTATTCTTATCAGTCTATGCCTACGCCGTCCATTGGTACGTTCTACCTTCCTTCATAAGTATCTCGCTTCCCGAGACTTTCTAACGCTGAGGTCCGAATTCACCAAACATTTTAATCGGCCGATTTACTAATCTCGATTTGGTTACTATGGTTCCAAAAAACATTACATACAAAATGCATGGTGGCTTGTACCGGGCGCTGCTTTTGATCTCCGATTAACAGAAAATCAATGGATTATGGTTCGGTGAAACTGGCCTTGAGTGATACTGAGTTCTTTCAAGCCTTCAGTAAAAGACTCCTGGCTCGGTATGAAAACATAAATATGAGCAAAAGACAACCCCTTATTGATGTTACCGTTCGAAGATCCGAAGACGAAGCACATTGACCCTTAGGAATTGTATCCAGCTGGATGATAGGACGAGGCCCGTGTGCAGCTGCGTCCAATCGACTGGGCTTGGCCGCTGACACCGACCCTTACCTGAGCATTTCCTTGATGGCGCGCTCCAGTGCCTTGAACCTGGGCAGGTCCTGGACGGTCACAGGGTAGGTGTCCTTGCCATAGATCTCGTCCTGAATGTCCTTGTGGATACCCAGCACACACAGACAACAACCTGACTTACCTGAGCATTTCCTTGATGGCGCGCTCCAGTGCCTTGAACCTGGGCAGGTCCTGGACGGTCACAGGGCGGGTGTCCTTGCCGTAGATCTCGTCCTGAATGTCCTTGTGGGTACCCAGCACACACAGACACAGACAACAACCTCACTTACCTGAGCATTTCCTTGATGGCGCGCTCCAGCGTCTTGAACCTGGGCAGGTCTTGGACGGTCACAGGACGGGTGTCCTTGCGGTAGATCTCGTCCTGAATGTCCTTGTGGGTACCCAGCACACACAGACAACAACCTGACTTACCTGAACATTTCCTTGATGGCGCGCTCCAGTGCCTTGAACCTGGGCAGGTCCTGGACGGTCACAGGGCGGGTGTCCTTGCCGTAGATCTCGTCCTGAATGTCCTTGTGGGTACCCAGCACACACAGACAACAACCTGACTTACCTGAGCATTTCCTTGATGGCGCGCTCCAGTGTCTTGAACCTGGGCAGGTCCTGGACGGTCACAGGGCGGGTGTCCTTGCCATAGATCTCGTCCAACTCTCGCGTGATCTCGCCCTGAACGTTCTTGTGGATGCCCAGAAGAACGAGCAGGATCGACATTCCAATCGCAGCTGGAAGTATTGGTTTACATTTTCAGTGTCCCTCTATCCTCATTGTGTTTTCTTACTAGTTGGACACTGACAGGTTATTGGAATATACCTGACAATTGATAAAATCTATTAAACATATTTCTTTCTTTCAGCCGAATATATATTATCCGTGTGTAAGCACTGTCTCAGAACAAGTTATTGATAGATTGATATTTGGGCTTAACGTCTCATATTTTTGCAACGTGGCTAATCGAGACAATGAGTGGGTGAAATATGAAGATGAAATAGGGGGATGTTTGAAGGAAAGGGGCAAGTAGGAGGGTGGGGAGGATATGGGAAGGGGGAGGACGTGGACTACCTTTTGTCTGGCTTCTCCACCTTGACCTGTCCGGCTAGGGTGGCCCTACCAGAAGCATACGCTTCCGCCGGCATAGCTCCAGGAATCATCAAAGCACACAAACCTGCCCACCACGATAAGGAAGCAGTCCATGGGCAGGCAGAACAAGTTATATTGAGACCATCAATCTAAACTGCTTTATCTAGATTCTCAAGCCAAAAGCTAGCCTATGTAAATTTTCAAAGCGAGGGGTAGAATTTTTGTAAATGGTAATAATAATAATAATAATAATAATAATAATAATAATAATAATAATAATAATAATAATAATAATAATAATAATTCTTTATTTAGCCAAATGCTATTGTAATACATAATGTACATAAACAACTCATATGGTAAATTTGTTTTTAACAAATTCTGTCATGTTCTTTACACTTGCTTGCTGAACATTAATATCATTAAGATATTTTACAAATTCATTATAGAGCTTAAAACCATTAAAAGTCAACGTTCTTTGCGTAGAAGTTTTACAAACATTTTTAACATTAATATTTTTGGAAAAACGGGTGTCATGAAAATGAATTTCTTTATTTAACTTTAACAATTCCTTTAAATATGGTGGACCAATATCATTTAAAATATTGTTAATCATTTTTAAAACCTTTAAAGCATATTTTTGTCTAACACTTAAAATGTTAACAACTCGTAACATATCATTAATATGGGTACGTTTATGGCATCTTAGTACAGCTCTCATAGCTTTATTTTGAGCACGTTGAAGGATTTGCATATCTTTGTCATCAATATTAAATAAAATGGACCCACAATACTCAAATTCGGGCATTACGATTGCATTATATAACAGTCTCCTAGTCCAAGGTGAGAGGAATCCTCCAACGCGATACAATAATCCCACTCTTTTATTTATCTTATTTGTCATTGCCATCACGTGGTTACTAAAATGTAAATGTTCATTAATCAAAAAACCTAAATATTTTATTTCTTTAACTACCTCAATGTCTTCGCCATTAATACTGAGAGAGAACTCACTTTCACTCAACAATTTATCTTTTCTTTCCGATGATGACGTTACTAATAAACTCTTCGTCTTTTTAACATTCAATTAAAGCTTATTATGTTTAAACCAATCATTTATTTTTTCCAAAGCGTCATTCAGTTTCTCACATACTTCCTTAATACTGTACCCACTAACAGAGATCATACTATCATCAGCAAAGAGATTGAGCACTACACCATTAACATTTATATTTACATGAGCATCATTGATAAAAATTAAAAACAGCAAAGGTCCTAACACTGACCCTTGCGAAACACCATAGTCATTAACACATTCAGTAGATTTTTCATTATTAAAAATGGTAAATTGTTTACGACTACAAAGGTAACTCCTGAACCAGTTATATACGTTCCCATCCAGGCCACAAGTTTTCAGTTTTTTTAATAACAACTGACGATCAATAGTTTCAAAGGCCCTTTTTATATCAATAAAAACGGCCGCAATACATTTACCTTTATCTAAGTCATATTTCCAGTTGTTAAGTAACAATTGAAGAGATGTTTCACACGAATGTCCTGGACGGAACCCGGACTGTAGTTTATAAAACAAATTATTACAATTAAAATATGAGTACGTGTTTGTTGAAATGTGGTTACGTACAATTATCATGGGGTGAATATGAACGATTTATCTGAATAGCAAGCCCGCGCAATCTAGTAACACTTACTTGTACCAAATCCTGCAAGGGCAATTCCTAGGATCTCGTCTCGCATTTGCTTTGGAGACAAGACTTCTCCGTTCTCTTTCGACGACTGCATCATTAAATCCAGCATCGTCGTCACGTTCTTTCCTCCTTTGAGAGGTCTTGAGTAGTCAGTGTCGAGGTGTTCAGTTTTGGAAGCATCCTGACGTTCGGTTGAGTAGACCCCATCCATGAAGTTGGAAACAATCTGAGAGATGCGACAAGTTTCATTAGTATTCTGCACGTTGGATTACATTTTATAGTCGATCGAACTAATAATAAGCTAAATTGTTTATTTAAACTTGACCCAAGACTACCTTAGACATGCTTTCGTCACAGACGAGGCACTCGTAGCCAACCAGCGAACCTCTCGAGACAACCCCGCGCAAATACCGATCGCTGATAGGCTACGAGCCCCTCGCCTGTGACGAAGCATTCGTAAGGTAGTCTTGGGACAGCTATTATAGACAAAGTAGCACAAGTTAACAGAAGTTGTAATTCTTCCCGAAAATGCCGAATATGGTGCAGGTCCTTAAAAACTACTACTGACTTGGCTCAAAACATCCTGTAAAATATAACGGTACATTAAATAAGGGAGTGTGGGCATTACTTTGAATAATTTCGATGGGAAATTGAAAGAGTAGATTCCCGGCTCTCAGATAGTGTATGAGGGTTAATTCAATTCAAAGGCAACAGCCGTGAACCATTACGGAATCTTTTAAATTGACAGGCCGTGTATTGTGTCATCTGCATTCGGATGGTATAATACACCAACTTCAGATACTAAATCAGCAGCATTTGGGGTCTAGTAGCTAAATCCTTAGGAAATCGCTCTATACCCAACTGTTTGTGCATTGCAAAATTGACGAGTGTTTACTCATGCAAAAATAGCTTTATTTTACCTTCTGTTGTGTGAAGTCAGGCTATAACTTCTATAAGAAACGATTATGTTACTACTTAAAATACCGAGGAATTTGTTTTTTGTATACTTTCAAAGTGTTGTGCACAGTTCTGTCACCACAAGCGTTCCAATATCACACCAACTTGTTTGATGAGTGTCTGAATTCGTTCATACCACCAAGATCAATTCAGCATCAACAACAATGCGGCATGCGCAAGCTATTTGGTCATGCACACCTGAGCTTCGGTGCGGCGTTTAAGGCAACCGCTCAACCAGACGCCAGACCACTTAGACCACTCAGAGGTCTGGATTCGAGCCCCAGTCTGCAATGGTTCAGTGAGTTCTGGATTTTACCATGAAGTGTGGGGAATTATTTCCTTTGTCTTTCGTTTCGTGTGAAGACTGGTGGTATATCGCTCTGCGTGCGCCTCCAAGAACTCCACTATTTGAACCCACCTTCACGACGATGGATGATGCGAGGTGCGCAGTGACGTCATACTCATAGCATATAGAAACAATGTGGGTTACCTTCCTGAGAGCAATTCCTTCTCGCCCCAAGGAAAACCACGACTGTAGCCATGGAACCATCAGCCAGGGGTAGAACACCCTGGCATGAACCAGTTCATCGCAGCGAGTCACTGTGTCGTGGAAACTCATCATCCCCTCGTCTCCCCCGGGCAAAGAGTCACTTTGGCAACCTGAAAAGAGCAAAGGGTACCAATACCGATCGCTGATTGGCTACGAACCAGTCGCTTGTGACGAAAGCATGTGTAAGGTAGTCTTGGGACAACTATATGCAGTGTGTATTGTAGGTACATGTATCATATTGCCGGTCCTTGTCAATACTGGCATTGCTGGTGAAGCAAGCATTGTTTAGGCGTTGATCGCCTAAACCACGGTCTCTGCGTTCCAGCATCGAATGTTGCTTGGGCATGGACTGTTTTTCATCTTCATACATAATCACACACTGTACATATCGAGTAGCATCGTTGTCAATATTGAATATATAAGACCTAAAACCCAAATATCATCAGTTGGTGAACAGATGAATAGACCATCAAGTTATTGTAATGGCAAGTTAGCCTTTCTCTTCAAGATATGCGGCTTGTCTATATAATGGCAACCATATTATTCTTCTGTCCCCGCCACTCAATACTGCTCATCAATCAAACAATCACCGTTTTATTAATCTTCGCTCACCAACAAAGCGTGTCCGTTTGTTTAAAACTGTTGGAATGGAACTGTTACCCCTACCCCAAAGATCGATATTAAATTTGCTTTGGAATATGTTTCTTATATTTGAAATTAAAACAAATAATAGAAGACATTTTTCGATAACTCACCAATCACTGTTCTACAAATCGAATCAATTGTGATGCAGCTGATGTAGTGCGAGAAGTCCACCGTTCTACCGTCTGCTACATCGTCCAATTTCTCGCACACCTGTTGACTTCTTTGCACAAATATCTCGACGAACGTTTCGAGAACTTGAATCTGGAAGAGCGGGTTGATGACCTTCCTGTGAGTCTTCCACTTGGATCCCCGCGCCGTGATGAGGCCCCCGCCCACGAAGTAGACCGCCGCGTTCATGAAGTACTCGGAGCGATTCACCAGGCTCTTATTGCCGAGTATCATCTTGACGTCGTCGGGGTCCGACACGAAGACCGTCAGGTTGATGCACGACCACGTCTTGAAGACGCTGCCGTACTCCTTGAACCAGCCGGTGATGACCTTGAAGGTGTGCTCGCCGGTACCCTGCAGCTGCAGCCCGCTGCCGACTAGCGGGTACCCGCGCGGGCCCGGGATCCGCCCCGCCACCAACCAGCGGCGGGTCGGCGCCCACAACAGCCAGACGACCATGATCAAGGACGTGTACAGCAAGGTCGGGGTGGCGTCTTCGAGGAACATGGTCGACTGCTGCTGCCTTCGCACCTCCGACTGAAGCACAATTGTTGTTAGTGACATTGGAATTGCAATATGCTTCGATTTGTTTATGACTTAACTACAGTTCAGATTTTGCAAAATGATTTACTCATTATGCATGCTCTACAGAAGAACTCGTCATCACTATGAAAGTTGTGTTTCATTTAAACTATGCAACTATTGGCTTTTAAAGGCTAAGCTATACATAGATTATGACGGTAGAATTTTACAAAGTATAGAGCTATGTGTAGAATCCATAGTAAATTCTAGGACTTCGTTTTTTTTTAAATGAAAACGCATGTTACAAAACAGTTCAACATTTTAAATTTGTTACTCGAATTGGTGAGTCTCATTAAACCAAAGAATTGAAGAGCTTCGACAAATATTGAACCACCTCTATGGGGTATGTGTATGAATTTTCTACAGCTCTGGAAGAGTGTGAAATATATCTTTTATGTTTTAAACATTATAAAATTATATTTTTTATAAAGTTTCAGTTTTCGATTTTCTAGTTTTCGGACATTCCTTTCAAAACGCCATGTGACGTCGTAGTTAATGAAAATAACTTTTTACGAATGACTTTGCCACAGCCTCTTAGAAGAAACAATCAAAACTCGAGCCAACAATGACTAGTTGTCAAATCTTCAGAAAATGAATAAAATGTTACTTATCTTACTTTTAATAGTAAATTGGCCCCAAAATAAATTATTAGGCGTACTTGACATAACTAAAATTTGATTTAGGAAAGTTTGATTTTATATATGCTTCCGGGTAAGATAATCTGCAATGAAGAGCTATTTTATTTATTATAATAATGTGATTGGTTGATTGATAAACTATGGCGAGTGACGTATATACCCCGTTTTTCCCGCCATAATGATTTGTGAAACTTCCAGCTCGTTTTTATAAATGAAAATGTATTTTAAGTCATAAAAATAAAATATCTTTGTGTTCAGAAAGTTTATCCTAATCTACTAAAATAATTTTCAAAATGACGCAAAACACAACATAAACAAAAAAACAGTCAAAATACAAAATTCGCCAACAGCAGAGTGGCCCATCAATAAATCTTTAACTATAGCTCGGGAAGAATTTGAAAAATTTCGTCGACGTATAGAGTAAGGTAATGTCGTCATAATTTATCAAAAAGTGAAGTGACGTATGGGAATTGGATATTGACCAACCTAAATCTAGTTCTCGTTCTCAGTGAATAGTGATACAATCAGCGCGTCTGTCGGCAGGCGTTGTAAATTGTGATTGCACATTCCAAATAAGGCTAGTCCACTTCAGCAGGAGAAGAACAAGCAGGTACCGGGAAACCCCGCACAGACTTCCATTGAAATTAGACCGCGTGGAGCGACCGCTAAGAATTGTACTGCTATAAGACGACAGCACATTGGTTAACTTGCCAAGACAACTATCATTATTGCATGGATATACAATTATACCCACGTAATAACCGACTAATATCAACATCGTTACATGTATATAATTGTACATCCATGGGGTCGCCTTGATTCGGAGTCGACGCTGCTATCTTTAAACTGTTTATCCCCCTCTAGTAGAAGATTATCAAACGGCTAGCTCTTCAAACAGCGAAGTATGTTACATTTGTTCTACAACTAGGAAAACACTCCGCGTTGCCAGATGAGCGATTTTTTTTTTTTTTTTTGTAAATCAAACATATCATTTGCATATCATAAAAAAACCTTTATAATAAACACATGATTTTTTTAAAAGATGGGGGTTCAAGTTACAACCTTAGAATTTGTGTATATTATTTGTCAATATGTTGCTAATAACTGCACGAAATATTAATTAAATCCGTCAAGAAGTTTTCTTTTAATAAATTAAAACCTTCAAGTTGATTTTTCAATGGATTTCCGCATAATTTTATTCGACCGTGGTCTACTCAATAGGCTCTAATTCATAGACTATTAAACCTATCAGTGTATGGAAATTTCCATAATGTAGATACAGACAGGCTATATCTAAAATGTCATATTGTTTAATCATACAATAACCGCATTTAAATCATAATAAAAGCTTTTTAATTTGTCGACAAAGTTCGTTGTTAACTTTTGTATGTTTGCCGTGAACGTCATAAAACATAACACGTCATTGTAGTCATTCTATGATGGCTATCAAAATTCCAAATACATAGTGAAAAAGGTCTGAATGCGCACGCCATTTCTGCTGCATACTATGTGCATCTAACTTCAATGGACCATTCAAATGAGAATCGTATAAGTGGAAGACTTTAATTTAAAGCGACTAAACCAACCCTGTAGGCTCCGAACACCATCGACGAGTGAGCGATATCGAATCAAAGATCTATATTTCAAATATGAAACACAGGAATCAGTGATTGGAAAACCCAGCTCCGAAGTAGAGGAACCGGTTTGAACTTCTCTATGGACCCGTTGTCATCACAACCCGGATGCTTGTTTGCGTTACGTGCTATGGTATTGTTTTAATTACATGCTATTGTCCAATAGGGGCCATGTCTGGCGTAAGTATAACAATTAACATACACCTTTCAAGCAGACATATTTATTTTAGTTTCTTAAATATTGTGTGAATTGAGTTATATGCGAGCACAATAGTTTCCTTGATAGTTATTAGAAATGTTTGCAAATTGCAGATGATGACCTCCGACCACGAGTCTCTGGACGTGACCTTCGCCTCTCCACTACCTCTGCCACGTCATGCTGCTCAGCCCGCGCGCTCTTGACGTGACCTTCGCCTCTCCACTACCTCTGCCACGTCATGCTGCTCAGCCCGCGCGCTCTTGACGTGACCTTCGCCTCTCCGCTACCTCTGCCACGTCATGCTGCTCAGCCCGCGCGCTCTGTGCCGATATGGCGCAGGGTGAATTGGGATGACGTCAAGAACGCAGTCAATGACCTGACCTGCCCTGGGACACTCTCAAGATGAAGTCACCCGATGAGACAGTTACGTTACTCACACAATGGGTACAAAATGTGATTCAGACCCGTGTTCCACACAGTCTACCGAAAAAACGCAAATATCCTGTTTATTATCAAGAGCACACGATATTAGCTCTGCATAACAAATACAGTGCGTGGTTTCTATGGAAGTCACATCCCAATCCGCATACAAGGCATTCATTTTGTTTTTTGCGTACTTATGCCAATTCACTTGTTAGGCGTGATTACAGCCTACCCAGGGGCGGATTTAACGGGTGGCGAGGTCGGCGAATGCCGACCGGGCCCCGACCGAGTCGGGGCCCCCCAAGACCTCCATTGCTGATAATCATAACTTTATGTAGTTGTCGTCTACTCAGGCGCTATTTGTTAAAATTTTCCATGAAAGGGAAAGGAAGCTACAATTGACATTAATTATCTGAAGAGTTAAGTGTGGGCCTTTCACAATAACAACAGTTGTTAGAAGGTAAGGGTAGAGACAGCGGCTGTGGAACAACACTTCGTAAACATAAAAGCGGATGCACATATTTTAAAGTTCGAGGAAAATCAGTTAGTTACTTATGCAGGTGAGGGGTCGGGTGGGGGTGGCTAGTTGCACGTGTCCGCAGCTCAGTTGTATAATAAGTTTGACAAGAGACGTAAGTCAAGTAGTTCTTGAAAAATATTGTGCTTTAGCGTGTGCGTGTGTGTGAGCGTTATTCTGTGGACAGTTTTCGTTTAATTCCTTTTGTTTGTTAGGTTGAATTGTTATTTTACATATATTTTATTCTAGCATGTGGTATTGAATTGTGCCAATGCTAGATTCAGGTATGTTTAGAAATGAGCGAGAAAGACAAATACAAACAAAAACCAGGCTGTACAAATTAAAGATAGGGAATGTTCTCTTTTAACGAGATGCGGGCAGTGAACCAGTGACCCTTAACAATCAAAATAAGAATTTTTTGCTGAGAGGAAGGTATGTATGTTCGAGTGCGATTAAATCAGCATGTGTTGGTGAAGTAAGTAAACGCGATGAAACATCGATTGATATTAATAATCTCTGTTCTGGTCTCCCCACAGTGCAACAAAACATGTGTCCGAATCGCCTAGTGACGTCACGAACATATCAATACAATTCGTGCGAAGGCGATGCAAATGCTTGGTATATTATACAGGTTTACTGATATAAGGGACCCGAAGGCTCTCCGGGCGTAGTTTACGGCATGCGTGTTACCCATTTTCGACTACTGTTCCCCGATATGGGCATCAGCAGCCGATACTAATTTGGACCTTCTTGACAGGGTAACGTCTTTCTTCTGTCGCATTGTTCGTTCTAGAGTGTTCTTATATCGCGATCTCGAAACAGCGGATATTTTAGCCAGGATGGGTCTATGCACTCTTAGCATACGTAGACAGAGATGCGATCTAGTTTTGCTGCATAAGATGTTTCATGGCCGTGTTAATACTGACTACCTTATCACTAACCTTTGCCTTCATGTACCCGGCCGGACAACACGCCTAAACAACCTGTTTCATATACCAAACTGCCGCACCAACCTAGAGAGACGCTCCATCTTCACCCGCCTTCCGTCTTTATATAACGCTCTTCCTGGCTCTGTGGACATCACATCTAATCCTCATTCTTTTTATACTTCATTCATTCCACATCTCCCTATAAATTTCTAAGGTGCCTTTTCTATTGTTATGGTTTTTAACGTTTTTAATTGTCCCTTTTACTGATGACAGCATTGTTGAATAATTTTTATTACCTGACAAAGCAATTGCATTGCAGATATATGTATTGTATGTGTATTGTTATTGTTAATGTTGTTATTTGTTTTGTTTGGTGGTCACGCCTATTGGCATAAAATGCTGTAGTGGCCATTTACTGTAAATAAATAAATAAATAAATAAATGTTTGCGATGGGACCCACGTCTTGAAACAAACGTCTGCAAATGACAGAGGAATGACGTTGTGGGCGGTAACCGGGTATATTACATGTGCGTGTGAGAGTCAAGCTATTGTTGGTGTCTTTAGACGTGACCACCCACAATGTCGGAGACATTAAGACGTGCTTTTCATTCCTTGTGAGCTTATTCACTAAAGATATGTTTCAAGAGTGAAAGGTACCTTTACGTCAAGAACCACACAATATTTTGATTTTTAAATTATATCTCAAGACTGGCCTAAATCGAAATTTTGAATTAAGAGCGCACAGTGACTTGGTAAGCCCTACATACTGAATGCTCTAAATGTGTCTTACACTATAATTAGTATGGTTTTTATTTCTAATTAATTGTATTACTAATTATCGATTTAATAATCAAAATAACTACTCTAATAGTTATAATATTTCATTCAGTCTGTATGGCTTACTAAAGCACAGTGCGCTTTTATCTCAGATATTCGATTTCGAGTAGCATTCATTTGAGATGTAATAAGAAATAAATGAAAATGTTCTGCGGTTTTTGACGTAGAGGTACCCTTTCTAAGGTATTTGCTTCGCTCCTAATGTTTGTTACCTTCTGTAAATCCCCTGCGGGGGCTCGTTGAACTTCCAAGTCAGGTCGTTCCATCCACTCTGTCAAAACTAATTCTGGCTCAGTCAAAACCGTTTTATATCAAATTGAATTGATTTAATTGTACTTGTATTCTTTCTCCATTTTTAAGTGAAGTACTTTTTACATACTTTTACATTTTACATAATATTGTAGTATATTTAAGTAATAAACCAATTTTTGTAGTGGGTACAAGAATGACGATGTTCGTTCCAATGAGAAGACCTAACTTTGAGGTTTACCGAACCTCCGCCAGGGGATTGACGGACCTTGGTTTGGTACCAAGATACGTAGTTACTTCAATGGAGATCCGACGACATTTGTGCTCTTTCCTCGTTTGTTTACATTTTAACGTGATATTGTTTGTGTGTGTTATATGTACATCACCTGCGGCTTCTGTCAACGATATTGATGGCTAATGTTATAAAGTGCACGAGTATTTTGACGCTCATTGCCATTGGACATGAAATAGTATTTCAAATATTGAAAATAATCATTTATAAAGGTACAACATGGCTGACGTTTCGAGAATCATCCATTATTGACGTTTTAAAAAAACATTTGTACGTGTAGATAGCAGTGGTTATCTTGGTAGCAGATCTTGGTATCAGCTAATCAATTCATATTTCATACTTTGAAATATTTTCATTTCTTTTACTAATTATTTTTTTTAATTAATAAATTATGAATTTTTAAAATGCTTAATTCACTTTATTGGTTTAATTAATTAATTAATTACTTAATTGAATTCAAATTTCAAAATAAATAAATTAATTAATTAATGTTTTGCAAGTTTTGTAATTAATTGATTATTGTTGCAAAACGAAATCGTTGGAATGCATAAAGGCGCGTTCAGACAGAATGACTATGGACTAAGACTAACAATAGAGTGATTAAGCCTTGGGAAAACAACGTACTCGGAAACATCCATCCCCAAATGTATTTCAACAATGCCAACAATCGAAAATCAACTTTCTTAATCACTCGTTCTTAAACACTAATCACTATAAAAGTTTGTTAACGCTTAGACATAAATCGTATACTTCAACCCTGTTAAACCTTAAATCGTTAGTCTTAAACACTAATCGTTAGTCTTAGTCATTTTGTGTGAACCCGCCTTAACTGTTTCAAGATCTACAAACATCCGATCACGGTATAAATAAAAATTAATTTAGCAAGTTAGGTATAAAACCGACGTGAAACCATGGAAACGGTATGACAGGGTGAGCGATCCAGTTCATTTGCAAATGCTAATAGCTATAGCTCAACTCCAGTACAATACATGTGTTTTACAAATTTTTATTGTTAGTGCACAGTTATAGAACTAAATACAAATAAGTGACGTGTATTTGAAATTAATAATCAGTTGAACAATCCAAAAAACAAAAGAATGACCCGGTCTACCACACAGTACTTCGCGTGCCACACAACCATAACATGTAAATATGCACGACATGCGTCAAAGGAGAGACATACTGAAATTTGCTTGAGAAGGAACTGCTGTCATTTGGTCTCCCGTAGAAAACTACATAAAACTGTCCCGGCCCCAACAATAAAAACAAAATTATAACATTTAACTAACGGTCATGTCACAACTGAGTTATAAACTAACATCGCACGTATAGAAGGGGAAGGGGTATAAGGACAAAACGTTTTGGGCATGGTAAATATACATCAAAACTAATGTGTGGCTTTTTCAAACTGCAAGAAACAAACCTCATAATATTGTTAATTGTTACTATTGACGTTATAACATTATCACAAACGAAACACACGTTATATTTATACATTAAGGGAATATTTCTCAGTATTTTTTTTTCGTACAACTTTCAAAAATGCATTATTTTCAGAGCTTTTTAACTCTACCGACGCCTAATATTTAGCGCCACTTGGGCCGCTAATGCATACTGACGATATTTCCAAGGGGATGTTCAACATTTCCAAGATGGTGGATCAACGGATAATATAAATAGTTAACTTATTGTTTTTTGAACAAGATTAATCAATAGTTGCGAACTTACCTTCTCAAGTGAAATCTTGACAAAGGTTTCCCACTATTCACCAAGAATCTGAACAACCTTGCGGTGAGCCTGTATGAGTGTAAAATGAATCTGTTCTTATGAGCGCTGTCAAGTGTGTAGCTCACACACTCGCATTTCAGTTGGCGTACGGAAATAACCGTTTGCGAACAATGCAAAAGTATGACGTACATACATAATACAGGGGTGAATTAATTCTGTCTTTGTTGTATTGTATTTCCTGGAAGTTTTAATTAAGGGGGCCAGGTATAGGGCTGGGGTTTGCTCACAAGACAATATAATAAAGTGCGTAACCTACACTTAATACATTATTATTATTAATTTTAAGAACCGCTAATTTTTGTTTGCAAAAATAACTTAATTTAACTTATGTTGCGTGATTGGCGGTGCCATGTGAACCAACTTGAAGTCAAATACTATATTATTAGTATACAACGGCATTTGTTGAAGTGTAGGGTGTAGTCACATTATAAAGCGAGAGAGCCATATTGTGTGCCAAAAGGGCATGTTTTATTTATTTATTTTATTCATTTTTTTTTGTTTGTCTTCGGCTCATTGTAAAAATTGTTCAGGCGGCGTTTGGTTGAAGGTCGTCTATACTGTTCAACATTACATTGACGTTACTACTAAAAAAGCAAAATGAAGATATTATATACTCTCTTGACTGGCCACTCTTTGTAGTTTACGCAATACACTCAGAAACACAAATAATATACAAACACAAGTAATTCACACAAATAATCAATTTCGAATGGAACGTAATTGTGTTACAATGTTGCATGTTTCATGGTAAGCGTATTCGTCTTGTACTGACAGCTCAAATGTCAACCAACACACACGCTGCTCTGCAGTATGTCCGTTGTGCAGCCATCACGTGAGTTCGACGAGAATAGAAACCCTCTACCAAAATTGATAACACTATCAAATGGACCGTGTTAGTTTGTAGAGTCGTCGCATGATTAGTGATTACCGTAGATAAGTGCATCTGCCCTTGCAGTGTCTACAGGTCTTGTGAAGATCAATGTTATGTTCACCAGAAGTATATTTGTTTCATTATTATATCGAATTATTGAACTGCTATGAAATGGTTATGATATCGAGCAATACAGATTGGTGTTATTGGTGATATGTTATATATTTGTAGTTAAGTTAACAGTGTCTGGACTCGGGACTGGAACTTTGGGTCCTTAAAGGGATAGTCGGGTGAAAAACTAAAGAACTACCATTTGTAGATGTCCACCTTTAAATATAAAAAACATGACTAAAAGATACCATACTTTAAAAGCAGGTGGTTAAAAAATTAAAGAAAACGCGATTATTTGGTTTGGTGCTACCAAGTAGCACCGAGCAACTTTTCTCATGGTAATTCCCATATAAAAAAAATGTTGCCTTGAGAAAGTAAAACCACCGCTAAAATAGGGCACTGATCAAAAATCGATCAGGAGGTTTAATGTGCATCGTTTCTCTACCGATAACATGCTTCTTAGTACGAACGTTTACTTCTACAACATGCCCTGCAATTAATTTTTTTGTGTCATGATGTAGTAGAAAAGTTGCAATCTGTTTTGAGCGGTACTGTCCGCAGTCGCCGAGCGTTTCGCGGAGCGCGGGCTGGTCTCGTATAACACAATGAGTCCTCTGTCTATCGGGAAGGCGCCAGCGACCTCAGAACCGATACAGTTACACTACGCTTTAGAAGAAAAATGCAGCAAGAGCTGCCGAAGGGAATCTAGTAGAATAGCTAATTGTTCACTATTTTTTTTCTTGCATTGAAGCAACCTATATCAATTGTATTTTACACATAACTGAATTTCATGTACTAATGACTAATTGGTGACTTTTTAGTTCTTCATCTGACTATTCCTTTAAAGCAAGCGCTGTTCAATTTACCAGGTGGAGTCGAAAGACTACCAGACTTTTGTTGTGTAATATGTAATGCGAGAATTTGAAGTATTGCGTGCGAAGCTTTTGATTTTGCTATCTAGTTGGACCTTAAAATATAACTTGTATGTTAATTTGTATACATAACTGGAATTGCTAACATTGCCCCCCCCCCCCCCCCCCCGTATGATTGCACTAGACTAGAGTATAGATAGACCCTCGTTGTGCCTAAACCGAAGCCGTACTGCTTTAGAGATAGATACAGACATAGATGTAAATAATTGGTCTAACATCAAATGTCAATACGGTGTATCTGTATTGTGGTGTGGGGGCACCTAATGTGTTCTGTTGAATCCGTCGTGTACACTAAAGATATGCATGCCTATCTTTACCCATGCTGGCTGTCATGTATTTAGAGGTTATGTTTGGTAGTTGTTGTTGTTGTAACACAGCGCCTTCTAAAAATGTAATTTTGTATCTTTGCGTGTGTCCAAAGGTTGGTACTAACCGGATGTGGAAGTACGCAACACACTTTGTGTCTAGCCAGCAATGGAAGCAGTCCATGGTTATTTCAATAAACCTAATCTTTATCAATCCTACACAAGTAGTTTTATTTTAAATGTTAAAGTACCATACAAACATTACACTGGCGACGTAGCTAGGCCAATTATTAGACAACCAACTACTTATATGTGGTTTGAAATAACCGCGGCCCCCTGGTTGGCTCGAAGACAGTCAGCGTCAGTGGGCCCATGGTCCATGGGTCAGCCCAAGGTTCTGCGCTCGAATCCCAGACCACTGTAGCACAGAACTGTAGTGTGGCACGGTGTCACTTATTCAAAATCAAAACTTTTCTTTTCACGTATTTCCACATTCCCATAGGATAATGTTGATGACATTTTGTTGTTTTACGTCCCATATTTTTGCAACGAGGCTAATCGAGACGATGAATGGGTGATTATGATGATTGAAAAGGCCACTTGACATCCATGCCCAAGCAAGGATTCAAATATTCGAACCTGGAACGCAGAGACCGCGGTTTACTATAGATCATCGCCTAATCGACCTCGACCAACTGCGCCGGCGTTCCCATAGGAAAGTAATAAGCATGCTGAGGTGCAGATACGACATTGTGTGCAGATACGACATTGTGTGCAGATACGACATTGTGTGCAGATACGACATTGTGTGCAGATACGACATTGTGTGCAGATACGACATTGTGTGCAGATACGACATTGTGAGCAGATACGACATTGTGTGCAGATACGACATTGTGTGCAGATACGACATTGTGTGCAGATACGACATTGTGTGCAGATACGACATTGTGTGCAGATACGACATTGTGTGCAGATACGACATTGTGTGCAGATACGACATTGTGTGCAGATACGACATTGTGTGCAGATACGACATTGTGTGCAGATACGACATTGTGTGCAGATACGACATTGTGTGCAGATACGACATTGTGTGCAGATACGGCATTGTGTGCAGATACGACATTGTGTGCAGATACGACATTGTGTGCAGATACGACATTGTGTGCAGATACGACATTGTGTGCAGATACGACAGTGTGTGCAGATACGACATTGTGTGCAGATACGACATTGTGTGCAGATACGACATTGTGTGCAGATACGACATTGTGTGCAGATACGACATTGTGTGCAGATACGACATTGTGTGCAGATACGACATTGTGTGCAGATACGACATTGTGTGCAGATACGACATTGTGTGCAGATACGACATTGTGTGCAGATACGACATTGTGAGCAGATACGACATTGTGTGCAGATACGACATTGTGTGCAGATACGACATTGTGTGCAGATACGACATTGTGTGCAGATACGACATTGTGTGCCGATACGACATTGTGTGCAGATACGACATTGTGTGCAGATACGACATTGTGAGCAGATACGACATTGTGTGCAGATACGACATTGTGTGCAGATACGACATTGTGTGCAGATACGACATTGTGAGCAGATACGACATTGTGTGCAGATACGACATTGTGTGCAGATACGACATTGTGAGCAGATACGACATTGTGTGCAGATACGACATTGTGTGCAGATACGACATTGTGTGCAGATACGACATTGTGTGCAGATACGACATTGTGTGCAGATACGACATTGTGTGCAGATACGACATTGTGTGCAGATACGACATTGTGAGCAGATACGACATTGTGTGCAGATACGACATTGTGTGCAGATACGACATTGTGTGCAGATACGACATTGTGTGCAGATACGACATTGTGAGCAGATACGACATTGTGAGCAGATACGGCATTGTGTGCAGATACGACATTGTGTGCAGATACGACATTGTGTGCAGATACGACATTGTGTGCAGATACGACATTGTGTGCAGATACGACATTGTGTGCAGATACGACATTGTGAGCAGATACGACATTGTGTGCAGATACGACATTGTGTGCAGATACGACATTGTGTGCAGATACGACATTGTGAGCAGATACGACATTGTGTGCAGATACGACATTGTGTGCAGATACGACATTGTGTGCAGATACGACATTGTGTGCAGATACGACATTGTGTGCAGATACGACATTGTGTGCAGATACGACATTGTGTGCAGATACGACATTGTGTGCAGATACGACATTGTGTGCAGATACGACATTGTGTGCAGATACGACATTGTGTGCAGATACGACATTGTGTGCAGATACGACATTGTGTGCAGATACGACATTGTGAGCAGATACGACATTGTGTGCAGATACGACATTGTGTGCAGATACGACATTGTGTGCAGATACGACATTGTGTGCAGATACGACATTGTGTGCAGATACGACATTGTGTGCAGATACGACATTGTGTGCAGATACGACATTGTGAGCAGATACGACATTGTGTGCAGATACGACATTGTGTGCAGATACGACATTGTGTGCAGATACGACATTGTGTGCAGATACGACATTGTGTGCAGATACGACATTGTGTGCAGATACGACATTGTGTGCAGATACGACATTGTGTGCAGATACGACATTGTGTGCAGATACGACATTGTGTGCAGATACGACATTGTGAGCAGATACGACATTGTGTGCAGATACGACATTGTGTGCAGATACGACATTGTGTGCAGATACGACATTGTGTGCAGATACGACATTGTGTGCAGACACGACATTGTGTGCAGATACGACATTGTGTGCAGATACGACATTGTGTGCAGATACGACATTGTGAGCAGATACGACATTGTGTGCAGATACGACATTGTGTGCAGATACGACATTGTGTGCAGATACGACATTGTGTGCAGATACGACATTGTGTGCAGACACGACATTGTGTGCAGATACGACATTGTGTGCAGATACGACATTGTGTGCAGATACGACATTGTGAGCAGATACGACATTGTGAGCAGATACGACATTGTGTGCAGATACGACATTGTGTGCAGATACGACATTGTGTGCAGATACGACATTGTGTGCAGATACGACATTGTGAGCAGATACGACATTGTGAGCAGATACGACATTGTGTGCAGATACGACATTGTGTGCAGATACGACATTGTGTGCAGATACGACATTGTGTGCAGATACGACATTGTGTGCAGACACGACATTGTGTGCAGATACGACATTGTGTGCAGATACGACATTGTGTGCAGATACGACATTGTGAGCAGATACGACATTGTGAGCAGATACGACATTGTGTGCAGATACGACATTGTGTGCAGATACGACATTGTGTGCAGATACGACATTGTGTGCAGATACGACATTGTGTGCAGACACGACATTGTGTGCAGATACGACATTGTGTGCAGATACGACATTGTGTGCAGATACGACATTGTGTGCAGATACGACATTGTGTGCAGATACGACATTGTGTGCAGATACGACATTGTGTGCAGATACGACATTGTGTGCAGATACGACATTGTGAGCAGATACGACATTGTGTGCAGATACGACATTGTGTGCAGATACGACATTGTGTGCAGACTGCAGATACGACATTGTGTGCAGATACAGCATTGTGTGCAGATACGACATTGTGTGCAGATACGACATTGTGTGCAGATACGACATTGTGTGCAGATACGACATTGTGTGCAGATACGACATTGTGTGCAGATACGACATTGTGTGCAGATACGACATTGTGTGCAGATACGACATTGTGTGCAGATACGACATTGTGTGCAGATACAACATTGTGTGCAGATACGACATTGTGTGCAGATACGACATTGTGTGCAGATACGACATTGTGTGCAGATACGACATTGTGTGCAGATACGACATTGTGTGCAGATACGACATTGTGTGCAGATACGACATTGTGTGCAGATACGACATTGTGTGCAGATACGACATTGTGTGCAGATACGACATTGTGTGCAGATACGACATTGTGTGCAGATACGACATTGTGTGCAGATACGACATTGTGTGCAGATACGACATTGTGTGCAGATACGACATTGTGTGCAGATACGACATTGTGTGCAGATACGACATTGTGTGCAGATACGACATTGTGTGCAGATACGACATTGTGAGCAGATACGACATTGTGTGCAGATACGACATTGTGTGCAGATACGACATTGTGTGCAGATACGACATTGTGTGCAGATACGACATTGTGTGCAGATACGACATTGTGTGCAGATCGACATTGTGAGCAGATACGACATTGTGAGCAGATACGACATTGTGTGCAGATACGACATTGTGTGCAGATACGACATTGTGTGCAGATACGACATTGTGTGCAGATACGACATTGTGTGCAGATACGACATTGTGTGCAGATACGACATTGTGTGCAGATACGACATTGTGTGCAGATACGACATTGTGTGCAGATACGACATTGTGAGCAGATACGACATTGTGAGCACACTCGCTGGCATTAGTAAATCAAATGTCGGACAAAACATCACTTTTATTTTACGAACAAATAGTTAACAAATGTTGACGAGAAATAACGATCCGTAACCATATCAGTTAAAAAATTATTGCATGAGAGGTGTTACAGTACATAAGTGTTTTCAATCACCTATAGGACTACACTTGATTCAGTGAGTATACATCACCCCCTTTGAACCATTAAAATGATATCTAAACAGTCATTATTATCCGTCTCATCTCTCAGTTATTCTTCCTTGCAAATAGTCAAACATAGACTGCAGAAAACAATCGGGCAATTTGTTTCACCAATTGTTTTTTATGTCAATGGCTGAAAATACATAGTACTTGCTTATTACAAGCAAACATCAGATGATCCTTCTTCAAGTAAGGAAGACAGTTACTTTAATAGTAACGATGATCAAATCAACACAATCAACTTAAACACCTTCAAAGAAACACGCCATTCAGCATGCGTGTGGTGTAGCTATCTAAACAACAATGCTGTCCCTCAAAGCAAAATAAAATATAATAATATTCAGTGAAAAAATTATTTAAAAAAAACGTTTGTATTTACATGTACTAAAACGTAAAAAATAAATTTTCGCCCAACAATTCTTGCCTTACTCGGAAAATAAAAGCGTTGGGCGCTTACGGTATTGACATTACAGAATTTTGTTGTTCATGGAGGGAAAGCGCCCAGCGCTTTTATTTTCCGAGTGAGGCAAATATTTGTTGGACGAAAATTTATTTTTTACTTTTTAGTACATTTAAATATAAGCGTTGTTTTAAAAAAAGTAATTTTTTCATGTAATATTATTTTTTACTTTTTAGTCTCAGCGAATGTTGTAATCGAATATGTGCTACAACTTGATCAGACATTGGGAAGTGGGTGAAATATCGATTCCCATATAAAACTTGATTTATTAATTATGATGAATGAATAAATTAATTAGTGAACTGTTAATTGATTAATGTATTATCATCAAGAATATACGTCTGTGTGAAAACTTTCAGCTCGATAGGACATTGGGAAGTGGATGAAGTATCGATTCCCAAATAAATCTTTGATTAATTAATTATAATAAATTAATTGCTTAATTAGTAAATCTGTTAGTTGATTCATCTATTGTCATCAAGAATACGTATGTGTGAACAATTAAAGTCGATTGGACATTGAGAAGTGGGTGAAATCAAATTACAAACTAGTTTGTAATCTTTGGGGAAATATTGATTATAAGATTCCGTCCAGTCAAACAAACACATGAAGCTAATATAAGCGTTGTAATAAAATTACCCATAAAGCCCCCGTAACTTAGTGCACGTACTTTCAAAACCCAAGTTAAAAGTAAATGCAGGTTTAATATAACAAACAATACATTGTACAATTAATGTAATTGTATACTGTTTAACCTCTGCAAAATGGCAATTGTAGTCACACAATAAAATGACATCCAGATTTGTTTCCCACTATCTAGACTGTGTGTACGTTCTCACTTCCACCGGATGGCGTCGCACGCTGCGTAGTAGGCTCTTCAACCGAGTCGTACCTTCATACTACAAGCTATTATATGCACCTGCCACCTACGTATTATACTGCAATTGTTATTATCATTTTGTTTAGTATTATATTTACATATATTAATATTATTATTATTATGTAATATAGTAATGTTTGGTTATATTTTATTTAGTTTTTTTGATAAGAGCTGTTATTACTTTGTAATGTGCACAATTTATAAAATTTATTTTGTCAGAATTTTTTTAGTTGAAATTTTTGAGTTCAGAACTCATACATAATTTAATATATACAATATATTATAATAATATCTTATAATATATATTCAATATATATCAATGTAAATTAATTTAATAATACGTTAAATATATAAAATTATTATTATTATTATTATTATTTTTATTATTAATAATAATGATATAATAATAATTATTATTATTAATAATATTTTTTTAAAAATATTATTATATTACTTATTTATATAACTGTCTTGTTTGGACATGTAAAAATGTGCTCTGTGTATAATACGGATTTTTGCAGTTAATACGTGTTCGTTTTTGTAAAAGTAAGTACCAGTATCAAGTTCTATTATTTATGTACATGAGGAGGTAATAGATTTTGTCTTTCTATTTGCCATATGAGTGTGGGGAACGTTTATACATATGAATTTTGATCAAATTCATTTTGTAGATAAACGGATGAAAAACAAAACACTCACAATATTGGCCCGAGTCCACTAATTCGCCACTAGTAGCAGGCGTGCATGGAGTTCGACGAGACCCCGCTAGGGGATTACGTGGAGCTTGCATTGGTCATGGAATATTTCTACTATTATCATCTCAAGTTTTAGTTACCGTTTGATATTCTTTTTTTTTTTTACGTTCGTTTCATAATGTTTAATGTTGGAAGATTTTTTAGATTTAAATGGTGCTACAGAAGAAACAAGAAAGCAATCAAAGAGTTTCACAATGCATGAACGTCACTGCCTTTGGATCATTTAGACGTGGCGATGAAGTGCCCGCACTGTCAACGGTCGGTTCAAAATTTGCAGTTGCACATATCTAGAATGCATATTGATGTGTATAGCAGTGCATCTCAGAAAGCATGTTCATCAGCATACTCATCTAGCGTAGACAGTGATGTGCAGGCATTTTCTTATCTAAATACAGATGGCAATCAGTCTGATAAACACAACCTGTCTTCATCATCTTCTTTAAGCAAAGACGTACGCCTACCCGAAGTTCTTCCTTTAAGGAAAGAGCGTACTAAATGTCCCCACTGTGGGAAATTATATTTAAGTATTAACATACATATTTCCAAGGCTCATCCAGAACAGCAGCGCCTTAAAATAATGGAAAAATACACAGCGGATACAACAAAAGAATTACACACATCTAACGATTCTAGGAATGGCAAGTCTATTAGTGAGGGGGCAACAGCATTGGATGCAGAGTATTTGAAAGCTGTTGATTATTGGACCGAAACGTTTTCCAATGCCATGAGTGATGAAGATTTTGATGAACACATCATTAATTTATCTTCATTGCTTGCTGAATCAATTGATTATTTTCCCGGACCGAAACATCCTGCGCGAAAATTTTATGCTGCCAGGAAAAGTGGAAAATTTAAGGCGAATGATAGAACATATAACGACAGTTCGAATCCAGAAAGGTCTTCAAAACGTGATAGAGAACGAAGGAAGGATAAATATCTTTATCAAGTGACCCAATTAAATACTTTAATCAACGTCGAAAAGCAGCTAGAAGAGTTATGGATAACAAGGATACAGTAGCATGCAAAATACCGACAGAAGAAGTGTATAAGTATTTTAGAGATGGATTCGGTGTTAGCAATGAGATGATTCGTGAAGAATATCCACCGAAAATTGCATCAACGGCGCTTACGGAGCTTGACAGATCATTCATCTCCACGATATCATTTCAGGATATCCAACTGTCAATGCATAAAATAGCAATTGATACTGCGTCTGGACTAGATCGTATCATTATGAGAGCGGTAAAAACAGAAAGAATATCCAAAATTATAGCACTAATAGCGTCTCGAATGCTTGAAAGCGGTTTTGTGCCTTCATCATTCAAACAAGCTCGCACTGTTCTTATTTTTAAAGATGGAAACAAAGATCACCCTTCTAATTACAGGCCAATCTCCATTTGTTCAATATTACGTCGTATTATTGAGAAATCACTGGACCGCATGCTGAGGACATAGGTTATTATTATTATTATTATTATTATTATTATTATTATTATTATTATTATTATTATTATTATTATTATTATTATTATTATTATTATTATTATTATTATTATTATTATTATTATTATTATTATTATTATTATTATTATTATTATTTAGGCCCTATGTAAGTTTTAATGAGCATCAAAGGGGGTTCACTAACAGTCCTGGAACAGCGATCAATATAAGTATAGTGGAAGGCATTCTCAAGACAGCTGCAGCCACCTGTTCTGATGCAACTATTATTTTTCTTGATCTAACGAAAGCGTTTGATACGATTGGACACAAACATCTTGAGCTAACCATTCAAAGTCTTCCTATTCCAACAAAGTTACGCGAACTCACAATAAACTTACAGAAGGGTAACCAAACTCATGTGGAAGTTAAGGGAGAGAAAACTCGTGTAATTCCAATCCAAAAAGGCGTTTTGCAGGGATCTCCTCTATCACCTACATTGTACAACGTAGCAACTGATCATGTTCTAGATGAACTGTCTGAACCTGATATCAGGGACACCTATGGTTATCGCAAGTCCGAGGAACTTGACGCTTCTAGTGTTTTAGGATTCGCAGACGATACTGTAGTGATTGGGAAGGATATTGATTCTGCAATTACTCTTACTCAGATGGCTCGAGCACGATTTAATGAGATTGGTCTCTCAATTAATCCTAAAAAATGTGCAGCAATTGTTATTAAGAACGGGGTGTTAGAGGAAACTAACCTATTTATAGACAGTGACATGCAAATTGAATCTTTGTCGCCCAATGATAAAGTGCGATTATTAGGAGTAAATTTTGCCCAAACTCTTGTTTTTGATCCAGCTTCAGTTATCAATAAACTTAGAACAACCCTTGATTCCTTGGCCACTTCCCATCTTTTAAATGCAGACCAGAAACTGAATATATTAAACCAGTTTGTGGGCCCAACTTTAATTTACCCACTTCAAAATGCACCTCTGACCCAGTTACCGAAATCATTTTTGTCAGATACAGACAAATTGATGCGGGGTACTGTGTGTGAAGGAAATTTTACAGCTTCCTCATGATGTTCCCGACTCCATGATTTATTCTAGTCCGAAATTCAAAGGCCTTGGCATTATGAACACTGGATGGGAAGCCTTCATTCAGCACTTTAACATATGTGATACATTGCTAGAGGCGGATAATGTACACGTAAATTTTGCGAGGAATCTTGAAGCTGAGAAGTTAAGTTGTATTTCTAGATTAGGCATAACGTTTCCGGAAGCCTCAATGAGAGCTGGAGTCTCAGGCAAGACCTAACACCTTCGAGAGCAAGAGTATAAAAAATGGTGCGCTCTGTCACATAAAGGAAAAGGTGCGATACTTTTCCAGGAAGTGACATCTGCTAACAGGTGGATCCACAATAAGGCGGGACTCTCTTGCTCTGAATGGAGAGATGCCATCAAGATGACGTGTAACGTGGTTCCCGTAAGAACCGTTCCTGGCAGGAGCCAAGGTACTAACCGCTGTAGACATTGCAGCGAGTTTGAAACCCTTGCCCATGTACTTGGTTACTGTCAGCACGGCGAAAAGATGAGAGAATCCCGTCATCACGAAGTGCGGCATAAGATAGCCCAGGCTCTTCGCGTTAAGAAATATGAAGTCTATGAAGAAGTTCATGGTCTTTCTACGTCAGGGGGCACGAGGCGAATTGACATCATCGCAATTGATCGGGGGACGTCGGAGGGATACATTCTCGATCCCTCTATCCGCTTTGAGGATCACCTGGGACAAGCGGAGGAGGTTGATCGTGAAAAGCAGGGGATCTATAACCCGACTGGTGCCTATTATAAGACCTATTACAATCTGAAGAATATCAGAGTTATAGGTCTTATGATAGGTGCTAGGGGTACAATCCCCGCCTTTTTCGAGGAATTCCGGAAGACGTTCAAATTACCATCAAGTCTCACCGAAGAAATGGTTCTGGCCGTATTGCGATGGTCTATTTTCATCTTTAGGCACCATTTGTATTCTTAATTTTGTTTAGTTTATATATAAATTGTATTTTGCATTAAGTGTTGTGTATAAGTGTAATTTGTTTCTATTTTCGTTTTGATATCAATTGTTTGTTATTCTGTGTCTTACGGCAACAGCTATGGCTGCAGAAACCAATAAAGGTTGTTATTATTAAAACAACCACAAGCCTGATAATGGCTTTTCAGTGGTTTTGAACCTCTTAAATACTACCAGCCTCGATTATATACAGAACATTATATATATATTTATATAAATATCAACATACGTATTTAGAAAAAAAAAGAAACGCTGCAATAAACTCTTGCATCACAAAATTATAATAAACCTGAAATAAATGAATCGTCACATAACTATTATATAATAATAATATAATAATAATAATAATAATAATAATAATAATAATAATAATAATAATAATAATAATAATAATAATAATAATAATAATAATAATAATAATAATAATAATAATAATAATAATAATAATAATAATAATAATAATAGTTATAATAATAATAGTAATAATAATAATAAACACCGGCTTTGACCGAGATTGATGACTGTTTAAACTAGTAACGTGTGATCAAAAAATAAGTATTGTAAAATCAACTAGCAATACAATAAGCCGATTTATCAATACTATAGCTGGAGAAATTGATAAAACATACCCACGTTGGGTTTATTTTGTGACCTCACAAAAGCATTCGATTGTGTAGACCACAACATACTATTGGCTAAATTAGAATATTATGGCATACGCGGAAATGCACTGAAACTCTTTACTTCATACATCACCAATCGACAACAATGCGTAGAAATAGCAGAATTAAAAAACAACACAATAAAACCATATCCGATTATGAGCAAACGACATGTGGAGTCCCACAAGGGTCTATTCTCGGGCCTCTATTTATTATAATATTCATTAATGACATAACTGAAAACACAGACGAGGCTGAGTTATTTGCAGATGATTTTACCACAAGAGTTACGGCCACTGACGTTCTACCTCTAGAAGAAAACGCAGAGGAAAGACTTTCGAAATCTACTGAATGGTTTACCATGAACAAATTACTGCTTAACGCCACAAAAACTTATTTTATTCAATTTTATTCTTCTCAAAAAACTAAGTCACTTATCTCTATACCACACCTTACTAACACAAATGACAATTCAAAGATTAAACGGGTCACACACACGGAATTTTTAGGCATAACAATAGACCAAAACCTAACATGGCATGCACATATCAATATGCTTCTACCAAAACTAAGCTCATCATGCTTTGCAATTAAAATAATCAGGCAAATAAGCAATGTATCAAATGCCAGAATATGCTATTTTTCACTGTTTGAATCTCATCTAAGGTATGGAATAGAGTTTTGGGTAGCATCAACTCACATTAACAAAGTATTTATAATTCAAAAAAGAGCGATTAGAACTATATGTGGCCTCAGTCCTACAGATCATTGTAGACCACACCACAGACAACTAATTTGTACCACACTTTATAAGCCTCAACATTCTCACCGTTCCAAGCCTACACATTCTTAAATCAATATTGTCAATCAAGAAAAACATCCATAATCACCCAAAAAATGCTAACGTACACTCCTTCAACACACGTCATAAAAAAGACCTTCATCTCAGCTCATGCTGTACCAAATTAGGACAGACAAACTCAGACTACTTAAATAAAAAACTATACATCCATCTTCCTAGACATATAATAGATATTTCAAGCTACAATAGATTCAAATCTGAACTTACGAAATTCCTAATACAAAAGGTTTACTATAGCCTTCAAGAATTCTTCAGTAATATCTGATTCAATAACTATTATAAAATTAGCTTTAGTTTAGACTAATCTTTTACTATTCTTAACACATTATATTACTAAAATTACTTACTCTTTATTAGTTTATAACAACAATGTATAACAACAGTGTAAATGTAGGCATATATAAAGAATGTATGTAAAACAACAACGTGAAGGCCATTGTATACTATCACTGCTTTCATAGCCACTCACCATTGTTATTTCTTGTATGATTGTACAAATTTTTAAATGTAACTTTTGTACTATTAGGACACAGGCCTAAACATCCACATATTTAGTTTTAACCTAACAATAGCCTAGACCTAACAAGGATTTATGGACTACACGGTGAAAACTGTTCTAAATAATATTATGCATTATAATTAAACCTGTAAATGTATACATATTATGTGTCATAAATAAAAAATAAATAAAAAGATTAGTGAAGTTAATAAGGTAGACACATGGAAATACTTGACATTACGTCCGTATAACATGTTAACGTCAGTTTTTCCCGAGATTGTATGATTGTGATACATTCAATAAAATAATAATAATAATAATAATAATAATAATATTAATAATAATAATAATAATAATAATAATAATAATAATAATAATAATAATAATAATAATAATAATAATAATAATAATAATAATAATAATAATAATAATAATAATTATTATAATAATAATAATAATAATAATAATAATAATAATAATAATAGCAGACATTATAAAGAACTTCTTAAGGATAGCGTCGATAGGGTAGCATCGAACAAATGGTTAACGTCCGGGGACATTTTCAGCGAAACAGAGGGATTTATGATCGCTATTCAAGATAAAGTAATCAAGACTAACAATTACAAAAAATACATACTGAAAGACGTCACAGTGGAAGATAAATGTAGAAAATGTAATTTGAACGGCGAAACAATTGAACATATCGTATCTGGGTGCAAAATGCTTTGTCAAACAGATTATCTTCATAGGCATAACCAAGTTGCAAACATTGTACATCAAAAATTAGCCATGAAGTATAAACTTATAAACACAACCACTGCGTATTACAAATACAAGCCTGAAAAGGTATTAGATAGTAAAGACTACAAATTATATTACGACCGGGCAGTTATTACAGACCAAACCATACATCACAATAGACCGGATATTATATTTATTGACAAGAAGAAACAAGAAACGATTTTAATTGATGTTGCCGTCCCGTTATGCCACAATGTAGAGACAACTTGGCGGGAAAAGATAAACAAATATAAGGAATTATCAATTGAAATAAAAAGGTTGTGGAAGCAGAATAATGTAACTGTTATACCGTTAATTATATCAGCAAATGGCATTGTTCCACGTAAACTCCATGACAGTATTAAACTACTTGGTCTCCAACCGAACATATACATCGAGATGCAAAAAGCAATTATTTTGAACACGTGTAGGATAGTGCGAAAATTTTTGAACTAAGAAGAATGAAGACTTCAAGAAGTTCTCCATCCCGATGGTGGTTTTCGTGGTTTCCACCGTACAAAGAGCGAATGCTGGGATGAGTACAAATCGGCCACGACCGTACATAGCATCCACAGTTCGGTTTGGAAAAAATAATGTGGACAATGATATATTAAGTAGTATAGCCAAATGTGGGTATTTGAGAAGCAGAAGAAGAAGAAGAAGAAGAAGAAGAAGAAGAAGAAGAAGAAGAAGAAGAAGAAGAAGAAGAAGAAGAAGAAGAAGAAGAAGAAGAAGAAGAAGAAGAAGAAGATATATTAAGTAGTTCTAAGTAGATTTTAATAAGGTAAACACATGGAAATACTTGACATTTGTGTCCGTACAACATGTTTATGCCGGTTTTGACCGAGTTTGTATGTATTGCAACAATAAAATAATAATAATAATAATAATAATAATAATAATAATAATAATTGCTATTTCATATTTTGACAAGCTTGCACGTGGCAATCAAAACCCAGTCACGGGCTCACCTCTTGAATATTGTAATGTATACAATAAATAAAGCACAACTATTTGTAACGTGTGTGTGTTAAACAATAGAATGACGAGACGATGAATATGCGCTACTGGTGAACGCATTACATGCTAATAGTAATATCCCATGCGCTGAGCGTTGTGCAACAGCTTGTTTACATTATCAACATTTCGATTAATTTCACGGCCTGTGACATAATTATGTAACGCAAACTAAATATACACACTAATTGTATTTGTTTCATTTTCTCTAGCCGAGCTCGACTCCAATTGAATGCAAATTGAATTGGTGTGTAATAATTTCGATAACGTGGTTGCCTCACTTCCGCCGGGGCCCTCTGACTCGTCGAGACCTACAAATGAGTGCACATATAAATACTGCTGCCCCAGCCATGAGACCACACAAGTCCAGCTCATGCACTCGATAGTACAGTTGAAACAGAAGTGTGATATCATAGCATTGCGGCTATTATTATTATTGGAACGGTCCAGGAACGACGTCGCTTGTCGTGTGTGTCAGAGCATGTGCTTGTGACCTTGTAGTGCGAGACAGACGCAAGATGGCGGCAGTGGCAGCAGCCCCGGTGAGCTCGGGGAAGCCCTCATATAAGACGTCGGTCGTGTGGCCAAATGCTCTGGGGTTCGTGGCGATGCACTTAGTGTTTCTGTACGCTGCGTTCCTGATCATCACGTTCCAGATCAGCTTCAAGACACTGGCCTGGAGTACGTACAACCAATATATACTAGGAATAAATAATAATAATTTTTCGTAAGAAAACTGCCATCGGACAATTCAGGGCCCTCATTCCTCTACGTAAGATGCAAATGGTTGCAACTTGCGCCCGTGGGTTGCGGAATAGGGGGTGCAACTTTACAACCGGCTACAACCGCCAAACCTGTTCTAGAATGAGGTATTGCGGTATTTGGAATAGTTGGGAAGGAAATTTCTAGGGCTGTTAGTATGACTCAATTCCAGCTTGTGACAGGAAACACCTTCAGGCAGGATTGTCGGTAGAGGGTATCGAACCTTTAATTTAGAAAGGAACGCGGTTCCTTTAAATAGTTCCTACCCAAAACTGTGATTCAGTTATATAAATGCAAAACTGCGCGAGTGTTGGTTTCGGGAGAGTTTAGTTAATAGCAACTAAGGCATTGATTATTATTTCTAAATAATAAAGTGGTTTGAATTCCTGAAATAAAAAATCCCTGACAAAAGTGTAGAAACTTATTGTATTTCTCTAACCACTAATCTGGCAATGCCAATATGGCAATTGCACGAGAAAGTCGACGGTCCGAGGCTGTGACGCAAATGAATTCGAATAGGGATTTTTTCGACCAAAATATCGAATATTTAGAACTGCTGTAACATAATATGTAAATAACATATTTAATTATACGAATGACATTATAAAAACATAAATAATGCACAAAGTATCGCAAAGCACTAATCTGTCACAATAAAACAAAAATTAATGTATATTAATACTTTTCCCTCCATGAGAATCAGTTGTGATTGTGTGGGTAGGCATTAGATAAAAAAAGTACACAGTACCTATTTATTTGTATTTATATGTTTACATTTTTACAAGTATAGATAGAATTTCTGGCTACCCAGTCCCCCTCCATGAAAACTTATACTCTATAAACAATAAATACATTCGTATGTATAGTCTACCCATCAGAAATAAGACTGATTTTCAGTAAGGGACTTCAATTTAAAGTGACTATATCAAACCTGTAAGCTCCAAACATCATCGACTATTGAGCGATGACGAATGAAAGATTTGTGTTCCAAACATGAAACATATGAATCAGTGATTGGGCAGTGCGAACACCTGCGGACAAATGCCAGAAACAACAAGGCCGATTCAGAACAACTTTGAATTTAATGAGTGCTTCGTTGCTAGCACGGCTCCAAAGTCACCGTTTACTTATTTCTAAGCCAAGAAGTGATGGAATTGAATCCATATTAGAGAAACTTCTGCCTGAAGCGGGATTCAAACCCGGGAGCTTCTGCATTGGAAGCAGGGATGCTCTAGGCCAACAGGCCACCTGTAAATTACGTTGTAAATTATTACATAAATTAGAACGATTCGTTCCACAAATAATAATTAATACTTTTGTTCGTTTGTTTAGCTGTAGCTGTGAGTTACATGTCCATGGTCGGCACCGGCATAGCTGCGCATCGGCTGTACACACATAGAGCCTTCACGGCTAACGCGGGCCTGCGTACGTTCCTGGTAGCCATGCAGACTCTCTCGGGGCAGGTGAGCATTGACGCCATGTTACTTGCATGCATAGGATGCTTATATATGTATCCATGAGACACCGGCATAGCAGCGCATCGGCTGTACACACACCGAACCCAATGTGTTTTAGAACTGCCTGTACGTGAGTGTAATGTGTTTTAGAACTGCCTGTACGTGAGTGTAATGTGTTTCAGAACTGCCTGTACGTGAGTGCAATGTGTTATAGAACTGCCTGTGAGTGTAATGTGTTCTAGAACTGCCTGTACGTGAGTGTAATGTGTCTCAGAACTGCCTGTGAGTGTAATGTGTTTTAGAACTGCCTATACCTAAGTGTAATGTGTTTTAGAACTGCCTGTACGTGAGTGTAATGTGTTTCAGAACTGCCTGTACGTGTGGGTGCGCGACCACCGTCAGCATCACAAGTTCTGCGACACAGACGCCGACCCCCACAATGCAACGCGCGGCTTCTTCTTCAGCCACATCGGTTGGCTGATGGTCCGCAAACATCCTGACGTCATCACCAAGGGCAAGACTATTGACATGTCCGACTTGCAGGCCGATCCCATCGTCATGTTCCAGAAGAAGTGAGTTGCCGTTGCAATCACCGCACTTTTGTGCTGCAACATGACCATACAAATAAACTTAGAAACGGCGAAACTAAAAAATGCCCATGTGTTCGAAAACGTTTTTATAGTTTGTTTGGTGGCAGATATTATTGTGGTACTGCTTTATAAATTTGTAGTTAAATGAAATGAGCCAGGTTCAATTTTGTGATCATAATGACATTGCAAACTTACATGACACTTCTGAAAAAGTGTACCTACAACAGTATTTTCTGTACAAATGTTTTCGTCGTGGGTGAATAAATGTTTTAATTTATAATGGATAAATTCTGTTTCCAAATTTCGTAATATTAAGCCACGTTTATCTAGCTAAAAATGTTTAACCTCCACACTTTGTTTGTTCTTCCAGAAGCAGCTACAATGTACTTTTGAACTAACAACTAAATTATGAGAGAAATACAAACCAAAACACATAAGTTGTGGGCCCCCCTCCTTTAGCGTCACCACTGACTGAATTTATGTTTATGTAGTGCTTTATAACTATATTCTTTATATAAAACATTTATGCCGTTGGCTTGTTATGGCCGTTTCACATCCCCTTGTTGCATGCAGGTACTACAAGAGCCTGTACTTCCTGCTGGCGATATTCCTCCCCGCCGCTGTGCCCTACTGGGGTTGGGGCGAGACTCTGGTCAACTCGATCCTGGTGCCCTACTGGTTCCGATACGTCGCCACGCTGAACTTCACGTGGTTCGTCAACAGCGCTGCTCATCTCTGGGGCATGCGGCCGTACAACAAGTAAGTCAGATGAGGTCTGAGTTCATAGTCGGCCCCTACACTTAGGGGCGCCCATTGTTACCAAGGTAACAGTTGTTTCCATGTTATTTCCCATAAACAAAACAAAACCATAGCAACGAAGGGTGCCCCTACAGCCCCTAACGTAATGAACTCATGCACTCACTTGGAACCAATTTACTGTATATTTTAAGTGTATTGCATAACCTTTTTGACAATAAAACTTTCAACTTTCAAGGTTGGAATTTATAGTCAGCCTCTACACCTAGGGGCACCCATTGTTGCTATGGATTTGTTTTGGTTATAGGAAATAACATGGAAACAACGTGGTAGCAAAGATTACCAACGTGGTAGCCACGCAGGTTCTTTCATCAATGATACACTGGGTACACTAGATGTATGTGTTGTCTCGTTACACAATACTGGGGCATGCGGCCGTACAACAATCCTCCGACATTCATATGACCCAACACTGACCACGGTAGGAATTCTGTTTTTGGTGCTAGATTTGTAACCTCTATATTTAATAACTTTGGTAGAATAGTCACAATTAAGAATCGTTTTCGTAGCACGTAGACACACTTACACTTGTTACCCAGACATTATACATATAATCATTATCATACTGTACAAGCTATTCTAATATGTAGAACATCCCACTATACATTTATTTCATCAGGACTTCCGTCCTAAGCCCAGCCTCGTTCAAGGAATGTAGGCCTAACCGTGAAAGTTGCGGATGATATGCTGCAGTTATACCCAGTAGCAACGCGAAACGCGATGCCTAATGTATCTGAAGGCGTCGTGTGTACTACTCAGCGTGCCAACCTAAAAGACTATTTAGCCTTAGCGTCTTTTGTTGGCAGTTATAATGTCAATCTTGTCCAAAATCGTAAGCGGCAGTCAACGGGGTGGACACACGGTTACAAAAAGGGGACCTTCCCCTAATTACAGGGAGCGATACCCGTCCGTAGTCGAGTCGATGCGACATCCTTTACATTCAGCTGTCGGTACCGGCTGAGAAGGTGAGTGCTTTGCTGAATGGGGATGATTGACATTTATGATCTCCACAATACCATCGCCTCCCTTTGAGGTTAGTGATTGGCAGGATGCTTCTTAGGTTGGCACGCAGAGTAGTTCAAATGTAACTAGTCGTATAGCGATTTCAGATCCTTACCTACTACCCCTCACGCACTCTACTTCAACGAACATGAATAGATTCCGAACGTTCTTTCACGCAATCACGCATTCGTAAAGGCAATCTTCCGCGTATGAATGAGCCTCATTGATCACGGTCGCTGTGTTAAGAATGATGAGGTAATGTCGTTGTACAACAACTACGGTCGGTAATGCTTTCGTCATCAATCAATGACGTGTTTACGGTCTCGGCCAACCCGAGCAGGTACCTGAATTAGCCACGGCCGCTGGTTGGCTGCCGCTCACCGACCCGTGACGGAAGCATTACCAAAGTTGTATTACGACGACTTGATTCAACCGAAATTATCCTTAATACACGCGTCAAGTAGACGGTAGAACTAGAGAGATATAAGTTGGTACTTTTAGACTCGGCTACTTTTTGTAAGCATGGTACTCAAGTACCGTGCATTAACTTGCAAGGTGGTGTCTTCATGGATTATGTAATAGTGTAGTGACGTACGTGACATTTAATCAGCCTAAATCCAGTTGCAAATTTGTTGCTACACAGTTGCTATCGGTTCGTCTGTTGTCAGGCGTGATGAGGGCGCATTGCAATCACGCCTTGTGTACTCAACACAACAAGGAGGTATCGGGAAATCCCGCCGTGAATTCCCTTTCTGATTAAATAAACTGTGTGGTATGGAGCGACCTTCTCTTGTGAGGGTTTCGAGGCACACGTTGCTTTTTACGGCGTGGCCAATATATTATAAATAAAATAAATAAATAAATTCACATTTAGAGTCTACTCACTCAGTAACAAGACTGATTTCCAGTAGGGGACTTTAATTTAAGCTCCGAACACTATCGATGAGTGAGCGATAACCAGTCATAGATTGATGTCAAATATGAAACACATGAATCAGTGATTGGACAGTGAGAACACCTGCGGACAAATGCCAGAATCAACAAGGTCGATTCAGAAAAACTTGGAATTTATTGAGTGCTTCGTTGCTAGGACGGCTCCAAAGTCACCTTTTACTTATTCCTAAGACAAAGAGTGATGGAATTGAATCCATATTAGAAGTTAAAAAACTTCTGCCAGAAGCGGGGTTTGATCCCGGGATCTTGGGGCTTTAGAAGCAGAGATGCTATAACGACATGGACCAACGAGCCGTTGGGGAAATTACCGAAACCTGGAAACTTGAAACAATATCCGATCGATTAACTTGATGGGGAGACGAGTGGAAACTCTCGTCGCCTGACTAACCTGACCCCAGCATTGAAGAGCTCGAGGATCAAATGAGGTGCCCAGTGTGGTATTTGCTACCTATCATGGATTTGAAGTAGGCCTACATTCCCCGACATAATCATGCGCGTAACTACTTTGTTTTAAGTGTGTTTGTGTATGTGTGTTGGTCGGGGGGGGGGGGGGGGGGGGCGAATATAATGACACATTTTTACAACAATTTTGGTCTAGGAAAGGAAAAGTCTAGTATCGTTGTAGAATCTTTTGTCATCCTATTTGATGTAGTTAATTCGTTCGCAACTTTTTTAACAACGCAGCATCGACATTTTTCTCGCAGGATCAGGATCCCATCTAACGTATCTACCAGATTCAAAAGTCACCACTGCTCGACAAAATGGTTGATTGCCAATCGTCATCAAATATGTTCAATGTATTGAATCAGGAAGGTATTAGTATTTTAAAGTTGAGGAGGTGGGGGGGCAGAGAGTTCGTCTTATCCCAATGTATCAGTATACCACGCACGATTCAATGATTTTGGAGCTGTGGTCAGACAATCATGGGGGGCGACGGGGCGATCGCCCCATTCCTCTTCCCCCCCCCCCCTGTATCCGCTACTGCTACTGTAGCTTCATTATAATTACTAGTTTGCAAATAAATTATGTTATTCATCGTGCATTTAAATTAAAAATAAAAACCAAATTTCGAACGTTTTTGTAAATTCAGATAGCTCAAAACTTTGTTAGTTGTAGCCCTAGTGAGTTTGCCAGATTATCCTAGGGGTGCTTGAGCCCGCCCCTGGGGGGGTAAGAGAGTGGTGCGGGGGGGGGGGTAATTGCCCTCCCCCTCCCCTCGTTGTTACGCGCTTGGACATAATGGATATCAAGGGTTGCAGTGAACTATTCGACTGATTCTCGACCAAAGAATTAAAGATACGTCTCTCTTGTATTTTTCAGATATTCAAGTGAGGGAAAAAATCAATTGTTTAGAAGGATTCCGTAATATAATTCTGTCAATAGAAAGATGTTTTGTACCTATAAATGATTTAATTATTAGGTTGGCGTATATTTTTAGTTTCACTGGAGTAACACACACATTAGCGCAGGTTTATATCAACTCTGAACAGTAATTAGGGTACTTGTTTCTGGTTTGAAATATGAACATTGTGTTCTATAATAGCCAGGCCCTAAAACTGCAACGAAAGCTTCTCAAACAGCTGATCGGGTCCGCACTTGTACATACATCACAATTGTAAACCCAAACACTGATTCTTTGGTCGGACATCAGTCGATGTTCGCAAAGCTTTACTGCTTCATCCTTGATTGTGTAGGCCTGCATAGCTAACATAGTCAATAAAAATATGATTATCTTTATTTTACATTTCGGTGGGTTGGGGTTATCCTATCCCAAGCCATCCAGTATTGCAAGCTATATATAATTATACATTGACCCTCACTTAGTGCACAGGATAAAAAATACATGTCACATTCGAAGATTATTGATTATTCATATATATGAAATCACCAATGCATTTTAAGATGTAGGTCGTAGTCAATCATGTTGTTTAGTTATTCAGACTCGTATTTTTCAATATTCTTTTCATCTCAAAAGCACAATATGGATTTGCTCTCCGTTCTTTTGTTGTGAAACGCTTTAAATGACGTCAGAGTTGTTTGTCAACAACATTTTTTACGAATGAATTTACGTCTACATAATTATGTATGTTATTTTCAATTGAATAATAAGTATTGATTTCTAATGACAAGCGGTGTATTTGAAGGGGAGTGGGAGGAGGGAGGGGGCCAGAGCGCGAGTAAGAATATAAACACAAATTGATTTTTCCCCAAATATAACAGTAATTTTTTTAAAGAGAGAAAACCACCTATCGCATGATGCCATACGTTTTCAATCTTCAATTGACCTATGAAAATAGTCTTATAGACCATTAATAGGCGCATTCTGGTGGCAAGAAAATAAACCATTATGAGGAGGAGTTTAGCTCTCAATTGTTCGTTGTTCTTTTATTGTTAAATCGTCGATGGTGGTACAAGGAGGTTGCTTAGCAGCGACGACCAGCGTATCTATGTGTTAGGAGTCCTCCAAGCAAAGAAATTCTGTTTGATCGACTTGATTTATTCCAAAAAGAGTTTATATTCCCGCTTTGACTAGTTGCATCGCTGAATGTGAGTCATGTTCAGTCCAACATCAACCATTCTGCGGAATGTTACAGAACTTTGAAGTATGATAGTTTCACTTCATCCTTCCTTATATACCTCAGAGATGCGTCTCATGGCTTACTGCCTACTGTAACGTTTGCTAAGTTGTTGCCTGTCACTTCCCAGGAACATCCAGCCCGTTGAGAATGTATGGGTGTCCATACTGACAGGCGGCGAAGGCTGGCACAACTTCCACCACCAGTTCCCCTGGGACTACCGAGGTATCTCATGAGTCACTACTGTATTGTAACACCTGTTGCTTGTCACTTCCCAGGAACATCCAGCCCGTTGAGAATGTGTGGGTGTCCATACTGACAGGTGGCGAGGGCTGGCACTGTGGCACAACTTCCACCTCCAGTTCCCCTGGGACTACCGAGGTCTCTCATGAGTCACTACTGTATTGTAACACCTGTTGCTTGTCACTTGCCAGGAACATCCAGCCCGTTGAGAATGTGTGGGTGTCCATACTGACAGGCGGCGAGGGCTGGCACAACTTCCACCTCCAGTTCACCTGGGTCTCTCATGAGTCACTACTGTATTGTAACACGTGTTGCCTGTCACTTGCCAGGAACATCCAGCCCGTTGAGAATGTGTGGGTGTCCATACTGACAGGCGGCGAGGGCTGGCACAACTTCCACCTCCAGTTCACCTGGGTCTCTCATGAGTCACTACTGTATTGTAACACGTGTTGCCTGTCACTTGCCAGGAACATCCAGCCCGTTGAGAATGTGTGGGTGTCCATACTGACAGGCGGCGAGGGCTGGCACAACTTCCACCTCCAGTTCACCTGGGTCTCTCATGAGTCACTACTGTATTGTAACACGTGTTGCCTGTCACTTGCCAGGAACATCCAGCCCGTTGAGAATGTGTGGGTGTCCATACTCACAGGCGGCGAAGGCTGGCACAACTTCCACCACCAGTTCCCCTGGGACTACCGAGGTCTCCCATGAGTCACTACTGTATTGTAACACGTGTTGCCTGTCACTTGCCAGGAACATCCAGCCCGTTGAGAATGTGTGGGTGTCCATACTGACAGGCGGCGAAGGCTGGCACAACTTCCACCACCAGTTCCCCTGGGACTACCGAGGTCTCTCATGAGTCACAACTGTATTGTAACACCTGTTGCCTGTCACTTGCCAGGAACATCCAGCCCGTTGAGAATGTGTGGGTGTCCATACTGACAGGCGGCGAGGGCTGGCATAACTTCCACCACCAGTTCCCCTGGGACTACCGAGCCGCGGAGTTGGGCATGGACTTCAACCTGAGCCTGCTCATCATCGACTTCTTCGCGGCCATGGGTTGGGCGACGAACCTCCGCTCTGTCTCGAGGGAAGTCGTGAGGAACACGATCATCAAGCACGGGGACGGTTCGCGCGTCGAGGAGGCGGTGGAACAAGTCGTGTACAAGAAGGCAGTGATAGCGCCTCTGAGGCGAGGGGCGATGAGGGCCGGTTGAGCGACGGACCTCCTAGTCCGCAGACACTTTGTGATATCGTATTTATGTTAGGATTGATCATCTACGCTAGATTTTTTTTTGCAGTTGTGGAAACTGTAGTTAATTGCAAAGTTAGAAATCTACTTTCAAGTCGACACGTAGTTCAGCTGTTTTATTCCTAAACGCACAGCCTGCAGTAGACTAATAATCACTTTCGTAAAACATTCATGTACGTCCATCGTTTCGGTAAGTGCTATTCTGACCGCATATCCTGAAGGAGGCAGGATTATGTGACCAAACCACCTGTTTTGAGGCAACGAGCTAACAGAATGTTACAGATGAAAATTGCTGCAATGTGGTACGTGTTAGCCGCAGCTTTAACACTAAACAAGCGACCAAAATGATCACCTAAGGCCTGGCGTATACACCACTAAAGCTGTTGTTTTTATCATGGCAATAAAGCAATGGGTAGTATGGTGGCCGTGGTGCAAACTACTCAGTAGGTATAGCTTACTTTACTTCATATTTCATAATTTGGGCCCTATGAGTCGTTTGGTAACATAATCTTTGACTTGTGTTCGTTTCTAAGAGTTTCGCAACAAATTCACGGAAATGTTTTATATCCTTCTTCAGTACTTTGAATAATTCCCCCCCCCCTGCCCCTCTAAACCACCCACCCCCTTTAGGGTCCCCAGTGGAGAATAAGCGTACCCAAAGATGTCACTTGAATTAAAATCTCAATGATTATATTAAGCGGTCCGTTATTGTTGCCAAACGAATGTTTTTGGAACAGATGGGCCAAAACCCTAAATAATTTATGATTAATTGTTGTTGCAGTTCAAGTAGTTAGGAAATGCAACTTACTCTCATTTTAAACCAACTTTAGATCACATAAACTAGTCCTAATGCAGATAAAAATGCGTTTATTTAGTTTGTGTATCGAAGCCAATATTTTGTTTTCCAATTAATGAAAAACATTAAATCTGAGCATCTCATAATAGTGATTTAATTTTTACTTCAATCAATCATAAATCTCACAATCAATCGTTACCTATATTATTAACTGTTGTTGCAGTACCTACTAACTATTTTAAGCTATACTATGTCCAAAGACATAAGCCTTTATTATGTAATAAATAAGTATAATATAGTATTTTGTAAAATGTATTAAAAACATGTGAAAAAGTGTGTTGTATTTTAATTCTATGTTCATCCCATTTCATTACCGTATTTCTTCCGTTACCAAACTTACAAACTTCATCAATTCAAAACTATCATGTGTCAATTTGAAATGATTTGACCAACGGCAGCATCACATTATCATAAAGATGATATTGATGATGAAGGTGATCTTACTGTTGTAAATCCGTGGATTGGCTTGAAACGGACATCTCAACTATTTTCCTCTCTGAGTTGTTTGACAGTCTTTTATATTCTCCATATCCTGTTTTATTTCTCTATGCTCCATATCAATACATTAACGACCTATCCTATATAATGAAGCAAGATAGGCAAACGGGTAACAATATTTTATATTCACTGAAATCCGGCAGCCATGACGAAAATGCGCGTGGGCTGTTCCTGTTATTGCAATTAAATAAATTTTGAGTGTATCCAAAGTCCAAATAGCAAAATAGAACAGTATAAAATGACAAATATACAGGAAAAACACAATTTTCTTCGAAAAAAACATAATTTTCGTCTCATTTTGCATGGGCTTACACGGAAAAAGAGACTGTCAGACGTTCGGAGCGCTGAAAGAATAATAATAATATACCATTCTTCAAATGACTAACCAGCTTTGTTCGGGGTTTCGACAGTTGGGAGGGAATGTCCGAGGGCTGTTACAGCACAATACCGGTAGGACTCAATCCCAGTTCCAGCATTCGCATTTATAACTTAGGAAAACCTTTGAAAAACACTTCAGTCAGGATTGCCGGAGGCCGGAACGGAACCGGCGATCTCCCGAACTAGAGCCTCGCGTGTTGCCACCTCTATCGATGAGCACTGAAAGCGGTGTCATCGCCTAATATATGGCTGCTATCTATTTACATCACAGTCAGGATTGCCGGAGGCCGGAACGGAACCGGCGATCTCCCGAACTAGAGCCTCGCGTGTTGCCACCTGTGTCAATGAGCACTGAAAGCGGTGTCATCGCCTAATATATGGCTGCTATCTATTTACATCACATATTGCATTGTATGTAGTGTAGGCCTATGTATGAGCCATGCATATACAAGACCGGACTTAGACTAAATTATACTCACATCCAACCTACAACTAACACCCTTACAATCACTAACGTGAAAGGGCTACTTACTAAGCCGTCGCATTCTTTGTTGAAAGTTGTATGTAAGTCGTATCTAAAATCTCCAGCGACAGTCGATTCGGTGACACAGTTACAAAATGCCAGGACTTTCCCCTATACAGGGTTAGCTGTATCCGTAGTGGTCAAGTTATTTGTCCGTAGGGTTTGTAGCTGTCAGTACCGGTGAGTGCTTTCTTGAATAATGGAGTGAATACATAGTTCATCTACACAATAACATCGCCTCCTTTGAGGTTAATGATTGGGAGGGTGTTATAGGTTGGAATCACCTACTCTGCGTGCCAACCTAAGAAGCACCCTGCCAATCACTACACACAAAGGGCGACTTGGCCGTCGCCTCCTATGATGACAGTTTTAAATAAATGTAAGTCTTGTCTATCAAATCTCAAAGCGGCAGTCAGTGGGGTGCACACACAGTTACAAAAAGGGGACCTTCACCTTACCTTATATACAGGGAGCGATACCCGTCAATAGTCGAGTCGAGGCGGCATTCTTCACATTCAGCTGTCGGTACCGGCTGAGAAGGTGACTGCTCTGCTGAATAATGGAGATGATTGACATTTATGATCTCCACAATACTATCACCTCCCTTTGAGTTTGAGGTAAGTGATTGGGAGGGTGTTAGTTAGGTTGGAACCATCTATAGAGTATATAGTTAATGTAGTGTATGTATAGTGAGTGACTAGAAGGTAAAGTAAGGCAACAACACAAGAGGTTTAATAGGGAGAACGAGCAGACAGCAGTCACGAGAGAAGACGACAGTGACTCCCTATAGTGCTGTGCTTACGGGCCCCGCGTCCTATAGAACCACCGACGTGTTATAAAAATGTTTGTATAAGTATTTACGATTTTTCTGATTTCTCAGATTCAGAAAGCATTCACCAAACTTTTTAATCGGCCGATTTACTAATCTCGGATTAGTTATACCACGGTTTCAACAAACATTGCATTACAAAATGCATGGGGGCTTCTACCGGACGCCATTTTTGACCTCCGATCAACAGAAAATCGCCGGATTAAGGTTTGGTGAAACTGGCCCTAAGTTATACACAACTAAAAATACAACTTGACAAATGTAAGTGATTTGGTGACATAAATAAATAGTTATTGTCCTACTAAAAGCACTAAATTTTAATTTTCAACCCTTAAAAAGTGGGGGCCCAAAACTCCAGGTTGCATACGGGCCCAGCCATCTTGAGTTACGCCACTGGAAGGCAACATGTCCGCAAGCGCGCACGAGGCCGGTAGCTATCGTATAATATTATCCTGGATCTACCTCTAAGTTACTATACTAGATTGAACACATCATATAATATGAAATAAATACGAATTACTACGAACAAATAACGATAACACAAAGGTTTAGAAACTGGCACATTCTTCAATTGAACTGTTGAACAGCTAAAACTCGGTATAGGCTACATATCATGCTAGAGCGTAAATTGTTTTCTCTAGATTATTCCAGAATGTAGATGGTGGTGTAGATAAAGAGGTTCAGATAATGTTTTAATACGGGACAAGAGCAGAGAGCTTGGATATCGATGTATTTCGAGTGCTGGGTGTTTGTATAACTAAGTCTGGGATCATAAATCAATGGATTAAGGGGGTGGGGGTTGACGAGTCTTCTTGATATCGCCAAGTATTTGTTTGCAGAGTTGATTGATCTCATCGCATCGCATCACATCACATCACATCACATCACATCACATCACATCACATCACATCACATCACATCACATCACATCACATCACATCACATCACATCACATCACATCACATCACATCACATCACATCACATCACATCACATCACATCACATCACATCACATCACATCACATCACATCACATCACATCACATCACATCACATCACATCACATCACATCACATCACATCACATCACATCACATCACATCACATCACATCACATCACATCACATCACATCACATCACATCACATCACATCACATCACATCACATCACATCACATCACATCACATCACATCACATCACATCACATCACATCACATCACATCACATCACATCACATCACATCACATCACATCACATCACATCACATCACATCACATCACATCACATCACATCACATCACATCACATCACATCACATCACATCACATCACATCACATCACATCACATCACATCACATCACATCACATCACATCACATCACATCACATCACATCACATCACATCACATCACATCACATCACATCACATCACATCACATCACATCACATCACATCACATCACATCACATCACATCACATCACATCACATCACATCACATCACATCACATCACATCACATCACATCACATCACATCACATCACATCACATCACATCACATCACATCACATCACATCACATCACATCACATCACATCACATCACATCACATCACATCACATCACATCACATCACATCACATCACATCACATCACATCACATCACATCACATCACATCACATCACATCACATCACATCACATCACATCACATCACATCACATCACATCACATCACATCACCTCCAAGTGGTGGTCTAAAGAGGTCGAAGTGCCCACCCGTCGACTAAGCTCTATAGATAGATTCGATTCTCAGTCAGGGTTTTATTTTGTTATTTCTGGCAAACAATTTTCAAATCGTTCTCTTTACAATCATTAAAAAATACCTGATCACCGCTTGTCCCTATTGTTGTCATGTTTTATTCGCGGGCATTATTTCCACGTGGCAACGCCGCCCCCGCCCCCGCCCCCGCCCAACACACGGTGACGCGAGGGCGCTGACTGGTAAACTAATAACAGAGAGCGCGTAATAGGCCTATACATTTGAATGAATGTAATCAGCCCAGCGGCCCACGCGCAATTCCCTTCACTGAGAAGGTCGAAACCAAATGGACAGAATATGGGAAGTCTCACACATTTTTTTTATTTGCTTACTGGTTACCTCAAGTTAAAATAAACGGGAACTAATTGGTTTCGGCTCGAAAGGTGCATTAACATCGCTTTAACAGCAAGTCAAAGATATTGCTGTCAAAACACGCTCAGAAACGAACCTGCACCATCTTGCTCGTGATTAAAAGGTTATGACGTCATATGTCAGTAAACAATAATTTTATATCATGCAAATAGTGGTAGAACGTACCAGGGGCGGATCTAGCCTTGATTTATGGGGGGGGGGGCGGTTTCATGGAAGGCGATTGCCAATTATTATAGGTGTGGGGGGGCTTAAGTGCATGCTTTATATACAAGTTTTGGGGAGTAATGTACATTATGTTTTTTTTTTTATCAATCACATTTACAAAACATACTTTACTTCAGTCAATACTGACATTGTCACATTTTGGATGAAGCAATAACATAGTTGTCACTAAGGTTGACGTATAAACGAATAACACACGTCATATTTTTTTTTGATTTTGAGATAATTATGGAAGTTTCAGGGGTGTCATTCGGAAATAACGTAATTTCACACTAAGTATCGATTTGTAAGTGAACCTGAGAATATGCATTGAATTTGATTGCTTTAAATATAATCTCATTTACATCTACTTTAAGGGTATACAAACAAACGTGCGTGACATACCACAGATATTGAGATAATTACAGAAGTTAAACGGGCTGTCTGTGGAAAATTACCTAATGTCACACACAGTAGCGATTTGTTAGAGAACCAGAGTATATTCATTTAATTTGATTCTTGCCAATTAATTTCAATTAGATCTTGTTTAATCACATATAAACATACCTGCGTGACATACTACAGATTTTGAGATAATTACGTAAGTTTAACGGGCTATCATTCGAAAATCACTTAATTTGACACATAGTAGCGATTTGTAAGAGAACCTGAGTATGGCATGCGCATACGTCGGCAGAGGCGGTTAATTAACAGCAAGTCAAAGATATTGCTGTCAAAACATGCTCAGAAACGGACCTGCGCCATCTTGCTCGTGATTAAAAGGTTCTGACGTCATAACTCAGTAAACAATTCATAGTTCCCACGTGACGTCACAGCGGCCATGATTGCGACACAATTGGTAAGGCCCAATCCTAGACCATTGACAAATACTATTCAAATTCAATAAATAAGCCTAATTTAGAATTTAAAAAGTAAACATAAGTAATAAAAGAATTTAAAATTACGACACATACCAATTATATTTAAAACACACGCTGAATTTTAAAGAACTAAGAATTTCTGTGTTCTACAACAAAAGCCTTCAATTGTTTCTCCGTGGCAACGTCAAAGTTTGATCACAAATATGGCCGCCACGCGCAAAGATGTGACGTACGTGCAACCTATGAATAATTTTATATCATACAAATAGTACTGAAATCCCACCCTTTAGTAGATTATTGCTCTCATAAGACTTTAACTGAACCAACGTTTATTTCTAGTTAGTAAATGAACACTACTCAACATTAATTAACAACAATATCTTAAATAATTGCATATTTTAAATACATTTTGGTAAATACTGTATCAAAATATTGTATTTTCTGAAGAAAACAGTGGTATAAAAGGCATTGTTTTAAAGTCACTGCATCCTAGATATTGTAATTCTCACCCGCTACACCAAAAAAACATGTTTTACTAAGGGCCAGTTTCACCAAACTTTAATCCGGCAATTTTCTGTTAATCGGAGATCAAAAATTTCGTCTGGCAGACCACTATTAATTTTGTATGTAATGTTTGTTGAAACCATGGCAACCAATCCGAGATTAGTAAATCGGCGGATTAAAATGTTTGGTGAATTTGGAGCTAAGGCTAATTAGTAATGAAATTAGCGACTAAATAAAAAAAAATCGAGTTCACCATAACCCGGGAAAATAATATCAAAGTTAGTAATTTTCGAGCTAGGTCCCATCGGCGAAAATCTCCCATAAGAAATAGCATTGGGACGACCTGTATGCCTTGGGACCTTGGAGGATTCTGCTCCCAAAAAAAATGATGTAATACTTTTCGCTGCGTCTTTCTTTTCTGCGTATTCCGAGCTTCCGTTCAGGTACAAAATGAAGATGTGTACAGATGTGTAATCGGTTGCTGCATTTCGTTTTGAGCGATGCTGTGCGCAACAGTACTTCGAGTCACACGATACTCGGAGGAGGGGTAACGAGTGGAAGGAGGGGCAGGCAGTCAGAGTCTGGGTGACGGGTTTGCATTGCATCGTCTCGTAATCACTTTGCGTAGCATAATTCTCGATGGCTACGGCTGGGTACCAGTTTAAGCCCGAATATTCTGCAGAAGAATTGGCAGAAAAAGAGAAAGCCAAAGAGTCTATTGAAAGTATTAGCGATGGCAATAGGTACAAGACACACAGATACACACCATACACGAGAATGCACGCACATGGGAAAACTAAACCCACGAGAGAGAGACAGAGAGAGAGAAGTATTGGGAGGGGAAATAGTAAACGCATGCGCAATGAACGCGGTCTGCTATGCGGTGTCGAGTGGAGTACAGCCGCACCAAAAGCCGGCTGACACCAACAGTCGCCGCGGCAGTTAACCAGAAATTTCATTTATTAATAACAACTCAAAGGTTTCAACTCACGAGGTTAAATGGTTCACTATCGATTCGTGTGGTGCAGTAGACCATATGGTAAAAAATAAATCTAGCGGGTGAGAACCCCTTTAAGAATACTTCAAGGAGGCAGTTGTTAACATGAGTTATGAGTATGACGTCAAGAGCCGTTTTTCAATTACAGAACTGGAAGTTCCAAATTTCCAACTTAAAATGCTAATAGAATTGGAAATATACGCTTCTCAAATAAAAAAATTACTCTGTCCGTATTTTTAGATAATGATCTTTCATTTTAAGGTACTTTGAGGAATATTTATTTTTGATGAGACTTCCCTATTGTGGACACTGTTCATATTTTAACATAGTTACGAGAAGGCGGCGAACGCAACACTAGTGCTCCTAGCGACAAGTGACGGCGATGATGCCTCATGGCTGCTTTCTTCATTATTGCTATTTTCGTACTTTCAATTACGCATCATTGTATTGGTAACATACGTAGTAGACTGAATTATGATTTAAGACTATAATTGTTATCTGAAATGTCATATTATTTAAATGATTTAACCTTGCGAGCAGCGCTCCATAAAGACGTACGTGTCGCTGCGAATTTACTTTTAGGCCACTGTCCTGCATTTCAACCGATAGGTTGTATAGGCACCGAGTTTGGCCGCTGAGGGCGCTAGTGAAAGCGAATGAAGCGCTCAAGTGGCAATGTCACGCAACTTTCCGATGAAGCAGCGTCGTTCCTCCTACGTCGATATTGGAAAAAATTGTGAAACTTATTTCATTACATACGGCTTTTAAAAATCTGGGCAGATTATGAATCCCATCAGTCCATCTTAAAAGACAAGGCGCCATTTAAATCAGGGCACGTTTTAGGGCCGGTCTTACAATGTCCTAATAGGTAGCTTTCAATAGACGTCACGTGGCGGCCATTATGAGGTACACATTGCTTGTTTACATTTTTTCTGTCAATAGAAGACACATAGGTTATCCAAGAAATATCACAGTTTCAAGCCGTATAGATTGATATATGCAGGTAAAAGTTCAAGAAAATGATAACACATGCAAATGATTGTCTTCAAAAAGAGTTTACGCGTTCTTATTTTGTTTTCAGTCATAATACGGAACCTTTGTTTGAAAACAGTTGATGTGTCAGTCAAAGGACATCTGCAATATTGCAACAATGAAGTGTCGGAAGAACGTAAACAAATGGTTACAGAGTACCTCAGTATGGCTACCGTGCGATACCGGAAGTGACGTTATTGCAAGCTCCCTATAGGACATTTATTTGTAGCAATTAAGCTATTTGGAAGATTTCAAGAGTTTTGATTGGTCGTTGTCATGGAGAAAACAAGCTATTCGACGAATAAGTAGTTATGGGGACATTGTAAGACTGGACCTTAGACTTACAAACAACCAACAACACACAACAAACACAAACAGCGCAAGACAATAAAAAACAAAAACAAACACACACAAAAATAACAAAACAAAAGAAAAACACAACACGAACAATAAAAAAAGAAGATATTTCACAAATAATATCCGGCACTATTTTCAACCGCGGAATGCAATCTTCATCAATAAGTTGCTACGTTTCGCCACATATAGCGCTGTACTAACACACCGTGCGTGGACGATCCTGTAAGACTTGTCAGACACGATTTACCCAAACAATATGGTTATCAAATATAAAGTTTTCCTTTTTCAAAATTTACTTCCACATGCTCGACTACGTTGCCTTTAATTTCATCTAAGCGAGTGATTTTGAAAAGACGCTTCCTAAGTTTTATTATTATTGAAAAGTTCCTCGTGGGGCTGCCAGCGGGTAAGAGCCCAATCTATACTCGAGTTGACGTTAACATGAGACCGACAGTTAAAGCGAGGTTTATGTAGGCCCACCTGAGTTGCATTTTACACGGCCAATATATACACCATTTTGCCTTCATGTATTCATTATTATGATTAGAATGAATGTTGACATTTATTTTTACCTAGTTTATAGTATAGCGCTGTGTGAATGAATCATTTATGCGGGTTATTTAATGAAAGTGGTAATCAACATAGTACCTAGTTTGTAGTTTAGAGCATATATCATAGTTTTAGTTTGCCTAAGTAGGCACCACCTGACAAAATCCATGTTTGTACCCTGTATAAATCTAAGAATAACCAAACAACAACACTACAATACAACATTTATCATGTCTTCATTATTCATGCATATTCAATAATGAATGTACCTATTCAGTATGGGCTGGTCATGTGGGTTAGTTTGAACGTCCTCCATTATTTCCCCTCTTCTGCCATTTCCATATTTTAATTGCAATGCATATCCTGGATTATATTTTGCTTATATATATTTTTTATTTGAAACAGTTATGTTCTATCTTATTTCTCCAATGTAAAAAAAAAAAAATACATATCATTGTGACCTGACAGAAATTGATGAAAAGCTACTTCTATGTTACAATTTATACTGATATGAAACATGGAGCACATCAAGAAGAGAAACGCACAGTTTAGATAAATTCCTTATGTGGTGATACCTAAGAATGTTGAATCTCTAGGATAGATAATGACAAATAAGTGCTGATACCGACTTAACCTTCAAAGTTGATGAAAGGCTACATATGTGACAATGTATACGGGTGTGAAACATGGAGCACCTCAAAAACAGTAACGCACAGTTTACATGAATTCCTGATGTGGTGATACCTAAGAATGAAATCAAAACCTAGGGCAGTGTAGTCCCCCGTATACGTCACAGACGTGTATTCATGGGGTGCACGTGACGTCACATCTTTGCGCGTGGCGGCCATATTTGTGAGCAAACTTTGACGTTGCCATGGAGAAACAATTGAATGCTGCTGTGGTAAAACACATACATTCTTAAAATTCATTCAGTTTTTTAAATAAAATTGGTATGTTGGTATTTTTGTATTTGTATATTACTTATGTTTACTTTTTGAATTCTAAATTAGGCTCATTCATACAATTTGAATAATATTGGCCCAATAATTATCTAGGATTGGTACTCATCAATTGATGGTTTCCAGGAACCTTACAACAATGTGCTTGGTGGCCATCTGGTGTTATGTTTGTATATGTTGCCATGGAGAAGCAGTTAAAGCCAATTTTAGAGGAAACCAAAAACTAATTGCATTAGTATTATGGTCGGTGCACAATAGCCCGGGAAGGAGCTTCGGTAACGGTAACGGGAATGTTCGTTATAATTTAACATTGCCCGTTAACGTTAACGGTAACGGGAAGCTCCTTCCCGGGCTATTGTGCAACCGACCATTATTAGGGTGAAATGCAGAGTCGAGCTAAGTATGTGATTTGTTTATGGTTGCTATAGAGTTTGTTCTTCTTATGAAAAATATAGCATGTAATATAGAACAATTCCATAGCAACATATCCTTTACCCAAATCCTTCAAATCTTGACACTTGACTATGCGTACGGCCCTTAGTGTTTTAGTTTTTGATAGAATTGATTTGTTTTTGAATTTGTGATTTTTATCTTAATTTAATATGTATTTTTAATTATAAACATTGTTTGTGTGCAATTTAGCAATCATACCCGCTCATTTTCTTCAATCATTGAGGACACCAGTATAGCCGATGTGACATCACGTGGGAACTATGAATAGATCATTATCAATAAGTTCAATAACACACTAATATATGTAGGCATGTAGATAGTGATAGGTTTTGCTGCAAATTGTAAAACACATCGATTTGCCAATTCGTCGGTTGATCTTTACTGATTAATATTGAAAATCCAATCATAAGGTTATTGTTATTGTGTGAGCTGTGTTGTTATTGTTTAGTCAATTTTGTTTATTATTTGGTGTTTAACGACGAACCCGACAAATATATAGGTCAAAAGACGTTGGCCTTTTTTCAAGCTACGTTTGCAACATGCAAGTTAATAGCTTTCATATCTCACGGTTGTTGGTTGACGAAATGGGCTCCTGTAAAGGGCGAACTGTGTTGTTTAGCCTATCAAGTTGAGTCTGGGCATAACGCTAACCATGGAGCCGCCTACATGCAAGTTATCAAATGAATACAACGAGATCCGGGCGAACAAAAGTTGTTCCCTCAACTGGCAAAGTTAGCTAACAAATAATATGAACAACCAGACAACTTGAAAATATCAATGAACAAATTAAAATATACGGATCTTCTTTCGAGAATTCACCTACGTTAATTAAAATTTCGATGTAGGCATCAACGAGTTACATTTCAAGAGATCCGGACAAAGTGTTTATCAAATATGTATGACAGTTCTTCTCCAATTAAACATTTTCCAAGAAAAAATCCCCATCTAATACCTACATAAAGCATTATGGTAAGAGAACATTTTACGAAGTAAACAAATTACTGATTTTGAAGGACTTTTAGCTGTAGTCAATTAGTTTGCCTTTATAGTTTTGATAAAAATGAATTGTAGGAGATTGTTTTACGTCTACAATGCTGGGTGTGGAATGTGACCGAATACAAGAGCATGAACACTATTTCAGAATCAAGAAGCGCGCAGGTTTATTCTGTGTTCAAAAGACAACTGATTCGTTGCTCTGTTTGAAAATGGTTGTAAACGCCGATCACTTTAACGGTGTCTCCACTCAGCAAGAAGGGCATGGATCAAGCCAAGTGACCTCCAGTTATGTTGTGTAAATAAAAATATACAAATAGGCCTACATCATGAACTGAATTAAAGAATAGGTAAAGATAATAACAATCAATGCCTGTGTTTATTTATAAGGCCAATATGGTTAGAAGCTGCCTGTACTACAAAGGACGATGACTGATTGGTATACTTTCAGAAGAAAGCAAGATTGTAATTTGAGGTCTCTAACAATAACAACTTCCATTACAATTTACCGGGGTGTATTTTGATTCAGAAAATAAAATAGGGAGTTTCTCGTTATACCAGTAAAAGACACATCTTACATGATTCAAACGACGCGACATTCGCGTGCAATGCTCGTGTACGGGGACCCCACGCAGCTGTCGGACTTGCTCATCCCTGTTAGCGTCAATAGGGAAGCCAGGATACATCATGTTAACATGATTAGACGCCACATTCACGTGCAATGCTCGTGTACAGGGACCCCACGCAGCTGTCAGACTTGCTCATCCCTGTTAGCGTCAATAGGGAAGCCAGGATACATCATGTTAACATGATTAGACGCCACATTCACGTGCAATGCTCGTGAACAGGGACCCCACGCAGCTGTCCGACTTGCTCATCCCTGTTAGCGTCAATAGGGAAGCCATGATACATCATGTTAACATGATTAGACGCCACATTCACGTGCAATGCTCGTGTACGGGGACCCCACGCAGCTGTCCGACTTGCTCATCCCTGTTAGCGTCAATAGGGAAGCCAGGATACGTCATGTTAACATGATTAGACGCCACATTCACGTGCAATGCTCGTGTACGGGGACCCCACGCAGCTGTCCGACTTGCTCATCCCTGTTAGCGTCAATAGGGAAGCCAGGATACGTCATGTTAACATGATTAGACAACACATTCACGTGCAATGCTCGTGTACGGGGACCCCACGCAGCTGTCCGACTTGCTCATCCCTGTTAGCGTCAATAGGGAAGCCAGGATACGTCATGTTAACATGATTAGACAACACATTCACGTGCAATGCTCGTGTACGGGGACCCCACGCAGCTGTCAGACTTGCTCATCCCTGTTAGCGTCAATAGGGAAGCCAGGATACATCATGTTAACATGATTAGACGCCACATTCACGTGCAATGCTCGTGTACGGGGACCCCACGCAGCTGTCAGACTTGCTCATCCCTGTTAGCGTCAATAGGGAAGCCAGGATACGTCATGTTAACATGATTAGACAACACATTCACGTGCAATGCTCGTGTACGGGGACCCCACGCAGCTGTCAGACTTGCTCATCCCTGTTAGCGTCAATAGGGAAGCCAGGATACGTCATGTTAACATGATTAGACGCCACATTCACGTGCAATGCTCGTGTACGGGGACCCCACGCAGCTGTCAGACTTGCTCATCCCTGTTAGCGTCAATAGGGAAGCCAGGATACATCATGTTAACATGATTAGACGCCACATTCACGTGCAATGCTCGTGTACGGGGACCCCACGCAGCTGTCAGACTTGCTCATCCCTGTTAGCGTCAATAGGGAAGCCATGATACATCATGTTAACATGATTAGACGCCACATTCACGTGCAATGCTCGTGTACGGGGACCCCACGCAGCTGTCAGACTTGCTCATCCCTGTTAGCGTCAATAGGGAAGCCAGGATACGTCATGTTAACATGATTAGACGCCACATTCACGTGCAATGCTCGTGTACGGGGACCCCACGCAGCTGTCAGACTGCTAATCCCTGTTAGCGTCAATAGGGAAGCCAGGATACGTCATGTTAACATGATTAGACAACACATTCACGTGCAATGCTTATGTACAGGGACCCCACGCAGCTGTCAGACTTGCTCATCCCTGTTAGCGTCAATAGGGAAGCCAGGATACGTCATGTTAACATGATTAGACAACACATTCACGTGCAATGCTCGTGTACGGGGACCCCACGCAGCTGTCCGACTTGCTCATCCCTGTTAGCGTCAATAGAGAAGCCAGGATACATCATGTTAACATGATTAGACAACACATTCACGTGCAATGCTCGTGTACGGGGACCCCACGCAGCTGTCCGACTTGCTCATCCCTGTTAGCGTCAATAGGGAAGCCAGGATACATCATGTTAACATGATTAGACGCCACATTCACGTGCAATGCTCGTGTACGGGGACCCCACGCAGCTGTCAGACTTGCTCATCCCTGTTAGCGTCAATAGGGAAGCCAAGATACATCATGTTAACATGATTAGACAACACAATCACGTGCAATGCTCGTGTACGGGGACCCCACGCAGCTGTCAGACTTGCTCATCCCTGTTAGCGTCAATAGGGAAGCCAGGATACGTCATGTTAACATGATTAGACGCCACATTCACGTGCAATGCTCGTGTACGGGGACCCCACGCAGCTGTCAGACTTGCTCATCCCTGTTAGCGTCAATAGGGAAGCCAGGATACATCATGTTAACATGATTAGACGCCACATTCACGTGCAATGCTCGTGTACGGGGACCCCACGCAGCTGTCAGACTTGCTCATCCCTGTTAGCGTCAATAGGGAAGCCAAGATACATCATGTTAACATGATTAGACAACACAATCACGTGCAATGCTCGTGTACGGGGACCCCACGCAGCTGTCAGACTTGCTCATCCCTGTTAGCGTCAATAGGGAAGCCAGGATACGTCATGTTAACATGATTAGACGCCACATTCACGTGCAATGCTCGTGTACGGGGACCCCACGCAGCTGTCAGACTTGCTCATCCCTGTTAGCGTCAATAGGGAAGCCAGGATACATCATGTTAACATGATTAGACGCCACATTCACGTGCAATGCTCGTGTACGGGGACCCCACGCAGCTGTCCGACTTGCTCATCCCTGTTAGCGTCAATAGAGAAGCCAGGATACGTCATGTTAACATGATTAGACAACACATTCACGTGCAATGCTCGTGTACGGGGACTCCACGCAGCTGTCAGACTTGCTCATCCCTGTTAGCGTCAATAGGGAAGCCAGGATACGTCATGTTAACATGATTAGACAACACATTCACGTGCAATGCTCGTGTACAGGGACCCCATGCAGCTGTCAGACTTGCTCATCCCTGTTAGCGTCAATAGGGAAGCTAGGATACATCATGTTAACATGATTAGACGCCACATTCACGTGCAATGCTCGTGTACGGGGACCCCACGCAGCTGTCAGACTTGCTCATCCCTGTTAGCGTCAATAGGGAAGCCAGGATACATCATGTTAGCATGATTAGACGTCACATTCACGTGCAATGCTCGTGTACGGGGACCCCACGTAGCTGTCAGACTTGCTCATCCCTGTTAGCGTCAATAGGGAAGCCAGGATACATCATGTTAACATGATTAGACAACACATTCACGTGCAATGCTCGTGTACGGGGACCCCACGCAGCTGTCAGACTTGCTCATCCCTGTTAGCGTCAATAGGGAAGCCAGAATACGTCATGTTAACATGATTAGACGCCACATTCACGTGCAATGCTCGTGTACGGGGACCCCACGCAGCTGTCAGACTTGCTCATCCCTGTTAGCGTCAATAGGGAAGCCAGGATACGTGTATTGGTCCATTGATTATTAGAATTACCTCTGGTCATAATATGGAGTGGAGTGACCATTACACATCAAATATGTACTTACACACACATATTATAGTTATTGCAAATGTTACTGGACTTGGTGTGTCAATATTGATTTTATACCTCATAAACAATTAGGTACCTCTACAGAACACACTTAATTTCACTCGTATATTCCGAAACTCAACTGGAATATACATTAGGGAGAGACATACTAATATGAGTATATTAGAGCTAAACCTAGACCGGTGATTTACGTGTAGGTGTGCGTTGTAGAAAGTCAAACGTAAACTTTTAGGCACTGAAGGTTTTTTCAGGCTATTGCAACATTTACAATAGTTGTTTTGAATTATGTTATTATCGAAGAGCACATTTCTTGCGTTTTTGGAATTTAAAATTACAAAATGTTAGAATATCATTCGCAATGTTTCGTGTTGGCAAGGGGCCATGGCTCGCAATGTTTCGTGTTGGCAAGGGGCCATGGCTCGCAATGTTTCGTGTTGGCAAGAGGCCATGGCTCTTTCCTTTCAGGTGCAGTAGAGACATAGTTGGACTTGGTAGGGAATGTCTACGGGCTATGGTACATAATCTCACCATTTGCATTTTGAATGAGGAAAACTTTAGAAATCCGTCCCAGACTTCATCCCAGCCGCGCTCTGACGACATCTCAAACCGCAATACCACTTGCCTCATACAGGCTGGCTTAATTCCAACCTTTGGTTGGAATTCATAGTCGGCCCCTACACCTAGGGGCGCCCATTGTTGCTATGGATTTGTTTTGTTTATGGGAAATAACATGGAAACAACTGTTACCTTAGTAACAATGGGCGCCCCTAGGTGTAGGGGCCGACTATGAATTCCAACCTGTCGTTGGTGTGGTCTGAGCCGCTGTCATGGCCAGACCTACCCTGTTTCGGCGGACACCTCTTATATCACGGTTACAATTGCTTTAAAAGCCCAAAATGTCTCATCTCCTAGAGCAGGGGTGCCCACAATACGGCCCGCGGGCCGCATGCGGCCCGCCAAGCCATTTTATCTGGCCCACACCTCCCATTTACATTCTAGTCTCACAACTAAACCCACGAAGAAAACTCAATCTTATTTGAAAGTACATTGTTATGAAATTTATTTGGTGGATATGTGTATAACTAACTATATTTTAGACTTCGCAGCGAAAAATTATCATAATTCTTTTGTTTCTACTTCTAGTTTTGTTCTCGGTCAAGCCTAGTTTCTTGGAAGCCGAGGAGGGGGGGGGGGGGGGGGGGGGGTATTATTGTTTTCTGTGGCGACATCCGACTTACTAACTGGCGATGACTCTACTGGCACAGATAACAAATGGTACTGGTTATACAAGTGTCCCCACAAATATGTTTCACCATTTTAGTTGTGATCTTGCAAAGGTGTCATGACTCGAAGCACAAAAACGAGTGTGTTAAAATAAAGGATTAATTCGAATTGAAAAAGTAAATCTTGTTTCGCAGCAAAGTATGTTTAAAAAGAAGGTAAATGACGAAAATGAGGATCAAGCGTCTGTCCGCGCTAGTTTTCGTGTAGCACAGTGCACATTTACTAGCAGCGGGGGGAACACCATTTGCTGACGGGGAATTTGATATAGATATAGAATAACCAGACTATATACGTGTATATATATAGTTAAGTTGATGTGGCCCGCCAACATTGAATAATTATGCTAAGTGGCCCACTTCTAAATTAAGTTGGGCACCCCTGTCCTAGAGCATATAGAATTAAATGCTATTTCTTATAAATGTTGCTCTGTTCCAATAAATATGTTCCTGTTACAAATTACACAGTTTAACTTTTCTAATGTGTTGTTGCAACACATGTTTCACAATTTAATTAGGCAATAAAAACGCAATTTTTTTTCATAAGTAAGAGCATTGAATTCTCTAGGAGTGACGTATTTTGGTTTACTTTTTGAGAATTTCAAAGCATTTTAACGCAATAATGAACATGCGTATGAAAATTTTAATCGATTTTTAAATACCTTGTCTCCCATTTAAAAATATATTTTTTTTTTTATTTTGAAAAACGAATCAGTCTATGCCTCAAAATAATTGTTTTATTAGCGACAAATAAAAGGTTGCGAAAAACGAGCCGCCGCTATGTTGATGGGATTTAACGTCATGGTTTGTGTCTGTGTACGCTCACCGCTTCAGCGATTGGTCTGCTACGCCACGTCTTCTGAATCATGACGTCACAGCCACCTGTACGCGTTTCAGATCCCGAAGTTGAAACTTCAATAAATGCGACCACATTAAACCTATTTAAAATTTTCTTTTTTACTTAGGACTTGCATTAATATACTTTTTGAATCTGATAAGTGATACTAACTAAGTGCTTGGTTTAGCAAAAAAATCATACGCGTGTTGCCTATTTTATATATTTTTTTAATTTTTTATTATGCCTTTATTTACACAGAATTAGAGCAATTCCACAATGGTTGATATCGGAGGATCCGCAGGGTGGGTCGAGCTGCAGCCTTGAAAGTTCCAGAAACCCACGTCGTCGGTGTGGTGAAGAGCGTAGAGTACACCGCTGTCGTTAGCGCCAGTAACCCACGTCGTGGTGTGGTGGAGAGCGTCGAGTACACTGCTGTCGTCTAGCGCCAGCGCCCACGTGGTCGGTGTGGTGAGAGCGTAGAGTACACCGCTGTCGACTAGCGCCAGTAACCCACGTCGTCGGTGTGGTGAGAGCGTAGAGTACACCGCTGTCGTCTAGCGCCAGCGCCCACGTGGTCGGTGTGGTGAAGAGCGTAGAGTACACCGCTGTCGTCTAGCGCTAGCGCCCACGTCGTCGGTGTGGTGAGAGCGTAGAGTACACCGCTGTCGTCTAGCGCCAGTAACCCACGTCGTCGGTGTGGTGAAGAGCGTAGAGTACACCGCTGTCGTCTAGCGCCAGTAACCCACGTCGTCGGTGTGGTGAGAGCGTAGAGTACACCGCTGTCGTCTAGCGCCAGTAACCCACGTCGTCGGTGTGGTGAAGAGCGTAGAGTACACCGCTGTCGTCTAGCGCCAGTAACCCACGTCGTCGGTGTGGTGAAGAGCGTAGAGTACACCGCTGTCGTCTAGCGCCAGTAACCCACGTCGTCGGTGTGGTGAAGAGCGTAGAGTACACCGCTGTCGTCTAGCGCCAGTAACCCACGTCGTCGGTGTGGTGAGAGCGTAGAGTACACCGCTGTCGTCTAGCGCCAGTAACCCACGTCGTCGGTGTGGTGAAGAGCGTAGAGTACACCGCTGTCGTCTAGCGCCAGTAACCCACGTCGTCGGTGTGGTGAAGAGCGTAGAGTACACCGCTGTCGTCTAGCGCCAGTAACCCACGTCGTCGGTGTGGTGAGAGCGTAGAGTACACCGCTGTCGTCTAGCGCCAGTAACCCACGTCATCGGTGTGGTGAAGAGCGTAGAGTACACCGCTGTCGTCTAGCGCCAGCGCCCACGTGGTCGGTGTGGTGAGAGCGTAGAGTACACCGCTGTCGACTAGCGCCAGTAACCCACGTCGTCGGTGTGGTGAGAGCGTAGAGTACACCACTGTCGTCTAGCGCCAGTAACCCACGTCGTCGGTGTGGTGAGAGCGTAGAGTACACCGCTGTCGTCTAGCGCCAGTAACCCACGTCGTCGGTGTGGTGAAGAGCGTAGAGTACACCGCTGTCGTCTAGCGCCAGTAACCCACGTCGTCGGTGTGGTGAAGAGCGTAGAGTACACCGCTGTCGTCTAGCGCCAGCGCCCACGTCGTCGGTGTGGTGAAGAGCGTAGAGTACACCGCTGTCGTCTAGCGCCAGTAACCCACGTCGTCGGTGTGGTGAAGAGCGTAGAGTACACCGCTGTCGTCTAGCGCCAGTAACCCACGTCGTCGGTGTGGTGAAGAGCGTAGAGTACACCGCTGTCGTCTAGCGCCAGTAACCCACGTGGTCGGTGTGGTGAAGAGCGTAGAGTACACCGCTGTCGTCTAGCGCCAGTAACCCACGTCGTGGTGTGGTGAAGAGCGTAGAGTACACCGCTTTCGTCTAGCGCCAGTAACCCACGTCGTCGGTGTGGTGAGAGCGTAGAGTACACCGCTGTCGTCTAGCGCCAGCGCCCACGTCGTCGGTGTGGTGAGAGCGTAGAGTACACCGCTGTCGTCTAGCGCCAGCGCCCACGTCGTCGGTGTGGTGAGAGCGTAGAGTACACCGCTGTCGTCTAGCGCCAGCGCCCACGTGGTCGGTGTGGTGAAGAGCGTAGAGTACACCGCTGTCGTCTAGCGCCAGCGCCCACGTCGTCGGTGTGGTGAAGAGCGTAGAGTACATCGCTGTCGTCTAGCGCCAGCGCCCACGTCGTCGGTGTGGTGAAGAGCGTAGAGTACACCGCTGTCGTCTAGCACCAGCGCCCACGTGGTCGGTGTGGTGAGAGCGTAGAGTACACCGCTGTCGTCTAGCGCCAGCGCCCACGTCGTCGGTGTAGTGAAGAGCGTAGAGTACACCGCTGTCGTCTAGCGCCAGTAACCCACGTCGTCGGTGTGGTGAAGAGCGTAGAGTACACCACTGTCGTCTAGCGCCAGCGCCCACGCCTTTGACTGCCGTCGGTGTGGTGAAGAGCGTAGAGTACACCGCTGTCGTCTAGCGCCAGCGCCCACGCCTTTGACTGTCGTCGGTGTGGTGAAGAGCGTAGAGTACACCGCTGTCGTCTAGCGCCAGCGCCCACGCCTTTGACTGTCGTCGGTGTGGTGAAGAGCGTAGAGTACACCGCTGCCGTCTAGCGCCAGCGCCCACGTCGTCGGTGTGGTGAGAGCGTAGAGTACACCGCTGTCGTCTAGCGCCAGCGCCCACGTCGCGGTGTGGTGAGAGCGTAGAGTACACCGCTGTCGTCTAGCGCCAGCGCCCACGTCGTCGGTGTGGTGAGAGCGTAGAGTACACCGCTGTCGTCTAGCGCCAGCGCCCATGTGGTCGGTGTGGTGAAGAGCGTAGAGTACACCGCTGTCGTCTAGCGCCAGCGCCCACGTCGTCGGTGTGGTGAAGAGCGTAGAGTACACCGCTGTCGTCTAGCGCCAGCGCCCACGCACTTGACGGCGTCGGGACGCGGCGCGGCGGCGCGTTCCTGCTATAAAAGCGTCGGGGACAACGCGAGAGTCGTAGACGACCTCGGCTGTGGAGACCTCATTGCACGGAAGACGGAGGCAGGTAGACCGACACGTGGTGCAGACTGCGTGGGACAAGAGACCGATACGTGGTGCAGACTGCGCGGGACGAGAGACTGACACGTGGTGCAGACTGCGCGGGACGAGAGACAGACACGTGGTGCAGACTGCGAGGGACGAGAGACAGACACGTGGTGCAGACTGCGAGGGACGAGATGCCAACAGGTGTGACGCGTTGAAAAATTGTGAGGGGTAGAAAAATACGTAACAGTGACGCGTTGACCGACTGCGACTGGTAGAAATAGTGTTGGCGCATTGACACATTGTGAGGGGTAGAAAAATACGTAACAGTGACGCGTTGACCGACTGCGACTGGTAGAAACAGTATTGGCGCATTGACAGATTGTGAGGGGTAGAAAAATACGTAACAGTGACGCGTTGACCGACTGCGACTGGTAGAAACAGTGTTGACACATTGACACATTGTGAGGGGTAGAAAAATACGTAACAGTGACGCGTTGACCGACTGCGACTGGTAGAAACAGTGTTGACACATTGACACATTGTGAGGGGTAGAAAAATACGTAACAGTGACGCGTTGACCGACTGCGACTGGTAGAAACAGTGTTGGCGCATTGACACATTGTGAGGGGTAGAAAAATACGTAACAGTGACGCGTTGACCGACTGCGACTGGTAGAAACAGTATTAGCGCATTGACACGATTGTGAGGGGTAGAAAAATACGTAACAGTGACGCGTTGACCGACTGCGACTGGTAGAAACAGTATTGGCACATTAACACGATTGTGAGGGGTAGAAAAATACGTAACAGTGACGCGTTGACCGACTGCGACTGGTAGAAACAGTATTGGCGCATTGACACGATTGTGAGGGGTAGAAAAATACGTAACAGTGACGCGTTGACTGACTGTGACTGGTAGAAACAGTGTTGACACATTAAAACATTGCGACTTGCGAGGGGTAGTAGAATACGTAACAGGTGTGACGCGTTAACCTACTACGACTACGAGAGGTAGAGTATGAGAAAGTACTGAGCGACTACGGGAGCTGGAAAAGAACGTAACACAGCTGTAAACCATTGACGACTTCAAGAGGAAGAAGAACACTCAACGTGTGAAGTATTGAAACATTGCGAGGGGTAGAAGAGTGAGTGGTTAACCGTCGAGAACAAAGAACAGGTGAGCTGACCTTGTATCTTAAGCTTCGGGCAAGGGGTAGTTTTACTACAAAAACAGCGAGAAATTAACGTGTTTTTTTTTTTCGTTATGTTAAGTACACAGTACACAGTACACAGTACACAGTACACAGTACACAGTACACAGTACACAGTACACAGTACACAGTACACAGTACACAGTACACAAAAAAAAGCTGATAAAAAAAAATGCCCGCATTGTGTTTCATAAGAACTAAAAACTAGAATAACGCATTTTCAGTTCTTTTAATCATTACTTGTTATTAGTATTGTAAAGTAATTACAATTAAAATTAGTAGGCCTATACTATACCCGGTAAAGATAAAAGATAGTTAAACCGTTTTGGATCTGCTTTAAAATGCTTTATAATTGTCGAAAAGTAAACCAAAATATGCTTTGTCCTGCATAATTTAGTGTTCTTTCTTCTGATGGTTTCTTTTTTCCAATACGTGTTTCCCTTTTTCAAATTAACTCATTTCGCTTTTGTGATTTGCTGTTGCAACACACGTTTCGCAATTTAATGAATTTATTTGATAAACAGAAATGTTTATTGGGGCAGAAAAACATTTATAAGAAAGAGCATTAAATTTCCTAGGGGATGACATATTTCTATTGACTTTTGACAATTTTAAAGCAAAAGGAAACACGCGTATGAAAATTGTAATCTATTTTTAAATATACCTTGTCTCTCATTTCATAATTTTGTGTCTTTTAATTTAAAAAAACGGATCAGTCTATGCCTCAAAGTAATTGGTTTAGTAACGATAAATAAAAAAGCGTGAAAAACGAGCCGCCGCCATGTAGAGTGGATTTGACGTCATGGTTTGTGTCTGTGTACGCTCACCGCCTCATGACGTCACAGCCACCTGTACGCGTTTCAGATCCCCGAGTTGAAACTTCAATAAATGCGATCACATATGCTATTTAAAAATTTATTTTTTACTTAGGACTTTCATTAATATGCTTGTTGTAGCTGATACTATTAAACTAAGTGCTTGGTTTAACAAAAAAAATCGTACGCGTGTTTCCTATTTTAACTGACACATCAGTAGTTCTGCAGAATAAGTATACATATAGCCTTATTGAAGGTATATTTAATTAGTATATACTATTGACTATTGTATATACTTGTATTAAACATTTAATTTATTTTAGAGTTATTGAGAGTTAATGGTCAATTAAAAACAATAAAATAAGATGGGAGTATTGACATTTTATTCTTTAAAGTTGAGAAAAAGAAAAACTGGCATTTTACAATATGTAGGGCTAATTCCATTGGGATTACACGGGAGTACACAGTTACAAAATATCGACAAGGGACCCATCTTTTCAGTTACCGTGTTGGGGATATTATCAAAAAATTTCACCAATTAATTCCACCAAAAGAAATAATCGTTAGGCTAATAAATAAATAATAGTTATCAGTACAAAATTATTTTAGGGGAAACCAAAGAAATGGAAATAAGAAATTCAAATGTAATTTCTCCTCTGGGGTTGAAGCTAGGTCTCTGATTTGTCCGACGGTTGCCTTGGCCACTAGATTGATGAACCCTGGTATAAGACAACGACTAAAGACAATCATGTAACACACATTTTTAGTTTTTGAAATATTAGAGGAGTCTAAAAACCACCACTTCAACTTCTTTTTAACCCTCCTAGGGACATAACTTCCAAAATCCTTCGTTATGGGTCGTTTTGTTATCAAAGCAACGTACCTACCAAATTCAAAGTACCTAGCTTTAACGGTTTGAGCAGTGCGTTGATGAGTCAGTCAGTCAGTCACTCAGTCAGTCAGTCACTCAGTCAGTCAGTCAGTCAGTCAGTCAGTCAGTCAGTCAGTCAGTCAGTCAGTCATTCAGTCAGTCAGTCAGTCAGTCAGTCAGTCAGTCAGTCAGTCAGTCATTCAGTCAGTCAGTCAGTCAGTCAGTCAGTCAGTCAGTCAATCAGTCAGTCAGTCAGTCAGTCAGTCAGTCAGTCAGTCAGTCAGTCAGTCAGTCAGTCAGTCAGTCAGTCAGTCAGTCAGTCAGTCAGTCAGTCAGTCAGTCAGTCAGTCAGTCAGGCAGTCAGACAGTCACTCACTCACTCACTCACTCACTCACTCACTCACTCACTCACTCACTCACTCACCCACTCACCCACTCACTCAGTCAGTCAGTCAGTTATTCAGTTATTCACTCACTCAGTCACTCAGTAAGGCCACTTGCTTTTTTATATATATATGTATATTTATATATGGGCGTAGAACCAAAAGTCACTAACTCTTTTTTAGTAGTTCTGACTTCTGAGCAAAATGGTTTTAAAGTTTGTTGACACTTAGCACTTTTAGCAGTCAATATACATTAAATTTGGGAATTAGGTATAGCACTCTTCTTATAGGTTTGGTGTTTAAAACGCCTAACCTGTTCTTTACCTAGTGATAAGACGTTGAGTGATATAGGGTAGAGGCCCCACGCCATCGGCAATTTGTCTACCGTCTTTTACTGCCCAACCATTGGGTTTATATTTTATATTTATATTTATATATCTATATTTTAAACCCAATGGCCCAACATACATTGTCGGGTAATAGAGGTTCGCCAAGCGACGCGATGACGGAGCCTGATTGGTCGGCTACTTCGCCGAAGATATGCGAAGACAGCCGAAAGCTGTGTCGTTGTGTTCGCTTGGCGAGCTCTTCTACCCAACTAAAGTATGTTGGACGGTAAGACGCGGTAGACAAACTGCCGATGGCGTTGGGGCTCTACCCTACATTACTCACTAAACGATATAAGCCTTTGTTTACCATTATTATTAGCTAGGTGATTGAAATAACGTAAATAATCAATTATTGGCAGTTTTGAGATGACAAAAAACAACAAAGTGCACTTAGTTCCTTTTGCCTGTACCCAAAACTTTTCAATGGAATTGATGGATGGAGTTAGTAAGGAAATATAAGCCGTTGTTACACAAATCTGAGCATTGACTGTGCTAGAGACATCCGGCACCCAATAGAGGATTTGTTTCTGGATTTAATGACATTCTTAACTCAATTTCACTAAAACTGGAGTTAGTGAGTTTTGGTTGTACACGCCCACGATATATAGATTGGGAGACAAATCTTCCGTCATATATGCTGGATATTCTGCTTCTACTAGGTACGATAGTCAATTTCAAAGTTTCGAATTGTTTTGTGGTGATGAAATGTGATTCTCTGCAGTATTAACACCCCCCCCCCCCCTCCCTCTCCCTCTACCGACCGATATCATCAGTTTGGGGAATTTCAATAATCTCGCTGCTCTCTTCATTGGACTTCACTGAACCAAAGATTACAAACTGGAGTTTGACTAGAGTTTGTAATCTTTGACTGAACGCACGTACTGCACACAGCCTATGTGCTTAGCATCGAAATGTTAGTTGGCTTACTTCTGCTTCAAATACTGAAGAGAAAATGTCGAGGGTTTGATACTTAGTTCAGTCTGGGTTTTTTAATTTCGAAGATTGAGTTAAATCTATCTCAAACGTTATATGATACGGGTTAGAACTTAGATGTAAACACTAAACAGTTACATTGGACCCATCATAGCAATACAGCATAATGTAATAAAATGGCGCAGGCTTTTGTCCTCCACTGAGAAAATGTATTGTGATTAAGTGTATTGATATTTAAAGAATTAATTATAGGTATAGGTCAGCGTCTGATATTTCTATTCATGATTGTGTATAAGTAGTGAACACGGTGGTTTTGTTGAAAGTTTGTCATTGTTGCTCATAATTAGTAATGTATCTTCTTCAGCTTCATTTCATTGCTGTGTTAGCTTCCATGACTTTATCCAGGATCCCCTAATACATGTGACCATGCTGTTATTGCAACGAGTCAAAAATTAATACTATAGGCTAAATAAGAACATTATAAATTTATAACATTATATCATGTGCGAGCTTCGTTGTAATGACGGCTTAGCGTTTACATAATACTGGCCCTAACTTAAGTATTCGCAAGCCGACCTCAATCCTCATCTACTGCCCATTTCATAGGCGCTAATTCAACGAAAATCAACCTATTCCTGGAGTTCTTCCACATAACGTTAATGAAATCTTCCGCTGAGTAGAGTGCACACGACTGTTTAGCCACGCCCACCGTTCCAGGAAGGTCGTATATTATCCCTAATAAATCTGTTTAAATTATGTTGTAGGAACTAGAGAAGTAGAAAGTAAAGTTGATGCCACTGGACTCGGGTTATAGCATTAGCATGAGAGTGGGAGATCGTATGACAGGTAGAGTGCGCTGTGAGCGATGCCGCTCAGTTCAGCTTCAGTTAAGTGCTACAAATCTCATATACCTAATAAACTATTTACAGTAAGTTTGATTATATACATACTTAAGAACAAAACAATTTTAATGTGTTATGTAATTAAAATAATAATCAGCTGAAGGAACCCAAAAACAAGTGTAGATGGAATAACACAGCATGAACACAGTCTACTACCACACACTTTCCACGCGGGTAGGTTAAGCCATCCCACAGCCATCTGTATTTACACGACATCATTATTGCATGCGTCAAATGAGGGGCACACTGAAATTTGTGTGGGCAGGAACGCTCACAGCGCTGCTGTCATACGGTCTCCCATACTTATACCTTAGGCCAACTTTACGAGTCGAGTGCCGCTCCCTGGGCCTCCTGTATTGGACGGGTCCGGGTGCTCGAGCCCTCGCAGCCGCTCTGAGATCATGAATGGGGCGAGCAACAAGTGTGACATCACACGTCTATAGGGGCTGCAGTAACGAGAGTCTGCTCATCGCCCACGCCCACGCATCGCCCACGCACGGAGCGCGAGCCGGCGCCAATTTGCGCCCGCCGTGCATCCAGGGACCCCTAACGCGTCACCCTACTCGGTCATCTCATCAGCTTTCGTAATTTGTGGGACATGAAACCTTAGAAAACGGCTAAAAAAATGAAACGAGCACTTTTTTCTGAAAACTACTTCTTTGCTGACGCCTACTGAGTCGATAAAGCAGTTCTCCCACTACGGGAAAACAGTTTTATCATCTCTGGTCTTTGTGAGAAGTTAAGATATCAAGATACCTTCGAGCAGTCACTAATTCGAAATAAATCAGCACATAGGTTATAACAGTTGTATTGAGTTCCTTTTGTTTATCAAGTTCCATCTTTATGTTGTGCTCGCTCACTTTTTGCGCAAATAGTTTAGTGGCTTTTAATGTTAGATTGTTGCCAGCGAATAAAAAGGAACATTAAATGCTCCCACTTATGCTTCCTGACTACAGAAATGATTTAAATGACAAATAAAGTAAGTTAATTATTTGTAATCAAAACTAAGTTTCGAGAATGGACTGGAAAAATAAAGTGAATGGCGTACATTACTGATTGTAGATGTTTCTCATTACGACTATGGTTTGACCTCAATTTGACCTTAATAATGAGGTTAGTTTAAAAAGAAAGGAGGGACAGATTTTCTTAAACAAATTAAATTTGTTTTAATTTCATAAATAACTTCTGAACAATTTGCGAGGTGTAATTATACTGTAAATGTTTTTTCTTAACCTGAATGCAAGTAATCTTGAGCTCGCTTGAAAATTTGTTTGCACTAACACAATGCAATAAGTTACATTATCAATCATTATAAATCAAAATTGTAGTAAATATGGAAGGAGGGTTGACTTGTCATTCGTATTAATCATTCTACATCATTATTCATTATACACAAGATGAAAACGAGGCGACACGCGTCAATTTATTAACTGTAGAAAGATATTTAACTGACGTTTATCACAGCCCCTCAAAGAGTGTCAAACCCAAATGAGGACGCGTGAACACAATTTTCATGGAAAATGTGTCCATTCAATATATGTCATGTCAAAATAATTAATGTCGTGAATATTAAGTCCTGAACGTTTTTAGAATGAACAATGAATATGAAACAGGACTCTAAAGTTGTTTACAGAACAAAACCAAAATTTCAACTTTCATAAACGGCTTGTGTATTTTGTTTTGGTTTATGTAATGGCATACAGTCCTTTATGTCACTGATTCATGAGTACTGGTGAGTTGGGTGGTGCTGAGATTTGGAAAAGGGGCGGCGGGAGTTCCTCTCCCTATACCTCTTGTGTCGTCGCAGGAGCTTTTACACATGCATTATTTTATACTTTTCAGTTTGAAGAAAGTGCTTTCGAAAATTATTTTAGACGAATAACATTTGGATTCATACGCATTGTATGTTGTTATAGTATTAAATTTATTATACATTTGCTTAGGTAGGTTTCGGGGCTTTTGGGGGAGGTGGGGGCATAACTATTACCCCTTGGCTGCGCCACGGTCGGAGAATCATGACAAGCGATCGCTCAATCGTCCCGCCCCCCACGTATCTGCTACTATATAACACTTATCAATTATAATAGCTGTTCGTAATTTGACTGTATCAGTTATGTATACTACTGTGTTAAGAGTGGTCGCACCCTCTCCCCCCCCCCAAAAAAAAAAATATTTTTCAATTCCACCACTCATTGTATCACATGTCTTGTTTATTCAGCTTGGAACTTTTGCTACAACGCTCTCCCGGGCTGGGCCCTTTAGAGCAGATGAGGGAATACAGGATTAAAAAACGCGTAAGCCCGAGGGCTGGGGTAATAGTAGTATAGTAAGACTGTTGTATGTAAGGATGAATGGAGGTAACCTGCTATAGAGGATGTCAGATGACGAGTGTGAAACACGTGAGATGGAATAGAATGAGGGCTCAGTAGGAGCGAGGGCGGGGAGCTATGGCAGTAACTATTACAGGTTGTGTTTCATGTTCGTTTCAGCAGAAGAGATGACGATGAGCTGGCTTCCGTTGGTAGATGGCGCTGTGGCTTTCATGATGTGCTGCGTGGTAGTGCAAGTACTGCCCACAGCGACGCTGCAGCATTTTACACTGCCTTCTCAACGAGCAGGTAAACTATTTCAAGGTCAGCGGAAGCGGAAGCTCGTAGAACTTCTTAGATCCTAAATCACCATTTTGTATCACTCTATAGAAAATCGCTTTACTATTTAAATAACGTCAATCACTTCTACGATCTACGACACATACTAATAATCTTATACTGTTTTCCCTTCCTCTTCGTTTGCCCTTTCGTTTTCCTAATCAAAGTGTTTTCGACATTATCCGTAACAGCAAAGATTAGAATTAGACAATGTGTAACCTTTGGTAACAGCTATAGTACATTACCAAAGATTACTGACTAGAGAAGATGTTTCATCGCCGTGTTAAAATATCTGCGCGAAATTTTTCAAAATTTTATAAGTCTCACCACTAGTACGAATTCTCAACGCAAGGAGCGCTAGTTCTGCACGTTTGACCAAGGTCCACTAAATCCCCTGGCGGCTACTAGCGATCTAGTAGACCTTGCGTTTGACTTCGTTACCGTTAAACAAGGTCTACTAGATCGCTAGTACGTGCCAGGGGATTTAGTGGACCTTGAGTTTTAAACTTTTGGAAGAGCGACTCTTGCGGTGAGAATTCGAACTACACGTCGGACACGCGCAGATGAATTCCCATATGAATGAAACATCTTCTCTAATCAGTAATCTTTGACATTACATAGAGAGTACCGCGCATCTCGAAGGCGCACCTCCACCGAAAATCTAGTTATAAGGGGGTGACACATAAATTTTGTTTTTTATTATTATTTTTACGAAAACGAACAAATTCATTCCCTATATTATAAATAACTTCGTGTTGCTACAATTTAGTGTGTTGATAGAAACATTAACCCGTATAAGTGTGTGCAATCTTTTGAAGTGCTGGTCCTGAAGTGTGTTGGAATCTTAAACAACTATAGTAAGTATAGCAACTTATTATTTGCGGCTTCGTTTGCTCAAATGTAGGCCTACAGTTTATTAATTAAAAATCTTTGACTGTTGATTGCCGCACTTTTTCACGCGGTTTTGTGACTTTGAAACCAGAGTACAAATATTGAACCGATAAGCTGAACGTAGATGTTCATATTGGGGCACGAATTTTTATTTCTCAATGGAAATGAACAATTTTAAATAACTTTGATTTCGAATATCTTCAACCCCCCCCCCCCCCCCCCTCCAGTCCCAAAAAATAAATAGTTAAAACATTCGCCAACACAACAAAATATTAGGTTTTACTGACACCCATGCATATACACTTGTAGCGGGATATTGGTACTTCTAGTGATGAATCATGTACATTTGTATACATTTCTGACCCATATTACCAAAATGGCAGCAGGCCCAAAGTGCATGCATAAAATAAATACTAATCAATGTGGGGAGCTGAATTTTCAACCCCTTCTATATGTTTGTTAGCCACAATAAGGTGTAAGTTTTATTATGTCAACAATGTTCGACATAAAATATATTTATTATATATAATTATAATAATAATAATAATAATAATAATAATAATAATAATAATAATTATTATTATTATTATTGTTATATTATCCATAGTAATACAACATGTACGGTTTATTTTTCTCGGAACACTATATTGCATGGGATCCATGCATCTTGTAAGCTGATGGCGCTGGACTGTTTACCAGGAACTCCTGTCACATGTGCTCCAAGCCGCGACTAAAATTAACATTCAATCAGGCATGGGCACCGCCACCTGCTCACTGGCTGAACAAAGCTCGAAGTGTGGGGGGGGGGGGGGGAGAGGGGGGCGTCTTGACAAATCAGTTCATTAAGATCCGGAAAATGAAATGCTGGGGGCCTGAGGGAAAGAATGATTTGAATGACTTTCATGACACTATGGGTTTTGTTTCTTTGTTTCGTGTTTTTAATTATAATATTTGTACAATGTATAAATCCAAGGGTTAATAAAGAACTTGATATTGGACTTGGAACGTGTTTTTACGTCTCGCTATAGCAGTTGTGTAGAAATTCCGATCAAATTGAAATTTGGAATATCCAATAACTTCGATGTGGATCGAGTACGCTATTCACCCAACATACTGTAGTTTTATTAAGAACACACCACAGTCACTTTAAAGATTTTTTTCAAAATGAAATGGTGGCAAAATGTAACATAGCTATTAACCATTTTCTGTCCTGTCACGAATATGATGATTGTAACGTGATCCGAAATGCTTGGAGGTAGAAATTACATTTCTACTGGTATATCTAAGTGAAGTAACTATTCCAACGAAAACTTTAATCTATGGCAATTCTAATATTGAACAATGACGGTAACTTGAATACTTTTAGGCAGAACGTTCGTGGACATGGAGGACGTATTAAGTCTTTAGTTCATAATAAGTGACATAACGAATTGAATTTTGTTGTTTGAAGACCAATGTCATTAAAATATTGACGACGTTATGAATAAAAACTATTTTTCTATCCCGTTTTCGTAAACATTTTCAGTCATAAAACCAACATTAGGTTAACCCAAAAATTCTACACATAATGGCACGAAAAACGATGTAATATCAGAACTAAAATCAATTACTCTCGAATCACATCACTTCTATCACGCAAACGTTTCTGTTATTTAAATACGAATACAAAAAATAATTCGTACACCATGGAAGTATGATAACAAATATAAATGTATTTAATTCCGACCAGATGATATATAGATAATTGATCGTTTGCAGATGTATCGGACAGTCTCTCCCGCGTAACGTTATGGCCCAACACCGCAGAAGACATTGAAATGAAGGCTCTGCAATCCTACCTCGCAGCTATTGTCAGGACACCAACATACTTGGAGACAGATATCGTTATAACCTTCCAAGATGAAGCGCCTCAGTTGCTGCAGGTAAGAACCCCGAGGAACGTTTTAGTGCTTGGCTATAAGCAACCATAGCACATCAATACATCAATACACTGAAAATATGATATATAATATATTAATTATTTTGTCAAAATAAATTGAAAGTTGATATTTTCAAACTGTCATTTTTTCTAAATGTCGTTAGGAAAACAGTAAGAAATAGGATGTTAAGGCCTTTGTGATTTCATGGTACTAATTCAATTTAGGATTTGTTGGAGATACTTGAATGTAAAAGTTATTTCAACTTTTGCTTCGTTTCTAATTAAGAAATACATGTGAGACAACTACAAGGTTACATGATGCATCCTTGATAGTTAAATTTATTCTTTAATTCATTCCAGCCACAAAGGAGGAGTACGGTAGATCTACAATAATTCATGTCATGTTTATTTCCTATGCAAGAGGTGAACTTATGATGCCCGGTAGATCTACACTAAATTAACGTATTTCACCGCTGAAGGTTAGTCACTCATCAATGAAAAGAAGACAATAGAATTGTCATGTGAAACGGGAAACAGAATTGACTAATCATGTGTCAAATAGGTGCTTCGTGGATAAATTTGTGAACTGGTGGTTTGTGAATGAAACCCGAATGATGGATGAATCAAGGAAAACGAGGTAATTCTTAGACATAGTGTCGAGTGTTGTGAATGAGATTTCTGAATGTTTCCAGCAGGCCGCCGCAGCGGTCTCGCTTCTTCCGCTACCCCTGGAAGAGACAGAACCGCCCTAACCTCTCAACCCCACGTGACGTAATGTGAGTGTTTCCAGCAGGGCGCCGCAGCGGTCTCGCTTCTTCCGCTACCCCTGGAAGAGACAGAACCGCCCTAACCTCTCAACCCCACGTGACGTATTGTGAATGTTTCCAGCTGGGCGCCGCAGCGGTCTCGCTTCTTCCGCTACCCCTGGAAGAGACAGAACCGCCCTCACCTCTCAACCCCACGTGACGTAATGTGAATGTTTCCAGTAGGGCGCCGCAGCGGTCTCGCTTCTTCCGCTACCCCTGGAAGAGACGGAACCGCCCTTCCCTCTCAACCCCACGTGACGTAATGTGAATGTTTCCAGCAGGGCGCCGCAGCGGTCTCGCTTCTTCCGCTACCCCTGGAAGAGACAGAACCGCCCTCCCCTCTCAACCCCACGTGACGTAATGTGAATGTTACAGCAGGGCGCCGCAGCGGTCTCGCTTCTTCCGCTACCCCTGGAAGACACAGAACCGCCCTCACCTCTCAACCCCACGTGACGTAATGTGAATGTTTCCAGCTGGGCGCCGCAGCGGTCTCGCTTCTTCCGCTACCCCTGGAAGAGACAGAACCACCCTCACCTCTCAACCCCACGTGACGTAATGTGAATGTTTCCAGCAGGGCGCCGCAGCGGTCTCGCTTCTTCCGCTACCCCTGGAAGAGACAGAACCGCCCTCACCTCTCAACGCCACGTGACGTAATGTGAATGTTTCCAGCAGGGCGCCGCAGCGGTCTCGCTTCTTCCGTTACCCCTGAAAGAGACAGAACCACCCTCACCCCTCAACCCCACGTGACGTAATGTGAATGTTTCCAGCAGGGCGCCGCACCCTTGAAGCGGTCTCTCTTCTTCCGCTACCCCTGGAAGAGACAGAACCGCCCTCCCCTCTCAACCCCACGTGACGTAATGTGAATGTTACAGCAAGGCGCCGCAGCGGTCTCGCTTCTTCCGCTACCCCTGGAAGAGACAGAACCGCCCTCACCTCTCAACCCCACGTGACGTAATGTGAATGTTACAGCAAGGCGCCGCAGCGGTCTCGCTTCTTCCGCTACCCCTGGAAGAGACAGAACCGCCCTCACCTCTCAACCCCACGTGACGTAATGTGAATATTTCCAGCAGGGGGCCACAGCGGTCTCGCTTCTTCCGCTACCCCTTGAAGAGACAGAACCGCCCTCACCTCTCAACCCCACGTGACGTAATGTGAATGTTTCCAGCAGGGCGCCGCAGCGGTCTCGCTTCTTTCGCTACCCCTGGAAGAGACAGAACCACCCTCACCTCTCAACCCCACGTGACGTAATGTGAATGTTTCCAGCAGGGGGCCACAGCGGTTTCGCTTCTTCCGCTACCCCTGGAAGAGACAGAACCACCCTTACCTCTCAACCCCACGTGACGTAATGTGAATGTTTCCAGCAGGGCGCCGCAGCGGTCTCGCTTCTTTCGCTACCCCTGGAAGATACAGAACCACCCTCACCTCTCAACCCCACGTGACGTAATGTGAATATTTCCAGCAGGGGGCCACAGCGGTCTCGCTTCTTCCGCTACCCCTTGAAGAGACAGAACCGCCCTCACCTCTCAACCCCACGTGACGTAATGTGAATGTTTCCAGCAGGGCGCCGCAGCGGTCTCGCTTCTTCCGCTACCCCTGGAAGAGACAGAACCACCCTCACGTCTCAACCCCACGTGACGTAATTTGAATGTTTCCAGCAGGGCGCCGCAGCGGTCTCGCTTCTTCCGCTACCCCTGGAAGAGACAGAACCGCCCCCACCTCTCAACCCCACGTGACGTAATGTGAATGTTTCGTGCACGGCGCCGCACCCCTGAAGTGGTCTCGCTTCTTCCGCTACCCCTGGAAGAGACAGAACCGCCCCCACCTCTCAACCCCACGTGACGTAATGTGAATGTTTCCAGCAGGGCGCCGCACCCTTGAAGCGGTCTCTCTTCTTCCGCTACCCCTGGAAGAGACAGAACCGCCCTCCCCTCTCAACCCCACGTGACGTTATGTGAATGTTACAGCAAGGCGCCGCAGCGGTCTCGCTTCTTCCGCTACCCCTGGAAGAGACAGAACCGCCCTCACCTCTCAACCCCACGTGACGTAATGTGAATGTTTCCAGCAGGGCGCCGCAGGGGTTCGCTTCTTCCGCTACCCCTGGAAGAGACAGAACCACCCTCACCTCTCAACCCCACGTGACGTAATGTGAATGTTACAGCAAGGCGCCGCAGCGGTCTCGCTTCTTCCGCTACCCCTGGAAGAGACAGAACCACCCTCACGTCTCAACCCCACGTGACGTAATTTGAATGTTTCCAGCAGGGCGCCGCAGCGGTCTCGCTTCTTCCGCTACCCCTGGAAGAGACAGAACCGCCCCCACCTCTCAACCCCACGTGACGTAATGTGAATGTTTCCAGCAGGGCGCCGCAGCGGTCTCGCTTCTTCCGCTACCCCTGGAAGAGACAGAACCGCCCCCACCTCTCAACCCCACGTGACGTGAATGTTTCCAGCAGGGCGCCGCAGCGGTCTCGCTTCTTCCGCTACCCCTGGAAGAGACAGAACCGCCCCCACCTCTCAACCCCACGTAATGTGAATGTTACAGCAGGGCGCCGCAGCGGTCTCGCTTCTTCCGCTACCCCTGGAAGAGACAGAACCGCCCTCACCTCTCAACCCCACGTGACGTAATGTGAATGTTTCCAGCAGGGCGCCGCAGCGGTCTCGCTTCTTCCGCTACCCCTGGAAGAGACAGAACCGCCCTCACCTCTCAACCCCACGTGACGTAATGTGAATGTTTCCAGCAGGGCGCCACAGCGGTCTCGCTTCTTCCGCTACTCCTGGAAGAGACAGTACAACCCTCACCTCTCAACCCCACGTGAAGTAATGTGAATGTTTCCAGCAGGGCGCCGCAGCGGTCTCGCTTCTTCCGCTACCCCTGGAAGAGACAGAACCACCCTCACCTCTCAACCCCACGTGACGTAATTTGAATGTTTCCAGCAGGGCGCCGCAGCGGTCTCGCTTCTTCCGCTACCCTAGGAAGAGACAGAACCGCCCTCACCTCTCAACCCCACGTGACGTAATGTGAATGTTTCGTGCACGGCGCCGCACCCCTGAAGCGGTCTCGCTTCTTCAGCTACCCCTGGAAGAGACAGAACCACCCTCACCTCTCAACCCCACGTGACGTAATTTGAATGTTTCCAGCAGGGGGCCACAGCGGTCTCGCTTCCTCCGCTACCCTAGGAAGAGACAGAACCACCCTCACCTCTCAACCCCACGTGACGTAATGTGAATGTTTCCAGCAGGGCGCCGCAGCGGTCTCGCTTCTTCCGCTACCCTAGGAAGAGACAGAACCACCCTCACCTCTCAACCCCACGTGACGTAATGTGAATGTTTCCAGCAGGGCGCCGCAGCGGTCTCGCTTCTTCCGCTACCCCTGGAAGAGACAGAACCGCCCTCACCTCTCAACCCCACGTGACGTAATGTGAATGTTTCCAGCAGGGCGCCGCAGGGGTTCGCTTCTTCCGCTACCCCTGGAAGAGACAGAACCACCCTCACCTCTCAACCCCACGTGACGTAATTTGAATGTTTCCAGCTGGGCGCCGCAGCGGTCTCGCTTCTCCCGCTACCCCTGGAAGAGACAGAACCACCCTCACGTCTCAACCCCACGTGACGTAATTTGAATGTTTCCAGCAGGGCGCCGCAGCGGTCATCGCTTCTTCCGCTACCCCTGGAAGAGACAGAACCGCCCTAACCTCTCAACCCCACGTGACGTAATGTGAATGTTTCCAGCAGGGCGCCGCAGCGGTCTCACTTCTTCCGCTACTCCTGGAAGAGACAGAACCGCCCTAACCTCTCAACCCCACGTGACGTAATGTGAATGTTTCCAGCAGGGCGCCACAGCGGTCTCGCTTCTTCCGCTACCCCTGGAAGAGACAGAACCGCCCTCACCCTCAACCCCACGTGACGTAATGTGAATGTTTCCAGCAGGGCGCCGCAGCGGTCTCGCTTCTTCCGCTACCCCTGGAAGAGACAGAACCGCCCTCACCTCTCAACCCCACGTGACGTAATGTGAATGTTTCCAGCAGGGCGCCGCAGCGGTCTCGCTTCTTCCGCTACCCCTGGAAGAGACAGCACCACCCTCACCTCTCAACCCCACGTGACGTAATGTGAATGTTTCCAGCAGGGCGCTGCAGCGGTCTCGCTTCTTCCGCTACCCCTGGAAGAGACAGAACCGCCCTCACCTCTCAACCCCACGTGACGTAATGTGAATGTTTCCAGCAGGGCGCCGCAGCGGTCTCGCTTCTTCCGCTACCCTAGGAAGAGACAGAACCACCCTCACCTCTCAACCCCACGTGACGTAATTTGAATGTTTCCAGCAGGGCGCCGCAGCGGTCTCGCTTCTTCCGCTACCCCTGAAAGAGACAGAACCGCCCTCACCCCTCAACCCCACGTGACGTAATGTGAATGTTTCCAGCAGGGCGCCGCAGCGGTCTCGCTTCTTCCGCTACCCCTGAAAGAGACAGAACCGCCCTCACCCCTCAACCCCACGTGACGTAATGTGAATGTTTCCAGCAGGGCGCCGCAGCGGTCTCGCTTCTTCCGCTACCCCTGAAAGAGACAGAACCGCCCTCACCTCTCAACCCCACGTGACGTAATGTGAATGTTTCCAGCAGGGGGCCACAGCGGTCTCGCTTCTTCCGCTACCCCTGAAAGAGACAGAACCGCCCTCACCTCTCAACCCCACGTGACGTAATGTGAATGTTTCCAGCAGGGCGCCGCAGCGGTCTCGCTTCTTCCGCTACCCCTGAAAGAGACAGAACCGCCCTCACCTCTCAACCCCACGTGACGTAATGTGAATGTTTCCAGCAGGGCGCCGCAGCGGTCTCGCTTCTTCCGCTACCCCTGGAAGAGAAAGAACCGCCCTCACCTCTCAACCCCACGTGACGTAATGTGAATGTTTCTAGCAGGGCGCCGCAGCGGTCTCGCTTCTTCCGCTACTCCTGGAAGAGACAGAACAACCCTCACCTCTCAACCCCACGTGAAGTAATGTGAATGTTTCGTGCAGGGCGCCGCACCCCTGAAGCGGTTTTCGCTTCTTCCGCTACCCCTGGAAGAGACAGAACCGCCCTCACCTCTCAACCCCACGTGACGTAATGTAAATGTTTCCAGCAGGGCGCCGCAGCGGTCTCGCTTCTTCCGCTACCCCTGGAAGAGACAGAACCGCCTTCACCTCTCAACCCCACGTGACGTAATGTGAATGTTTCCAGCTGGGCGCCGCAGCGGTCTTGCTTCTTCCGCTACCCCTGGAAGAGACAGAACCACCCTCACCTCTCAACCCCACGTGACGTAATGTGAATGTTTCCAGCAGGGCGCCGCAGCGGCTCGCTTCTCCCGCTACCCCTGGAAGAGACAGAACCGCCCTCACCTCTCAACCCCACGTGACGTAATGTGAATGTTTCGTGCAGGGCGCCGCACCCCTGAAGCGGTTGTCGCTTCTTCCGCTACCCCTGGAAGAGACAGAACCACCCTCACCTCTCAACCCCACGTGACGTAATGTGAATGTTTCCAGCTGGGCGCCGCAGCGGTCTCGCTTCTTCCGCTACCCCTGGAAGAGACAGAACCACCCTCACCCCTCAACCCCACGTGACGTAATGTGAATGTTTCCAGCAGGGCGCCGCAGCGGTCTCACTTCTTCCGCTACTCCTGGAAGAGACAGAACCGCCCTAACCTCTCAACCCCACGTGACGTAATGTGAATGTTTCCAGCAGGGCGCCACAGCGGTCTCGCTTCTTCCGCTACCCCTGGAAGAGACAGAACCGCCCTCACCCTCAACCCCACGTGACGTAATGTGAATGTTTCCAGCAGGGCGCCGCAGCGGTCTCGCTTCTTCCGCTACCCCTGGAAGAGACAGAACCGCCCTCACCTCTCAACCCCACGTGACGTAATGTGAATGTTTCCAGCAGGGCGCCGCAGCGGTCTCGCTTCTTCCGCTACCCCTGGAAGAGACAGAACCACCCTCACCTCTCAACCCCACGTGACGTAATGTGAATGTTTCCAGCAGGGCGCTGCAGCGGTCTCGCTTCTTCCGCTACCCCTGGAAGAGACAGAACCGCCCTCACCTCTCAACCCCACGTGACGTAATGTGAATGTTTCCAGCAGGGCGCCGCAGCGGTCTCGCTTCTTCCGCTACCCTAGGAAGAGACAGAACCGCCCTCACCTCTCAACCCCACGTGACGTAATGTGAATGTTTCCAGCAGGGCGCCGCAGCGGTCTCGCTTCTTCCGCTACCCTAGGAAGAGACAGAACCACCCTCACCTCTCAACCCCACGTGACGTAATTTGAATGTTTCCAGCAGGGCGCCGCAGCGGTCTCGCTTCTTCCGCTACCCCTGAAAGAGACAGAACCGCCCTCACCCCTCAACCCCACGTGACGTAATGTGAATGTTTCCAGCAGGGCGCCGCAGCGGTCTCGCTTCTTCCGCTACCCCTGAAAGAGACAGAACCGCCCTCACCCCTCAACCCCACGTGACGTAATGTGAATGTTTCCAGCAGGGCGCCGCAGCGGTCTCGCTTCTTCCGCTACCCCTGAAAGAGACAGAACCGCCCTCACCTCTCAACCCCACGTGACGTAATGTGAATGTTTCCAGCAGGGGGCCACAGCGGTCTCGCTTCTTCCGCTACCCCTGAAAGAGACAGAACCGCCCTCACCTCTCAACCCCACGTGACGTAATGTGAATGTTTCCAGCAGGGCGCCGCAGCGGTCTCGCTTCTTCCGCTACCCCTGAAAGAGACAGAACCGCCCTCACCTCTCAACCCCACGTGACGTTATGTGAATGTTTCCAGCAGGGGGCCACAGCGGTCTCGCTTCTTCCGCTTCCCCTGAAAGAGACAGAACCGCCCTCACCTCTCAACCCCACGTGACGTAATGTGAATGTTTCCAGCAGGGCGCCGCAGCGGCTCGCTTCTCCCGCTACCCCTGGAAGAGAAAGAACCGCCCCCACCTCTCAACCCCACGTGACGTGAATGTTTCCAGCAGGGCGCCGCAGCGGTCTCGCTTCTTCCGCTACCCCTGAAAGAGACAGAACCGCCCTCACCTCTCAACCCCACGTGACGTAATGTGAATGTTTCCAGCAGGGCGCCGCAGCGGTCTCGCTTCTTCCGCTACTCCTGGAAGAGACAGAACAACCCTCACCTCTCAACCCCACGTGAAGTAATGTGAATGTTTCGTGCAGGGCGCCGCACCCCTGAAGCGGTTTTCGCTTCTTCCGCTACCCCTTGAAGAGACAGAACCGCCCTCACCTCTCAACCCCACGTGACGTAATGTTAATGTTTCCAGCAGGGCGCCGCAGCGGTCTCGCTTCTTCCGCTACCCCTGGAAGAGACAGAACCGCCTTCACCTCTCAACCCCACGTGACGTAATGTGAATGTTTTCAGCTGGGCGCCGCAGCGGTCTTGCTTCTTCCGCTACCCCTGGAAGAGACAGAACCACCCTCACCTCTCAACCCTACGTGACGTAATGTGAATGTTTCCAGCAGGGCGCCGCAGCGGCTCGCTTCTCCCGCTACCCCTGGAAGAGACAGAACCGCCCTCACCTCTCAACCCCACGTGACGTAATGTGAATGTTTCGTGCAGGGCGCCGCACCCCTGAAGCGGTTGTCGCTTCTTCCGCTACCCCTGGAAGAGACAGAACCACCCTCACCTCTCAACCCCACGTGACGTAATGTGAATGTTTCCAGCTGGGCGCCGCAGCGGTCTCGCTTCTTCCGCTACCCCTGGAAGAGACAGAACCACCCTCACCCCTCAACCCCACGTGACGTAATGTGAATGTTTCCAGCAGGGCGCCGCACCCTTGAAGCGGTCTCTCTTCTTCCGCTACCCCTGGAAGAGACAGAACCGCCCTCACCTCTCAACGCCACGTGACGTAATGTGAATATTTCCAGCTGGGCGCCGCAGCGGTCTCGCTTCTTCCGCTACCCCTGGAAGAGACAGAACCGCCCTCACCTCTCAACCCCACGTGACGTAATGTGAATGTTTCCAGCAGGCCGCCGCACCCCTGAGCGGTTTCGCTTCTTCCGCTACCCCTGGAAGAGACAGAACCGCCCTCACCTCTCAACCCCACGTGACGTAATGTGAAAGTTTCCAGCAGGCCGCTGCACCCCTGGCGGTCTCGCTTCTTCCGCTACCCCTGGAAGAGACAGAACCGCCTTCACCTCTCAACCCCACGTGACGTAATGTGAATGTTTCCAGCTGGGCGCCGCAGCGGTCTCGCTTCTTCCGCTACCCCTGGAAGAGACAGAACCGCCCCCACCTCTCAACCCCACGTGACGTAATGTGAATGTTTCCAGCAGGGCGCCCTACCCCTGAAGCGGTCTCGCTTCTTCCGCTGCCCCTGGAAGAGAAAGAACCGCCCTCACCTCTCAACCCACGTGATTTAATGTGAATGCTTCCAGCAGGGCGCCACACCCCTGAAGCGGTCTCGCTTCTTCCGCTACCCCTGGAAGAGACAGAACCGCCGCGCCCTCTCGTCGCCTCTCAACCCCATGTGCAAACCGACGAGGGAAGAGATCTTCCGCCTACTAGTTACCGTTCATAACACTAAGAGCACCACGGGCCCTGACCGGGTAATCAACTTCTGCAACCGGAAGCAGCCTGCGAGCGCCATATTAACCAGCATTAGGCTCGTTGAGAGTACTCTTGAATAATATACAATTTTGAAGAACTACCAACAAACTTTTAGTGAAATACACGAATTTATTTTTTGTTTAAATAGATTTATTATGTACACTCTTTTTGTAAAATATTTGGCAATATGTATTTGCCTCTATTCTTAATTACAAGCAGACATTGTCGCATCATTCATAAGAGGTATAACAATTTGTTACTTATGAAACTTTCCATATTAACCTTATTTTAAATGAGGAGAACATCCCTCACAAGACATCGTGTTTAGTAAGAAGCTTCAAACAAAGCAAAGTCCATAATTCACAGGTGAAGATAATCTTGTACAATTGAAGTCATACAAATTACTGTATGTTATTAGCAGTATCGATATCCTCTTGCATATTGGGCGCGACCGGTCGCGCATTACGGTGTTTGACCTCTAGAGGCAACTAGCAACACCAACATGTAACACTGAAACAAATGATAAAGCGATAGACAAACAATTAAGTTAGTTATTTGGGCTTAACGTCTTATATTTTTGCAACTAGGCTAATTAAGACGATGAGTGGGTGATAATGAAGATGAAATAGGGGACTGTTTGGAGGAAAGGGGCAAGTAGGAGGGCGCGTGAGGAAAGGAGAAAGGGGAGGAAAGGGGATTGGGGTGTGAACTGCACTTTGTCTGACTTCTCCCCCTCGACCAGTCCGGCTAGGGTGGCCCTACCAGAAGCACACGCTTCCGCCGGCATAGCTCTCGGGATCAACAAAGCACGCAAACCTGCCCACCACGATAAGGTGGCAGATGAACTAGGGGGGTGTTTGGAGTAAAGGGTCAAGTAGGAGGGCGGGGAAGAAAAGGGAAGGGGAGGTAACAAGCCTTAAAAAAAATCCGGCTTTAGATAACTAATGTTCAAAACGTTTAAAACGTTTCACAATGTTGTTATACGTCATTACAATTTTAACAGATGAGCAGTTAATTACTATCGCTACACTTGTTTGGCTTCATTCTTTGCAATTTCATTCCATTGACGGCTTGTTGTTTGTCCATCAGTTCAATCTAACAATCCAAGAAGATCTTTCTAGACAGGAAATTGTGACAATTTAGCATTATAAAACGCGGAACAATGGAAGAAATATTGCCCAATTTTAATTACAAGTAGGCCTAATATAGTTTTATATAGGATTTTTTAAATATAAGTTGGCAAACCTGTAACAGAATTTATTGAGGCTTCTGTCCTTCGTAGTGTATGTCTGTATCTTTGTGTAATGTGGCGCTTTATTTGAGTAAAAACTGTGAAAATCTGTAAATGTTAACGAAATAGATGTTTATTCTAGCCAAAATGAGTTTATGAGCTGTGAAAATATTTAATATAAAGGCCATCTTGAAAGTATCAATAAAACTGTATGTCTGTCTACTGAACTAGCTAAAATCCATTACTATACGACATACGTATATAAACAGGATTGAAATCGATTTCAAAAAGTTTTCAAAACCGCATTACGAGTATACTCCTAGATGGCTTGAATCGGTTTAAGTCAATCCCACTTACCACGAGTTCGACTTGAAAACTATTTTTCAAAAATGTCACAACACTGGAAGCAGAGATGCGATTTTCTGTGCAAGCATATGAGCTTCGACTAGCGGTGAAAATTTGACTGTAGGTTCGTTTGATTTACCTACTCCTTGACCTTTTGTACTTTCTGCAATGTCCTCCATTATCTATAACGGGGTAGAGTACAAACAGTACAAAAGGTGTAGCTTGTCTTGACAAGTAAACTATTCCTTTGATAGGCATAAAAATGTGCTGAGTTTCTAGCACTACCTGCAGATAACTTTAACTTCTAACAGCTGTTTTGAAAACGTTTTCAGGCCCATCTACGGATTTGATATCACTGAAGGTAAAACTTTTTCAAACCTAAAGTATGCCTGTATATAGGGTTAACCCAAATATCCCGTCTGTGTTAATGGTTAGTTATGTGATTAGTAAAAAAGGAAAGCACATGTTACAAAACATATTATATATAAGGTACACATACTATCACAAAGGTATAGACGACAGGCGAAGATATTGAGGTTCTGAATCTTTGCTGGCACGTTTGACATGGCGGACAGGTGGGTGATGGGTGCTTTACACTAGAACCTGTATGAGATGACGTCCACGGACAGGTGGGTGATAGGTGCTTTACACTAGAACCTGTATGGAATGACGTCCACGGACAGGTGGGTGATAGGTGCTTTACACTAGAACCTGTATGGAATGACGTCCACGGACAGGTGGGTGATAGGTGCTTTACACTAGAACCTGTATGGAATGACGTCCACGGACAGGTGGGTGATAGGTGCTTTACACTAGAACCTGTATGGAATGACGTCCACGGACAGGTGGGTGATGGGTGCTTTACACTAGAACCTGTATGGAATGACGTCCACGGACAGGTGGGTGATAGGTGCTTTACACTAGAGCCTGTATGACATGACGTCCACGGACAGGTGGGTGATAGGTGCTTTACACTATAACCTGTATGGAATGACGTCCACGGACAGGTGGGTGATGGGTGCTTTACACTAGAACCTGTATGAAATGGCGTCCACGGACAGGTGGGTGATAGGTGCTTTACACTAGAACCTGTATGGAATGACATCCACGGACAGGTGGGTGATAGGTGCTTTACACTAGAACCTGTATAGAATGACGTCCACGGACAGGTGGGTGATAGGTGCTTTACACTAAAACCTGTATGGAATGACATCCACGGACAGGTGGGTGATAGGTGCTTTACACTAAAACCTGTATGGAATGACATCCACGGACAGGTGGGTGATAGGTGCTTTACACTAGAACCTGTATGAGATGACGACCACGGACAGGTGGGTGATAAGTGCTTTACACTAGAACCTGTATGGAATGACGTCCACGGACAGGTGGGTGATGGGTGCTTTACACTAGAACCTGTATGGAATGACATCCACGGACAGGTGGGTGATAGGTGCTTTACACTAGAACCTGTATGAGATGACGACCACGGACAGGTGGGTGATGGGTGCTTTACACTAGAACCTGTATGGAATGACGTCCACGGACAGGTGGGTGATGGGTGCTTTACACTACAACCTGTATGGAATGGCGTCCACGGACAGGTGGGTGATGGGTGCTTTACACTAGAACCTGTATGAGATGACGTCCACGGACAGGTGGGTGATAGGTGCTTTACACTAGAGCCTGTATGACATGATGTCCACGGACAGGTGGGTGATGGGTGCTTTACACTAGAGCCTGTATGAATGACGTCCACGGACAGGTGGGTGATGGGTGCTTTACACTAGAACCTGTATGAATGACGTCCACGGACAGGTGGGTGATAGGTGCTTTACACTAGAGCCTGTATGACATGACGTCCACGGACAGGTGGGTGATAGGTGCTTTACACTAGAACCTGTATGGAATGACGTCCATGGACAGGTGGGTGATGGGTGCTTTACACTAGAACCTGTATGGAATGACGTCCACGGACAGGTGGGTGATGGGTGCTTTACACTAGAACCTGTATGAAATGGCGTCCACGGACAGGTGGGTGATAGGTGCCTTACACTAAAACCTGTATGGAATGACATCCACGGACAGGTGGGTGATAGGTGCTTTACACTAGAACCTGGATGGAATGACGTCCACGGACAGGTGGGTGATAGGTGCTTTACACTAAAACCTTATGAGATGACGTCCACGGACAGGTGGGTGATGGGTGCTTTACACTAGAACCTGTATGAGATGACGACCACGGACAGGTGGTTGATGGGTGCTTTACACTAGAACCTGTATGGAATGACGTCCACGGACAGGTGAGTGGTGGGTGCTTTACACTAGAACCTGTATGAAATGACGTCCACGGACAGGTGAGTGGTGGGTGCTTTACACTAGAACCTGTATGAGATGACGACCACGGGCAGTTGGGTGATGGGTGCTTTACACTAGAACCTGTATGGAATGACGTCCACGGACAGGTGGGTGATAGGTGCTTTACACTAAAACCTGTATGAGATGACGACCACGGACAGGTGGGTGATGGGTGCTTTACACTAGAACCTGTATGGAATGACGTCCACGGACAGGTGGGTGATGGGTGCTTTACACTAGAACCTGTATGGAATGACGTCCACGGACAGGTGGGTGATGGGTGCTTTACACTAGAACCTGTATGGAATGACGTCCACGGACAGGTGGGTGATAGGTGCTTTACACTAGAACCTGTATGAGATGACGACCACGGACAGGTGGGTGATGGGTGCTTTACACTAGAACCTGTATGGAATGACGTCCACGGACAGGTGGGTGATGGGTGCTTTACACTAGAACCTGTTTGGAATGACGTCCACGGACAGGTGGGTGATAGGTGCTTTACACTAGAACCTGTATGGAATGACGTCCACGGACAGGTGGGTGAAAGGTGCTTTACACTATAACCTGTATGGAATGACGTCCACGGACAGGTGAATGATAGGTGCTTTACACTATAACCTGTATGGAATGACGTCCACGGACAGGTGGGTGATAGGTGCTTTACACTAGAACCTGTATGGAATGACGTCCACGGACAGGTGGGTGATAGGTGCTTTACACTAGAACCTGTATGGAATGACGTCCACGGACAGGTGGGTGATAGGTGCTTTACACTAGAACCTGTATGGAATGACGTCCACGGACAGGTGGGTGATAGGTGCTTTACACTATAACCTGTATGGAATGACGTCCACGGACAGGTGGGTGATAGGTGCTTTACACTAGAACCTGTATGGAATGACGTCCACGGACAGGTGGGTGATAGGTGCTTTACACTAGAACCTGTATGGAATGACGTCCACGGACAGGTGGGTGATAGGTGCTTTACACTATAACCTGTATGGAATGACGTCCACGGACAGGTGGGTGATGGGTGCTTTACACTAGAACCTGTATGGAATGACGTCCACGGACAGGTGGGTGATAGGTGCTTTACACTAGAACCTGTATGGAATAACGTCCACGGACAGGTGGGTGATAGGTGCTTTACACTAGAACCTGTATGACATGACGTCCACGGACAGGTGGGTGATGGGTGCTTTACACTTAAACCTGTATGGAATGACGACCACGGACAGGTGGGTGATGGGTGCTTTACACTAGAACCTGTATGAGATGACGTCCACGGACAGGTGGGTGATGGGTGCTTTACACTAGAACCTGTATGGAATGACGTCCACGGACAGGTGGGTGATGGGTGCTTTACACTAGAACCTGTATGACATGACGTCCACGGACAGGTGGGTGATGGGTGCTTTACACTAGAACCTGTATGGAATGACGTCCACGGACAGGTGGGTGATGGGTGCTTTACACTAGAACCTGTATGACATGACGTCCACGGACAGGTGGGTGATGGGTGCTTTACACTAGAACCTGTATGAGATGACGACCACGGACAGGTGGGTGATGGGTGCTTTACACTAGAACCTGTATGGAATGACGTCCATGGACAGGTGGGTGATGGGTGCTTTACACTAGAACCTGTATGACATGACGTCCACGGACAGGTGGGTGATGGGTGCTTTACACTAGAACCTGTATGAGATGACGACCATGGACAGGTGGGTGATGGGTGCTTTACACTAGAACCTGTATAACATGACGTCCACGGACAGGTGGGTGATAGGTGCTTTACACTAGAACCTGTATGGAATGACGTCCACGGACAGGTGGGTGATGGGTGCTTTACACTAGAACCTGTATGAGATGACGACCACGGACAGGTGGATGATGGGTGCTTTACACTAGAACCTGTATGAGATGACGTCCCCGGACAGGTGGGTGATAGGTGCTTTACACTAGAACCTGTATGGATTGACGTCCACGGACAGGTGGGTGATGGGTGCTTTACACTACAACCTGTATGGAATGACGTCCACGGACCGGTGGGTGGTGGGTGCTTTACACTAGAACCTGTATGGATTGACGTCCACGGACAGGTGGGTGATGGGTGCTTTACACTAGAACCTGTATGAAATGACGTCCACGGACAGGTGGGTGATGGGTGCTTTACACTAGAACCTGTATGGAATGACGTCTATAATGACGTATGGGCAGCAGCGATAGACCGCCTTCTTGATGCAGCCGTGGTCGACATAGCATGGTGCGAGACGGCTATTATGGAAAGTGCCATAGACGTCGTCTGCTCGCTCACGTGTTTTTTCTGTTTATTTATATTTATTTATGACTCTTTAACTTCTATAACTCTCATTTATAATTCTTATAATTTATAAAATATATAATATCTCATCGATGCACAAATACATGATATGAGAAAGGGAGATCATTCCACCCACAAGTGCGTGTACAGACTTAAGGTTATTATTTCCATTGTCTATTTTTTAAAGTATATCCTGGCTGGCTGGCGGCTACCACAACAATCCTGAGACTCATGGTGGAGGTGCCGGGTCTACATTAGGCCTACTGACAGTGATATTGCTGCATGGGTTATTAAATAGGATTTCTCTCTAATTTTACGTCCGAGTATCGGAGTAAGAGTGTCAAATTGATGGCTTTCATTACGAAAACACAAGATATTATTATTGAAAGAATATATAAAAATTGATAAAATATGTACATGTATTTACAATGTTGTTTCAATGTGTACAAATTTACATATTTTATTATTTTCATTTATTGTTTCAAGATTTATCTTGTGTTCTCGTACATTATGAGAGTCATCAATTTGACACTTGTTGACAAACTTTCCAAGTTTTGAAAATAGAGAAGGAAAATCATTCAAAGTGTTGTACAAGACCGACCAGCTATATGGTGAAGAGATCTACGGTGAAACGTTACGATGGGAAATACCGTTAATTTTGCTTGGTTCAATATTGGGAGCTACCAATTGCTGTTACGTTCTTGAAAACAAAGCATCAACCGCCTTTAGGCACAAGTATTTCTATTACTTACTTACGTATTTACTTACTTACTTACTTACTTATTTATTAACTTATTACTTACTTACTTATACTTACTTATTTACTTACTTTCTTACTTACTTTATTACTTATTTACTTACTTACTTACTTACTTATTTACTTACTTACTAACTTACTTATTTACTTACTTACTTACTTACTTATTTACTTACTTACTTATTTACCTACTTACTCACTTACTTACTAACTTACTTACTTACCTACTTACTCATTTACTTACTTACTTACTTATTTACTTACCTACTAACTTACTTACATACTTACTTATTTACTTACTTACTTACTTACCTACTTACTTACTTACTTACTTACTTACTTACTTACTTACTTACTTACTTATTTACTTACATTCTTACTTACTTACTTACTTACATATTTACTTACTTACTTTCTTACTTACTTTCTTACTTATTTACTTACTTACTTAATACCTACTTACTTACTTACTTACTTACTTATTTACTTACTAACTTACCTACTTTCACATACTTACCTACTTACCTACTTACTCACTTACTTACTTACTTACTTTTTTACTTACACTCTTACTTACTTACTTACTTACTTACTTACTTACTTACTTACTTACTTACTTACTTACTTACTTACTTACTTACTTACTTTCTTACTTACTTACTTACCTTCTTACTTACCTACTTACTCACTTACTTACTTACTTACTTACTTACTTATTTACTTACTTATTTACTTACTTACTTACTTACTTACTTTCTTACTTATTTACTTACTTACTTACTATCTCACTTACTTACTTACTTACCTATTTACTCACTTACTTACTCACATTCTTACCTACTTACTTATTTACTACCTTACTTATTCTTGCTTACTTATTTACTTATTTACTTTCTTACCTACTTACTCACTTACTTACTTACCTACTTACTCACTTACTGTCTTACTTACTTACTTACTTACTTACTTACTTACTTACTTATTTTTACTTACTTACTTACTTACTTACTTACTTACTTACTTACTTACTTACTTACTTGCTTACTTACTTACTTACTTACTTACTTACTTACCTATTTACTCACTTACTTACTCACATTCTTACTTACTTACTTATTTACTACCTTACTTATTCTTACTTACTTATTTACTTATTTACTTTCTTACCTACTTACTCACTTACTTACTTACCTACTTACTCACTTACTGTCTTACTTACTTACTTACTTACTTACTTACTTACTTACTTACTTATTTTTACTTACTTACTTACTTACTTACTTACTTACTTGCTTACTTACTTACTTACTTACTTACTTACTAACTTACTAACTTACTTACTTACTTACTTATTCACTTAGTTATAAAAATCCCTACCTTGGCCCGGGATACAAAATAGCCCAAGTGTGACTCTAGTGTGACTCTAGCTGTCGTAAGAGGCGAAAAAAGAGACCCTGTCCCTTTCCCTCACGTCCCATTTAATATTCCTCCTTCCACTTGGTCTTGCTTTCCCTTGGTGGACTCCCCTTATGACGACCCCCGCGATGTACAATGGATCTTATTCGGGATACGTCATATGACCTCAAGTACGTCGTTAAACCATGGTCTTATAATAGTAACGTCAGTTAAACAATGGACTTATAATAATACTTCATGGGTTAACAGCAAATTATCAAAATTAAACGAAATGAAACGAAAATCGAATCAAATATAGTATTTTTTTTAGTTTGTGATAGGAACAGGGATGATAAGAGCGTCTTGGTGGAGGGGCCGGGTACCGATCTCAAGCCGTCTTGGTGGAGGGGACGGGTACCGATCTCAAGCCGTCTTGGTGGAGGGGCCAGGTACCGATCTCAAGCCGTCTTGGTTGAGGGGACGGGTAGCGATCTCAAGCCGTCTTGGTGGAGGGGCCGGGTACCGATCTCAAGCCGTCTTGGTGGAGGGGACGGGTACCGATCTCAAGCCGTCTTGGTCGAGGGGCCGGGTACCGATCTCAAGCCGTCTTGGTGGAGGGGCCGGGTACCGATCTCAAGCCGTCTTGGTCGAGGGGCCGGGTACCGATCTCAAGCCGTCTTGGTCGAGGAGCTGGGTACCGATCTCAAGCCGTCTTGGTGGAGGGGCCGGGTACCGATCTCAAGCCGTCTTGGTGGAGGGACCGGGTACCGATCTAAGCCGTCTTGGTGGAGGGGCCGGGTACCGATCTCAAGCCGTCTTGGTCGAGGGGCCGGGTACCGATCTCAAGCCGTCTTGGTGTAAGGACCGGATACCGATCTCAAGCCGTCTTGGTTGAGGTACCGGGTACCGATCTCAAGCCGTCTTGGTGGAGGTACCGGGTACCGATCTCAAGCCGTCTTGGTGGAGGGGCCGGGTACCGATCTCAAGCCGTCTTGGTGGAGGGGCCGGGTACCGATCTCAAGCCGTCTTGGTGGAGGGGCCGGGTACCGATCTCAAGCCGTCTTGGTGGAGGGACCGAGTACCGATCTCAAGCCGTCTTGGTGGAGGGGCCGGGTACCGATCTCAAGCCGTCTTGGTCGAGGGGCCGGGTACCGATCTCAAGCCGTCTTGGTGGAGGGACCGGGTACCGATCTCAGCCGTAGTCTGGTGTTGTACACGCGCAAGTTGTCTTCTCAACGTTGTATGTGGTAATAATTACTGACAATGCGCAGGGTAGAATAGATCCACAGCAGCTCTAACAGTCGTGGGAGGCGACAAAGGGGCTACCATCATATGACCTAACAATTGGAAATGTAGTTCCTCCCCCCTCCCCCCCCCCCCCACCCCACCCTGCCTCACACACCGACACCATTTTCAAGGCAGCTCTGCCTACCGAACGCAAACGCCGTATGAGATTAGTGTTGAGTGTAACACACAATATGTTGTTTAATTACTTACGTACTTAAACTGACTGACTTACTAACTGACTGACTGACTGACTGAACTGACTTACTTTCTTTCGTATTTACTTATACTTACTTAATTACTTATTTAATTACTTACGTACTTACTTAGATACTTACTTATTTACTTACTTACTTTACTTATTTACTTACGTACTTTATTTATTTACTTACTTAGTTACTTACTTACTTACTTATTTACTTACTTACTTACTTATTTACTTACTTTCTTACTTACTTACTTACTTACTTACTTACTTACTTACTTACTTACTTACTTACTTACTTACTTACTTACTTACTTATACTTACTTGCTTACTTACTTACTTACTTTCTTACTTACTTACTTATTTACTTACTTACTTATTTACTTACTTACTTACTTACTTACTTACTTACTTACTTACTTACTTACTTACTTACTTACTTACTTACTTACTTACTTACTTACTTACTTACTTACTTACTTACTTACTTACTTACTTACTTACTTACTTACTTACTTACTTACTTACTTACTTACTTACTTACTTACTTACTTACTTACTTACTTATACTTACTTACCTACTAGAGTGCAATATAGTTCTGCTTCGAAGTTTGCTGGAAACTCTCTCCCTTTAGTTTGAGCAAATGAAAGAATACAGGATTAAAAACGCGTATTCCCAATAAGGGCTGGGGTGATAAGAGTAAAAACTGTGTGGGTAGACGCAATCTCGTAAGAATGGATGTCTGATGAAATTAATTGTGAACAACGCGGGATAATCGGCTAATTAGGTTATTTACTAATTACATTTACTTCATAAAAATTCATTCTTGTAAACGATGGATTTTAAACCTTCTGATGATGGAGATGATGATGATGATGATGATGATGATGATGATGATCGTATCGTAGGTGTGACTATGGACTTGAAACGCTACCACATGTCCTCAACTCGTGTAAGTACCACACTGCCGCATGGACTAGGAGGCATAACAGTGTGCTTGACAGACTGGTCAAGGCCATTCCAAAGGATCGGGCTAATAATATCCGAGTCAATAAAAAGATTCAAAATTGTGATCTGATGGAACGACCTGACCTTATTATTACGAACGCTGTAACAAAGGAAGCTTGTATATTGTGGACGTTACAGTACCCACCGAGAATCACAATGATGCCTTGTTGGCTGCTCGGGATGGAAAAATACGGAAATACGCGCCACATGCTGAAGTGCTCAGAAATCAGGGGTTTGAAACTAAAGTAGAAGCAGTGGTTGTGGGCAGTGGCGTAGCTACGTCTTTAGGGGCCCTGGTGCAAACTGGACACGACGGTCCCCCCCCCATTTTTTGTTTATACGCACAAAACACATACACAAGATAACTACCGCTTAACCACTCATTTTATCTCGCGGGAATGGGCCGCATGGTTTGCACGGTCCTAAAGAGATAATGAATCGTTCATCTTGAGACGTTAATTTATTAAAGTTGGCGTTGTCGGTAGAGTAGCTAGTATTGGTCTGCTCAGGGATATCAATAGGTTCCTGTACCGGTAAATCATCATTGTGTAACTCTTCAACTAAAAGTTGCTGTTGCTCTTGATTATCTTCAGGATCGGCTATAGCTATTGAGTCTGTTGTATCTTTACTTACGGTTTGGTACGGTTGCACTGCCTGATGGTCGACTAGTACGTACTTGAAAGAATGTGTCAAGTTTTGGTAGCTGTTTGATTCGTTTATCACTTTCTTTTTTTTTCTCCCTTTTCATGGCGCCACTTTCATGTTTATACACGTTTATTCTGTATATAGGACTAATAGGCCTACTATATTTCAATAACTCAAACCACACGACACAATCATACACAATAACCCAACAAATATTAGTTTTTAAAATATGTAGAACTAACCGCAGTAAAAGCACTAAGAGGAACGGGGTCACTCAGAGTTCACTTCACACACGCGCTCACACCCATGAGGGAGCAACGAATACTGAATTGATGACCAACTCTCTCCTATACTAGAAGCCATCAGTCCAAATAACTTTTCCTGACTATGGCAAATCCGTCTGTTTGTCACTTATTTATTCAATTCCAAGAAAAGCTAATTGGATAATTATTTATAGTAAAAAATAGCCAAATTCGTTTGTAAGTGCAGTCAAGCAACGATTACTCTTTGAGTCGTTTCTGTGGAATTGAATAGGGGGATTACTGTATTTTGTTTCCCTATTGATACAAGCTTCACATTTTTCCTTAGTTGAAACTCTTTTCGCCTGTCAGTTCTTGCACGTTGAACTGTCAAGTCTAATACCAAATTTTTCTTGCCCAATGAGAGCGAAATAATTGTAAATTGGTAGCCTCAATAATTTTGCAACAATAGAAAATTGTCATCAGGTTAAAACCATACATCGATTAATGGGACAAACATGGAGTTGGAGAGAGGGGCCCGGGCTCGAGTGCAACTGCACCCTCTGCCACCCGATAGCTACGCCACTGGTTGTGGGTAGTCTGGGTTCCTGGGATAGGCCTACTAGAAATGATCGGGTTATAAAGATGCTTGGTATTGGAAGACGTTACTCAGCCATCATGAAAGGCTCATGGTCAGCAATACCATCCGGTGGAGCCGGGATATCTTTATAGAACATGTGACCGGTTTTCGGCAGTACAACTGAGTATAAGTGCATGTTAAAAATAAGTACATTGGTATCAATTTTGTTATAAAAAACAAAACATTTTTAACGAGCGCTGAGGTTGCGTGATCTCATGTAAACGTGATTGATTAGTGAGTTTAAAAGCATAAAGTTGGTAATGATTTTAACACATTGACTGCTAAGATTTTAAACTCAAATATCAATAAGTTTGTAACATTGTAATTTAGTTGATGTTTTAAACTTCTTTCTGCACAAATGTTTCTTGTTTTAAACATATTTTTGTAAATACTATACATAGTATTGCTTGGCATAAACTTTTACTATTTTGCCTAGGGCGTCAGTATTTTATGTTATTTATTATTTTTAATTGTGTGAACATCTCAGATTGTTATTGAAACTTATTTGTTGGCACAATGTATGCTGTTATATATAATAATAAATGATGATGATGATGATGATGATGATGATGATGATAATGATGATGAAGATTATGTTGATGATGATGATAATGTTGATAATGATGATGATGATGATGATGATGATGATGATGATGATGATGATGATGATGATGATGATGATGACGATGATGATGATGATAATGATGATGATGATGATGATGATGATGATGATGATGATGATGATGATGATGATGATGATGATGATGATGATGATGATGATGATGATGATGATGATGATGATGCCGAGCCAGTGGAGCTTGGATCAAATCCACAAAGGTTCGCGAAACTCCGCTAGGGGTATCGAGACGACCTTGACTTCCAATCGTTCCACTTTATTTGTTAAAGATTCACGAAGCTTTGTTTTAATTATTATTAGATCATTATTACTGTTAATTGTTTATTCTTGTCATCATAATTGTTACCGTTTCCATGTTAGTCCATTAGTGCGTTGCGTTTGGTGCAGACAGCATGTTCAGCTTTCGAACAGCTATCAAAATTATCAGTGAAATCTTTACAAGACAAGTAAGTGAAATTTTATACATTAAATTGATGTAAAAAAGTAAAGCACTTCCATATAATCGTGTTTTGTATGGCCAAATATGTATAACTTTCAGTGGAGTGAATTTATGAAGTGTGCTGTTAGCCTACACTTTGAAGTTTGAACTTTACATTTGAAGGTGTCGTTCATTTTTGTGTTATATGATTATACATGAAACTAAACTAGACTATAAACTATACTATAAGCTACAGAACTAAACTGGCATACACACAAGTATGATATAACTTCTCTCAAAATTATTAAGGTGTATTTTTAAAAGTATGATCCATCGGTCGATAATTTTCTATAGAAATAATTTTTTTTTATCGGCACATTTTTGATAAAGCATATGATTGTGTACTTTGAAAACACCCTTTATTCAAAACGTATGAATGTATTTACTAAAATTATTGTGTATAATGTGGTCTATGAAGCTTGAACTTTGGACCAAGTTACTATTATTTGAATTTGATTGTCTTTAAGTTCTAAATATTTAGAATACCCGATAACCGCTTAAGTATACCGGCAATTGGAGCTGTTTTATTTCGGATTGCTTTCATGTGTAAGTCCTATTTCAGATTATCTTGTATAATAAAACCTAGGTACTTGACATGGTCCACAAGTTGAATTTTATGATCATTGATTGTTAAAACTTCATTGTAATTATCTCTGTTAAAAATATTTACTATTAAATATCATTTAGTTTGTTTTTAAAATATTGAGGAATAATTTATTTTGATTGAGCCACTGTACGAGAACTTCGATATCATGGCGCATATCATTTAAGATTTCATTAAGCGTAGATCTACAGCAAAATAAATTTATATAATCTGCAACACATTAAAATAAACCTCGAATACCCGATTGATTAATGTAAACGAGAAATAGTATTGGGCCTAGGACTGAGCCTTGGGGCACTCCACAAGAAATCAAACCGTCAAAGCTTTGGTAATTGAGAAGCGTTGCTGATTCGCGTTTCGTACTTAATTCTTTGTGTATTCCTTTGCGATATTGATCATGTGCGTAGTACATAATGGTTATTTCATGATTTATCTGTAAGCTCCAGTGATTTATAAAACAAATAGTATCTTCTTTCATATTAAATTATCATTTTGAATTTGCATCGATTTGACAACACAATCACGTTAAATATGGCAATATGGCGTACGTGCGATGGCGAAGTGTGATCTACCAACGTAAGTACATGAAAAAAACCCTAGATTTGCGCCCGAAAGTGACTTTGCCCGAGGTAGGGGGGGGGGGGGGGTTATTGTATCTGGTCGATCTTGGCATAGCTGCCTGATATCCCACGAAAGTTAGGAAGGTTATTGGGTCTTGTTGATATTGTAGTTCATCATTGCGCACTTTTTTCGATCTTTACCTTTTAGATTGGCAGCACTGCACCAGACACGAAGCGGAGAACAAGGAAGAAGGCGTAAACTTTTAATATAAAACTTCAACAATCATTTAATACTCTTTAAAACTAACTAAAATATTATAATGTACATCAAAATAAAGACAATTCAACATTGAACAATATAAATAACACTAAACGAAACTTTTGCGTTTTTCAATTAAAAAAGTGAGTACGAAACGCGAATCAGAAACCCTCCTCATTTACCAAAGCTTTTAACCTTATCAATAGTTACAAACTGATACTTATTTTCAAGGTAACTGTGGAACCATTGTAGTGCGACTCCCCTTATTCCTATGTTTTCTAATTTTGATAAAAGTATATTGTGATTTACTGTGTCAAACGCCTTCTTGAGATCAATAAAGAGTCCCGCTGCAAGCTGTCCGTGGTCTAAGTGTGACATTATAGTAGATATAAGATCTACTGACGCGGTTTCAACACTCATTTTTCCCCTAAAGCCATACTGGCCGTAAAAAAAAATCAATTTGTTCCAAATATGCAGTAAGGCGTTTCTTAACTACCTACCTTTTCAAATATTTTTGAAATCGCAGGAACAATGGAAATAGCTAGGTCTATAGTTACTCATTTCCGTCGGATCTCCCCCTTTGTGAATAAGAACGATTTCAGATATTTTATGTAGTTTAGGTACATAACCAGTTTATAAACATTTATTGATGAGCATTGTTATAGCCTAGGCTCAGCCAATAGGTCTGCAGAAGCCTTCAAATTTTTACTAGATAGCTCGTCTTTTCCCATAGAGTTACTGTTCTTAAGGTTGCGTATAATATTGAAAACTTCATTCTTATCTGTGGGGTTGAGAAAAAAGGAGTTAGCAGTTTCACTTTTAAGTTAAGTACTGGTGTATTCTTCATTTTCTGTAGATGGTATATTATCTGACAGTGTGGATCCAATAGTTAAAATAGACGGTCAACTACGCACTTTTGTGGTCTCACTCGGCCGGACCAACCGAGAGTAGGCTCAAAAAATTCGTAATTTTTACCTGATTACAGCAAAGGCAATCCGGAAATCGAAATCGGTAGCTTTCACTTTTTATAGCCAAAAAACCGAGGAAAACGGTAAATTTATTAAGTACAAGACCAATTGAGTGATTGCGATGAGGAAGGTGTCAAAAAATTCGATATTTTTTAGAAATAAAGAAACAATAATGCGAAAATGGAAATCTGCAGAGTTTAGCGTTGAGATCCTAAAAAACGGTAAAAAATGGCACAATTTATTAAATAGACTAACTGACCAGTAATAATGAAAGAGGTAGGCTAATTTGATATTTTAAGCATAATGTAAAAGAAATAATGTTAAACTCAATATATGTGCCTTTAGGCATTACCGGTGGATGAAAAAGGGTACCAGATAGGCACCGCTGTCATTTAGATCGCTTGACTGACTTTCTGGGAGAGAAGGCAACAAATGCGATTAAAGGCATCGTGCGAACATCTAAACCGTTAACGTTTACCTTTCATATCCTAAAGGGCAAAAATGGTCATAAAGGGGGGGGGGGAATAGAGGGGGGGGGGGTGGTTATAAGATTATTAGTACTATTAATTTCGAAAAAAATAGAATAAACCCAAATGCAGTTGGAAACGACCATAAAAGATAAGTCTTAAATTGTTGGTATTATTTCAAGTGCTTGAAGAACGGCAAGAAAGTATACTATTTGCATGGAAAAATAATAAGGTAGGAAGAAAAATGTATCATTGGACATGATTATGAACGCCGTTGGTCAATATTTATATGAGTTTTATTTACACGAAAACGAAAAAATTAAAATAGGCTTATTGTCTCCAATTATTTAAAAGAGCAAATAGAAGGAAACAATATATGGACGGCATGTGTTTCATTTCATCAATCTAACTCCGTAAGTTCTAGACGGTTTGTGTAGTGTAATGTGTAAAACACCAATGCTCGGCATTTACATTTCTATGGCCTGGCCATGTGTATGTGTAAACTTGTTGAAAAAGTAATTGTAAACCTATGAGTACGAAGCATCAAATTATGTAGATGTTAGATCATTATATTTTATTATTATACAAGTAAACGAAACACCAATGTAAATACAATTTATTAAAATACACATGTGAGATGACGTTAACAACAAATACAAGTTGTACCTTATTGTGTCCAACTTCGCTGTAAACAAAGAAATACATCGGTGACTTTGGAGCCATCCTAGCAAGGAAGCACTCAATAAATCCAAAGATGTTCTGAAATCATCCTTGTTGATTCTGATATTTGCCCGCAGGTGTTCGCACTGTCCAACCACTGATTCACATCATTATTTTATATTTAAATATCTATCTTTATAGTTGGTTATCACTCACTCGTCAATGGGGTTCGGAGGCTATAGGGTTGGCTCAGTCGATTTAAATTAAAATCCCTCACTGGAAATCAGTCATGCTACTGAGTGGATAGACTCAAAATATGAAGTTTTCATTCATTACTTAAAATAGGTTATCCTCTTCGCCTCCTTGTTAAATATTTTCCGTGCTTTGAGAATCACTAGAACAGAAACACAATCACATATAGTCGCATTGGTAACGCAAACACTATATTTCATTTAAATATATTATATCAAGTTTAGTGTAATGAGGGCTTAAATATTATGTATACTTTAGAAATCGGGATCACTATTCTTATTGCAGTAGTTTCCTCTTTTAGGTACTGGATGCAAGGTCTCTTCTTGCACCTCTTTGCATTGGTCTTCACAGAAATACAAGTCTGTATCTAAGCTTCAAATCACTGCACTGACACTTGGCTGTGGAACAGTGTTTGCATTTGCACGATATCAATTCCAACACTTCTTCAGGGGCTGGTTTTGTCACAAGCCTTCGGATAGCACTACTGAACCATTTTCCAGGCACCAGCCATAGTCAAATGGGAGTGGGTGATACTTAAAGATTGAGAGGTGAGAGAATCGAGAGAATTTGTTACCTAGCGTTATCATTCTACTGGTCTTGTATAATCAACATAACACATTTCTTGCTAAAAGCCAAATACTTTTGATTTCAACTTTCACAATATTTGTTTAGTATTCTGCTTTATGTATGACACATATGTGTTGTCATCTCTTCCATGCAATGTTAGCGGTAGCTTGGAGTTAATCGGTAACTTAAACTAAATATTAAATGGTCCATTTATGCCCCCCCCCTTTTTTTCCATAATGCCCAACGCTATTATTTAAAAATTTTGGATAACATTTTCTTCACGATCTCTTAAGATTTCAATGTTTTGCCGCCCTTACTAGCATTATCATTAATTGGTAATGTAGTTCATAAATTGCCCTTTTTTGCCGTTATTTGTGTGTAAAAAGTGAAAGCTACCGATTTCAATTTCCGCATTGTCTTTAATGCAATCAGGTAATAATTACGATTTTTTTAGACCACTCCCGGCGTGTCTGGCCCAGTAAGACCATTGTCTTGAATTTTTGAGCAAAGGGGACAGGCTACTGGCTAGTATGCCTTTTTTATAAATTTTTGTTCTAAAGACCAAGCAAACAAAGCACTGCTGATTTTGATGGTAGCTTTATTTGTTCTGAATTCATTCTAAAATATCGAGTTCGTGCCACCAGTCTAAGTGTAATCGATCGATAGGTCTTCTATATGATACATTGGTGCCCTTTTTTACCGTTTCTTGGTTTTAAAGGCAGTGATTATTATTTGTAACTTCACATTATTTGTTATTGGCTACATTCAGTTTGAAATTCCGAGTTGTTTGACTCCTCTCCCAGTGTTATCGGTCAACTGGTCTTCTAACTGAAATGTGTGCCGTTTTTGCCGTTTTTATGCTCCCAGTGCCAATCGGTAGCGATTTCCACTTTCAAATTACTTTTAATTAACTAAACATAAAAAAACAAATTGTAAGACACCTATTTCAGCGTTATCAGTCAACTAGTCTGTATTTAAATAATTCTTTTTTGCCGTTTTTTGGCTATAAAAAGTAAAAGCTACCGATTTCGATTTCCGGATTGCCTTTGTTGTAATCAGGTAAAAATTAAAAAAAATTTGAGCCTACTCTCGGCTGGTCCGGCCGAGTGAGACCATTCTGTTGAATTTGGGGGGATAGCTGACCGCCTAAAAAGTAAGAATTCATTTCATTGGCAACAGTCTGTGGATCATCTTCAATAGTGCCATGCACATTTACGCCGATAGGCTTGTTCGTAGAGATGTCCTTATTATATAACATTGTATTTATTATCTGCCAAGTCTTTTTGTGATCATTAAGATTATTTTGAATGAGATTGTTAAAGTGTGACTTCCGTATATTGATTTCTTTACATGCGTTATTCCGAACTATGTTGTATCTTTTTCGTAGAGCCAAATCATTTGAATACTTGAAAACCGTCTTATATAACTTATTTCTTTAGTACCGTGTAGAGATGGGAATTTTGGCCCGAACGGCCCGAAAGCCCGAACGGCCCGCAAGTCCGGCCCGGCCCGGCCCGACTTTCGGGCCGGGCCGGGCCGGGTTTCTTAAGTTAGCTTCGGGCTTCGGGCCGGTATCGGGCCGAAGCATTGAAAGTTCTGGCCGGGCCGGGCCAGCCTTTCGGGCTTTCGGGCTTTCGGGCCGGTTTTGGCTTTCGGGCCGAGTCGGAATTTCGGGCCAGGTCGGACTCTGGCTTCCCTGGCCAGCATTTTGGGGCTGGATATCAATATTTAATAATGATTTTATAATAAAAAAAATAATTCTTTAAAATTGAATATAGAGCTGCTTCAGTTTAATTATCTAAGCAGCAGTAAGCAGTTTGTTTTTTGGAGTTCTCTACAGGCCACAGTCCACCCACCCACACACAACATTCTCCTATTCCCTACCCCTATAGCCAACACTGTGGCGATCGACTAAATCGATACGTGTTGTGTCGGCGGCGACGTTACTATAAGGCCAGGCCGCTCTTTCGGGCCGGGCCGGGCCGGGCCGGTTCGGGCTTTCGGGCCGGGTCGGGTTTTCGTGCCGGGTAGGGCTTCTGGCTTTCCTGGCCAGCATTTTGGGGCTGGATATCAATATTTAATAATGTTTTTTATTTTAAAAAAAAATCTATAAAATTGAATATAGAGCCGCTTCAGTTTAACCATCTAAGCAGCGGTAAGCAGTTTGTTTTTTGGAGTTCTCCACAGGCCACAGTTCACCCACCCACACACAACGTTCTCCTATTCCCTACCCCTATAGCCAACACTGTGGCGATCGACTAAATCGATACGTTTTGTGTCGGCGGCGGCTTTATAGACCATGGGCCAGCTAATAGAAACCCTCCCCCCCCCCCGGTGCGGAAGGTTTGAAAGTGGTTTTGTATACCTCTTAATATTACATTTTGATTTTCACTTGTTAGCCAACACAACTTTGGTGGAACAGTCAACCAGGGGTGTCCAAAGATTTTGGTCTAAATAGTACAAATAATTATTGTGAGTCTTGTAGTAACAAAATAGCTAGTTTTACGTGAGGTTATAACTATGTAAATTATTGTCTTATTTTTAAAAATTGTTTGAGACCCAATTTGCCATTGTCTTCGGAGATATCACCCTGTGTCTTTTTGGACATCATGAAATTCTTTAGTCACAAATGTCGTTTGCGACCACTCTAATGAAAGGTCTTGATGAGTACATTACGAATAAGTAATTTATTGTACATGTCAATGATTCATTTTCAGGGGTAATCACGCTTTAAACGTCAAAATCCATCTTCGATCGCTATTTTTTGCACTATTAGCTAATAAGAGTGAGAAGTTTCCATTTTTTTCTTTGTAGCTTTGAAATATATTTAAATGTATTAACATTGTTTGTAATATATGATTTACATTGAATAATATCCATTTTAAGTTATTGTTTTAATTTTTAATTTAATTTTTTTTTCATAAATTAACGTCGTTTAAAAAGAAACGCGTTTATTTAAGTATTGTGCAGCTTTTATAATACATTTGCATGTCACTTAGTTGGTGGAATAGTCAAAAGTCACAAAATAACAAACATACTTACATAAACGCTCAAGAAACGCAATTAATATTTATGTATATATATTTGAGATGCCACATTTTGACACCCCTGGTGGGTGCATCCGCTAAAACCGTGTTGTATATTGATTAAAAATGCAAAGACAATCTATTCAAGTACTCAAACCCGCTTCCATCATCTTCCACAATGTGGGTAATATGGGAGGTCATAGACTGGCAAAACTAGATATACTATCTACTCTAAGTAAACCAAAAAATGTATATGGAAATTTTTGTGCACCCCTTAAATGGAAAAATGTATTTAATTAAGTATTTTGAATGTTAAAGAATATTTACGTCCAGAATTGTTAATTTACTGTCCAGAATCGCAATTAACATCAATATTGCTCCTTATTTCGCCATGTTTGGATACCCCTGGTGGGTGCATCCACCAAAACTATGTTGGCTTACAAGCTAAAATCGAGAGACAGTATACCAAAGTATCCAAAAACAGTTCTAAACTTTCCGGCATATGGGGAACGGGGGGTTACAAATGGGGTAAACCCTATACATTTTATGCTCAAAGTAAACAAATAAAATGTATAAATTATTAAATTCAATGTATTATATATTGTGTTGTGCGACCATTTAAATGGTAAAATGTATAATTAACAATTTCGATGTGTTAAAGGTTACTTAATTCTAAAAATGTTCATTTTATTGTCAAAATCACAATTATCATTAATATTGCTCACTATTTCGACATTTTGGATAGCCCTGGTAAGTGCACTCACAAAAAACCATCTTGGCTAACAAGTAAAAATCAAAAGGTCATGTATCAAAGTATACAAAAACACTTTCAGACCGTCCAATATTGGAGGGGTGGGGGGTTACAGATGGGGCAAACATGATACATTTTAACCTAAAAAATTCACATAAAATGTATATAGAATGTTTTTCTCACCCCTGAAAAATAAAAAATTCATGATATCAAGCATTTTAGATGCGTGAGGTTATATACTTACAATTATTTTGATTTATTCTCAAGAATTGCATATAATATTAATATCGATTTGTATCGTGGCACATTTGGACAACCCTGGTAGATGCACCCGCCAAAACCATGTTGGCTAACAAGTGAAAATCAAAAGTACATATATAATAGTAATCGAAACCACTTTTAGACCTTCCATTATTTGAGGGGTGGGGCGTTACAGAGCGGCCAAACTATATAAATGTTTTGCTCGAAATAAAAACAAAACATGAATAGATAACTAGTTTGTGTAACCCTGAAAATCAACAAATTGTATTATTTAGTAGCTTACGTATAAAAGAGTACATCCTTATAAAAATAGTTAATTCTTTGAACTGGCAACATACCTCAATTAATATGTTTATGGTTTTCACAGTACCACATTTGGACACCCTTGGTGGGTGCACCCACCAAAACCATGTTGGCTAACAAGTGAAAATCGAAAGTCAATATATCAAAGTAATCAAAACCACTTTCAGACCTTCCGCACCGGGGGGGGGGGAGGGGGGGTTATAGCTGGCCCAAGGTCTATTACTATAAGGCCAGGCCGTGTTTTCGGGCTTTCGGGCCGGGCTTTCGGGCCGGGCCGGAATCATCATCTTTCGGGCCGGGTTCGGGCCGGGCGGCAGTAGGTTTTTACCTTGTCGGGCCGGACTCGGGCCGGACAGTTTCGGGCCGGGCCACGGGCCGGGCCGGGCCGTACGTTTCCCACAAATTCACATCTCTAGTACCGTGGTTTAGTTTATAGTGATCTATCCAGGAGGATGAATCAATATTTTCTTTATTCCTATTTATAGCTTTGGTCTTTAATGGAATTTATCCAAGTTATTATGTTATTGCACATACACTCTGCTGAAATAGGCCTACTATCACTTAGGTCGATTGGGTGCAAGGAAAGAAGTTCACGAAACATGTTCATATCAAAGACAGAAATAGGTTTCTTTGCTTTGTTACAGGGGTGGCTATAGCACTCCGGTGTATTTCAGCCAACAACAAGTTGTGATCAGAAATATCATGTTCAATAGTAGTTATTGTTATTGGCTCAGAACGTGAGTTGCAAAGTATGTGATCTATTAAAGTACCAGCTGACGGACGTGTGGGGTATTTGTTATTGCATAAAACAAATCCATTGCTAACAACCGTGTCCAATGTCCATGTATAGCGTTCACTAAGTCAGAGTTACAGTTAATGTCAATGTTAAAGTCTCCAAAATACCAGAGTCTTTTTAGTAGATGTACTTAATGTTTGGTCTAAGGTAGACAGAAATGAATCAAAGCTACTGATGGAATTGTTGGTGCCTGAACTAGATCGGTCGAGTGCACATACATTAAGATTACTGGCTAATCACAGATTAGTTATCTCAATTTGCAAATAACTGATTTTCATCGCTAGAACTTAGAATAGTCCGGTACTCAAATTGTTTAAAGATAAACATACCAACCCCCCCTCCCTTTCTGTTTGGACGGGATGGTGAAGTAGAGGGGGTGAATTTTTAATCTCTAAAACCGAAGATATTCAAGACGTGAAAACCGATTCATAGATTCTCGTTCAAAACTAAAGAATCACGTATTAAACCATTTTAAAAAAAACTAATAAAGGGTGGCGAAAAAGGGGGTATGTTTTTAAAAATGAAGATATAGCTATAACTCAAAAAAGCGAGACGCTACTTCTTGTATATTGGTATTTAAATTGAAATTTAAAAACAAAAAAACACATATATTATACCATTTTTTTAAAATCCAGGTAATGGGGGTAAGAAGAATTTGTACAATTTGTAGGCCTACTACACAAAATTGTAAAACACGCATTTCTCAATATTTATAGAAAAATCTATAAATAACAATTTTCAAGTCTTTAATATCTTCCGTTTTTTATGTATGATTCTTATTACCCACACAAGATTCACCCCACCCCCCCCCCCCCTTCCCCCCCCCTCCCCCTTAACAGCTGTTTATTGGGGGAAATAGTAATTACATGTTAATTTATTTTTAAAGAAGAATGTAAGTAGGTACCGAACACTTATTTTTCCTTTTTATTATTCCTTTATTATTAAAGAAGAATAAAAAAATAAATTATCACGCCTGTAGCATCTTCGGTTTTCACGTATGTAAAATTTTTGATTTGTGTAGATACAAAATTAACCCTCTTACACAACCGTGAGACCCCCCCCCCCCCCCCACCTATTACCTCGTTTGAATACAAAAAATTGTAAAATACATATTTCTTTATTTTTAGTGAAGTATATAGCTAACCATTTTCACGTCTGTAACGCCTTCCTTTTTCGATGTATAGAAATTATCATAAACACATCAACTCCACATCTCACCCCTATTGGATGTTCGGAAAATGTTAAAACATTTGTCTTTATTATTAAAGAAGAATAAAAATATCAATTATAGATGTTAAAACATTTTACCTTTATTATTAAAGAAGAATAAAAATATAAATTATCACGCCTGTAGCATCTTCGGTTTTTAAGATTTAGAAAACCACCCCCTCGTTTTCACCCCCCCCCCCTCCCCCCCCCCCCCCTCTTCTTTCGCCCGCCTTACCTTGGTTTGAGGAAAATGGTAAAACACATATCTGCTTATTTCTAAAGTAGAATCTAAATACATAATTTCACGTCTGTTACATATTGCATTTTTAGATAAATTAAAATTCACCCCCTGTTATGACTCCCTTCACCCGTTAACTGAATGTTATGAAAATAGTTAAACACGTATTAAGTTTTTTTAGGAGATATCTAAAAAAAATAAAAACATCATTATGTATGTTACATTGATCATTTTCGCGTTTTGAGATATGTTAGATACCCTCATAAAAATATTCACCCTCCCAATTCTCACCCTCGATAACTGGATTTTTGTAAAATGCTAACACATATTTTTAATTGTTTTTAAAGTTGCCTCAATACCAATTTTCACAGTCGTTACATCCTTGGTTAATGAGATACAGGTATCCTTATTTCTTAAACAACCCCCTTTTTCGCCACCCATTACTGGATTTTCGAAAGATAGTAGAACATGTTTTTCTTTATTTTTAAAGAAGAATTTTTATGCCAATTTTTACGTCTGGAACATCTTCGGATTTTTTAAATAAAAAAAATCACCCCCTCATTCTGTCGCTCCTTTTCAACCCTCTTGAGTGGATTTCAGGAAAATGGCACAACACATATTTCTTTATCTTTAATGGAGAATCTAACTACCAATTGTCACGTCTGTAACATCTTCGGTTTTTGAGATATAGCCGTGTTCTCATGATCGAAAAATCACCCCCTCTTTTTACCCCCGTTCACTGAATTTTTGTAAATATGGTAAAACTGTGTTCCTTTATTTTTTGAGGAGAATCTAACTATCAATTTTTACGTCTGTAACATGTTCGGTTTTTGAGCTGTAAAATCACCCCCCGTTTTCATCCCCGCAATTGGATTTTCGGAAAATGGTAAAACATATGATTCTTTATATTAAAAGAAGAATCTGAATTCAAATTTGCACGCATATGTCATCTTTGGTATTAGAGTTATAGATATGCTCATAAAAAAATCAACCCCCGTTTTCACCCCTCTTAACTAGATTTTCGAAAAAATGGTAAAACTACTTTTTTTTTGTTTACAATGGAGAACCTATGTACCAATTTTCAGGTCTATAGCACGTTTAGTTGTTGAGATATAGGTAGTCTAATGAAAAACTTCCACCCACTTTTTTTACCCCCTTAGGGTTGGAATTGTCAAAAAATCGTTTCTTAGTGATTGACTTCATTATAAGAGCAAAGTAACTTCAAATATTATAATTGTCTACCCATCGGTATTTGTTACGTATGTTAGTAACAATATTATTATCATGTTCGCATCTCCTCTTGCCGCTTGAGAGCAGCACTACCTACGTGTCGCTGCAAATTTAGGCCAGTGTCCCGTATTATAGTAGTAAGGTATTTGCTAATATGCTCACCTTGTATACATAATAACTTTAATAGATGATTTTCAGAATTGATCTAGAGGGCCCTGGATCGCTCTATTTAGGGGTCCTTGATAGTTATGTTAAGGTGAATTTTCACTGTTGTGCGTTGTTGTCATTGAATATCTAGAGGGCCGTGATTAGCTCTATCTAAGGGTCCTTGATAGTTATATTAAGGTGAATTTTTCACTGTTGTGCACTGTTGTCATTGAAGATCTAGAGGGCCGTGATTAGCTCTATCTAAGGGTCCTTGATAGTTATGTTAAGGTGAATTTTTCACTGTGGTGCATTGTTGTCATTGAAGATCTAGAGGGCCGTGATTAGCTCGATCTAAGGCTCCTTGATAATTATGTTAAGGTGAATTTTTCACTGCGGTGCATTGTTGTCATTGAAGATCTAGAGGGCCGTGATTAGCTCTATCTAAGGATCCTTGATAGTTATGTTAAGGTGAATTTTTCACTGCGGTGCATTGTTGTCATTGAAGATCTAGAGGGCCGTGATTAGCTCTATCTAAGGGTCCTTGATAATTATGTTAAGGTGAATTTTTCACTGCGGTGCATTGTTGTCATTGAAGATCTAGAGGGCCGTGATTAGCTCTATCAAAGGGTCCTTGATAATTATGTTAAGGTGAATTTTTCACTGTGGTGCATTGTTGTCATTGAAGATCTAGAGGGCCGTGATTAGCTCTATCTAAGGATCCTTGATAATTATGTTAAGGTGAATTTTTCACTGCGGTGCATTGTTGTCATTGAAGATCTAGAGGGCCGTGATTAGCTCTATCTAAGGGTCCTTGATAATTATGTTAAGGTGAATTTTTCACTGTGGTGCATTGTTGTCATTGAAGATCTAGAGGGCCGTGATTAGCTCTATCTAAGGGTCCTTGATAATTATGTTAAGGTGAATTTTTCACTGCGGTGCATTGTTGTCATTGAAGATCTAGAGGGCCGTGATTAGCTCTATCTAAGGCTCCTTGATAATTATGTTAAGGTGAATTTTTCACTGTGGTGCATTGTTGTCATTGAAGATCTAGAGGGCCGTGATTAGCTCTATCTAAGGGTCCTTGATAATTATGTTAAGGTGAATTTTTCACTGTGGTGCATTGTTGTCATTGAAGATCTAGAGGGCCGTGATTAGCTCTATCTAAGGGTCCTTGATAGTTATGTTAAGGTGAATTTTTCACTGTGGTGCATTGTTGTCATTGAAGATCTAGAGGGCCGTGATTAGCTCTATCTAAGGCTCCTTGATAGTTATGTTAAGGTGAATTTTTCACTGCGGTGCACTGTTGTCATTGAAGATCTAGAGGGCCGTGATTAGCTCTATCTAAGGGTCCTTGATAATTATGTTAAGGTGAATTTTTCACTGCGGTGCATTGTTGTCATTGAAGATCTAGAGGGCCGTGATTAGCTCTATCTAAGGGTCCTTGATAATTATGTTAAGGTGAATTTTTCACTGCGGTGCATTGTTGTCATTGAAGATCTAGAGGGCCGTGATTAGCTCTATCTAAGGGTCCTTGATAATTATGTTAAGGTGAATTTTTCACTGCGGTGCACTGTTGTCATAGAAGATCTAGAGGGCCGTCGTTAGCTCTATCTAAGGCTCCTTGATAGTTATGTTAAGGTGAATTTTTCACTGTGGTGCACTGTTGTCATTGAAGATCTAGAGGGCCGTGATTAGCTCTATCTAAGGGTCCTTGATAATTATGTTAAGGTGAATTTTTCACTGTGGTGCATTGTTGTCATTGAAGATCTAGAGGGCCGTGATTAGCTCTATCTAAGGCTCCTTGATAATTATGTTAAGGTGAATTTTTCACTGTGGTGCATTGTTGTCATTGAAGATCTAGAGGGCCGTGATTAGCTCTATCTAAGGGTCCTTGATAATTATGTTTAGGTGAATTTTTCACTGCGGTGCATTGTTGTCATTGAAGATCTAGAGGGCCGTGATTAGCTCTATCTAAGGCTCCTTGATAGTTATGTTAAGGTGAATTTTTCACTGTGGTGCATTGTTGTCATTGAAGATCTAGAGGGCCGTGATTAGCTCTATCTAAGGCTCCTTGATAGTTATGTTAAGGTGAATTTTTCACTGTGGTGCATTGTTGTCATTGAAGATCTAGAGGGCCGTGATTAGCTCTATCTAAGGGTCCTTGATAATTATGTTAAGGTGAATTTTTAACTGCGGTGCATTGTTGTCATTGAAGATCTAGAGGGCCGTGATTAGCTCTATCTAAGGGTCCTTGATAATTATGTTAAGGTGAATTTTTCACTGTGGTGCATTGTTGTCATTGAAGATCTAGAGGGCCGTGATTAGCTCTATCTAGGGGTCCTTGATAGTTATGTTAAGGTGAAATTTTCACTGTTGTGCATTGTTGTCGTTGAATATCTAGAGGGCCGTGATTAGCTCTATTTAAGGGTCCTTGATAGTTAATTATGTTAAGGTGAATTTTTCACTTTTGTGCGTTGTTGTAATTGAATATCTAGAGGGCCGTGATTAGCTCTATCTAAGGGTCCTTGATAGTTAATTATGTTAAGGTGAATTTTTCACTTTTGTGCGTTGTTGTAATTGAATATCTAGAGGGCCGTGATTAGCTCTATTTAAGGGTCCTTGATAGTTAATTATGTTAAGGTGAATTTTTCACTTTTGTGCGTTGTTGTAATTGAATATCTAGAGGGCCGTGATTAGCTCTATCTAAGGGTCCTTGATAGTTAATTATGTTAAGGTGAATTTTTCACTTTTGTGCGTTGTTGTAATTGAATATCTAGAGGGCCGTGATTAGCTCTATCTAAGGGTCCTTGATAGTTATGTTAAGGTGAAATTTTCACTGTTGTGCATTGTTGTCGTTGAATATCTAGAGGGCCGTGATGAGCTCTATTTAAGGGTCCTTGATAGTTAATTATGTTAAGGTGAATTTTTCACTTTTGTGCGTTGTTGTAATTGAATATCTAGAGGGCCGTGATTAGATTTATCTAAGGGTCCTAGATCAGTTCTTAAAAAAGGTCTATTGACACGTTATTGAAATTATTAACTTAAGCTATCTTTTTATGTTGCAGTGTGGTTTGAGTGACTTGCGGGCGTTATGCACCAGGTCACCAGATAAGACAAGTTTGTTCAGCACAAGTCTACAAAATTGTTGCGGTTCAGAAAATCGAACCACATTGTCCCCGCTGCACATATTTTCGAATAACTCACAAACAATTGTACCAAAATTCACTGCACTCCGCGGACAAACGTCCATAGAACGACCAACGCTTTTTGAAATACAGAGTCGTTTTTACAGTACCGGTAACCGTAAAAAAATAACTGTTAGAAGGCCCAGAGCAACGTGCGTAGAACCATGCGCACCAGAGAAAAATGAAACAGTGAAAAAGAAAGCAAAAACCGGCTGTCAACAGCAGATAGAAGTTGATTGTAAAAAGAAACCAAAATCGAAGAATGAGTGTAAAGAGAAACAAAATGTTGAGTGTGAAAAGAAAATTGACGAGTGTAAAGAGCACCATGTCGAGTGCGAAGGAGACCCATGTAAACCGGTAGACCCAGAGGCGCCTCCTTGTCGAAAGAAAACCAAAGAGGAGATTCGTTGCGAGTACGATCCAAGTAATGCGACTGTTCGACCACCTGGGGTGGTTCCGTGTCCGATCCCTGAGAAGAAACCGTGCGAGGTAATGCCTTACAAGCTGGCGCCCGGTGAGTTGGAGGCAATAGACAGTGCGATGGCACACAAACCCTGCGCGGTAATGCACTACAAGCGTGCGCCCGGGGAGTTGGAGGCAATGGACAAGGCGACAGCACAGAAACCCTGCGAGATAATGCACTACAAGCTGGCGCCCGGGGAGTTGGAGGCAATGGACAAGGTGACGGCACAGAAAGTGTGCCCGAAACCAAAAGTGTTGAAGGTTACGAAAATGTGTGAAGTGTTGGCAGATAGAAACAAAAAAAAGGAAAAAGAACTTTGTGTGGAAGAAAAAAAAGAGGATCCGTGTAAGGTAGACCCTTGTAAAAAAGAAGATCCTTGTAAAAAGATATACCCTTGTAAAAAAGAAGATCCCTGTAAAAAGGAAGACCCTTGTAAAAAGGTAGACCCTTGTAAAAAGGAAGATCCCTGTAAAAAGGAAGACCCCTGTAAAAAGGTAGACCCTTGTAAAAAGGAAGATCCCTGTAATAAGGTAGACCCTTGGAAAAATGAAGATCCCTGTAAAAAGAAAGACCCTTGTAAACAGGAAGACCCTTGTGAAAAGGAAGACTATTGTGGTAAGGAAGACCCTTGCAAAAACGAAGACCCTTGCAAAAACGAAGACCCTTGTAAAAAGGACGACCCTTGTAAAAACGAAGACCCTTGTATAAAGGAAGATCCTTGTAAAAAGGAAGACCCTTGTAAAAAGGAAGACCCATGTAAAAAGGAAGACCCATGCAAGAAGAAAGCCGCTAGCAAGAATGATAATCCCTGTGCGAAAACTGCCATCAAAACGAAAAATACTTGTGAGGGCACTTCCAAAAAAGAACAAGATCCTTGCAAGGACACTTCTAAAATAGAATATCAATCTAAGGAGACAACTAAAAAAGAAAAGTGCCAAAGTGTGTCCAAACCTAAAGAAACCCGTATCTGCACACAAGTTGACGCTAAGAAGATGTCTGGGGAACGTAATAAAACACAGGTGAAAAAGTCTGGAGATACTAGACGCGTAAAACCGCGCGAAAAAACTTGCGCAGAGGCTGAAGCTGATTCGAAGACATTAGCACAGGTAATAGTCTACTTGATACATAAACTGTTGGGAGTAGAGAAGGTTAGGGCCCGCGTTTGTGCGCAAGGAGATGCATGCAAGAAACTATTAGAGGACAAGTGTGAGAAACCAGACCCGCGCAAAGCAGAAGGGCCATGTAAGAAACAAGAACCAAGCAGAGACCAATGCAAGAAAGAAGACAAGGTGGACAAATCGAAACAATGCAAAAAAATGAAGTTTTCCTGTCCAGATTGTAGTCCTGGTAAACAGAAGGAAGACCAATGCAAAAAGGACGAAGATTAGTCTGAAAAGGTAGGCACTGCCAAAAAGGGCCCACGTGTGAATTTAGTCTCATCTTTGTCAGTTCATGTCATTATTCGGTTCTTTGGGAAATAGGAATGCTCCTTTAAGGGATACCCCTCATTGGTTGAAAAGTCAATTCGTATAATCTAATAAGAACGTGTATTATGCACCAGTGTCTTCATGAAAGTGGTGGATTTCTGGTTATTGTTATTTAATTTTCATATTGTAGCCCACTACGGTATAACTAAACGTATACAGCACTAGTTTCATGGGTATGTTTAGACAAAAATCACGGACAATATTTTTATTTTAACCGCCCGGTTCCCACGCAAGATAGTTTAGTATGCTAGCCAGTTATAATATATACCACCAGTTTTCTTGGGCAAAAAGGGGTTGTTACATTGGCTCGCCAAGCAAGTCGTCGTGTTTTTGTTTCTTGTTCGTGTTCGTGCTGTTCTTTAACACAACGCTTCATCGACAGCCCGGCCCTTCCCTCTTTCATCATTCATTTTCTGTCTACCACTCTTCTTGTTTGGTTTACCAGCTCTTCTTTACCAGTGTTTCCTCTTTCAAATGATGTCCATTCTCACTCTTCTAATACCATTGTTTCCTCTTTCAAATTATGTCCATTCTCACTCTTCTAATACCAGTGTTTCCTCTTTCAAATGATGCCCATTCTTTTCAGTCTTCTAATACCATTGTTTCCTCTTTCAAATGATGTCCATTCTTCTCACTCTTCTAATACCAGTGTTTCCTCTTTCAAATGATGTCCATTCTTCTCACTCTTCTAATACCATTGTTTCCTCTTTCAAATGATGTCCATTCTTGTCACTCTTCTAATACCATTGTTTCCTCTTTCAAATGATGTCCATTCTTGTCACTCTTCTAATACCATTGTTTCCTCTTTCAAATGATGTCCATTCTTGTCACTCTTCTAATACCATTGTTTCCTCTTTCAAATTATGTCCATTCTTGTCACTCTTCTAAAACCATTGTTTCCTCTTTCAAATGATGTCCATTCTTGTCACTCTTCTAAAACCATTGTTTCCTCTTTCAAATTATGTCCATTCTTGTCACTCTTCTAAAACCATTGTTTCCTCTTTCAAATGATGTCCATTCTTCTCACTCTTCTAATACCATTGTTTCCTCTTTCAAATGATGTCCATTCTTGTCACTCTTCTAATACCATTGTTTCCTCTTTCAAATGAGGTACGTTCTTCTCACTCTTCTAATACCATTGTTTCCTCTTTCAAATGATGTCCATTCTTGTCACTCTTCTAATACCATTGTTTCCTCTTTCAAATGATGTCCATTCTTGTCACTCATCTAATACCATTGTTTCCTCTTTCAAATGAGGTACGTTCTTCTCACTCTTCTAATACCATTGTTTCCTCTTTCAAATGATGTCCATTCTTGTCACTCTTCTAATACCATTGTTTCCTCTTTCAAATGAGGTACGTTCTTCTCACTCTTCTAATACCATTGTTTCCTCTTTCAAATGATGTCCATTCTTGTCACTCTTCTAATACCATTGTTTCCTCTTTCAAATGAGGTACGTTCTTCTCACTCTTCTAATACCATTGTTTCCTCTTTCAAATGATGTCCATTCTTCTCACTCTTCTAATACCATTGTTTCCTCTTTCAAATGATGTCCATTCTTGTCACTCATCTAATACCATTGTTTCCTCTTTCAAATGATGTCCATTCTTGTCACTCTTCTAATACCATTGTTTCCTCTTTCAAATGATGTCCATTCTTGTCACTCTTCTAATACCATTGTTTCCTCTTTCAAATGAGGTACGTTCTTCTCACTCTTCTAATACCATTGTTTCCTCTTTCAAATGATGTCCATTCTTGTCACTCTTCTAATACCATTGTTTCCTCTTTCAAATGAGGTACGTTCTTCTCACTCTTCTAATACCATTGTTTCCTCTTTCAAATGATGTCCATTCTTCTCACTCTTCTAATACCATTGTTTCCTCTTTCAAATGATGTCCATTCTTGTCACTCATCTAATACCATTGTTTCCTCTTTCAAATGATGTCCATTCTTGTCACTCTTCTAATACCATTGTTTCCTCTTTCAAATGATGTACGTTCTTCTCACTCTTCTAATACCATTGTTTCCTCTTTCAAATGATGTCCATTCTTGTCACTCATCTAATACCATTGTTTCCTCTTTCAAATGATGTCCATTCTTGTCACTCATCTAATACCATTGTTTCCTCTTTCAAATGATGTCCATTCTTCTCACTCTTCTAATACCATTGTTTCCTCTTTCAAATGATGTCCATTCTTGTCACTCATCTAATACCATTGTTTCCTCTTTCAAATGATGTACGTTCTTCTCACTCTTCTAATACCATTGTTTCCTCTTTCAAATGATGTCCATTCTTCTCACTCTTCTAATACCATTGTTTCCTCTTTCAAATGATGTACATTCTTCTCGCTCTTCTAATACCATTGTTTCCTCTTTTAATTGATGTACATTCTTCTCACATGCCCCTACTCTCAGCTCAGTCAGACTCTGTCTCAACTCTTTTTTTCCACACAGTTTAATGAGTACCTACGCAGACCGAATAGGCTAAGCGTATAAGGAGTATTGACGTGATAGACGGAGAGCCAGCAACATAAAAGCTCCCCTCATAAGGTACATATGTTTTGACTTTTGAAATAGGAGCGGAAAAACTACTCTACTAACAAAACGCGCGTCTTACTCCTCAACGTGGGGGCTTTTAGGCCCCACAGGGGGCCAAAAAAGCCGAAAAAAGGCCCAAGGTTCCCCTCATAAGGTACATGGATGGAGTAAACGCCATTTTGTAGAGATAAGTGTCCCAAATAGGAATTCGAAGAGTAAGACGGGATATTAGGGGGCGTTTACCGATCAGACGCCATTTTACCCAAAAAGGGCCATTTTTTATTTTCGCACATGCATGCGCTTAAACACTCAAAACATATCCGGAAATGTCTCGAGACGTAGAAAAACATACATTTTAAAGAAATTTTGGGTTATTGCCCTCGCCAGACGCCCTCAAAAGGGGCCCAAAAAGGCCAAGGTTCCCCTCATAAGGTACATGAATGGAGTAAACGCCATTTTGTAGAGTTAAGTGTCCCAAATAGGAATTCGAAGAGTAAGACGGGATATTAGGGGGCGTTTACCGATCAGACGCCATTTTACCCAATTGGGCCATTTTTTATTTTCGCACATGCATGCGCTTAAACACTCAAAACATATCCGGAAATGTCTCGAGACGTAGAAAAACATACATTTTAAAGAAATTTTGGGTTACTGTCCTCGCCAGACGCCCTCAAAAGGGGCCCAAAAAGGCCAAGGTTCCCCTCATAAGGTACATGAATGGAGTAAATGCCATTTTATAGAGATAAGTGTCCCAAATAGGAATTTGAAGAGTAAGACGGGATATTAGGGGGCGTTTACCGATCAGACGCCATTTTGTCCAAAAAGGGCCGCTTTTTATTTTCACACGTGCACGCGCTTTAACACCCAAAACATATCCTTAAATCCTGACATTAATAATAATAAATACTGGTATATTAAAGTTAGGGGTGGGCGGAGCTTCAAAACTATCGCATCAAGATCGAGGCTGTGGGGGGGGGGGGGGGGGGGGTTGGCGAGGACATCACACAATATCTTAGAAATGTATTCACCTCTAGGGGCATTTAAGGATATGTTTTGGGTGTTAAAGCGCGTGCACGTGTGAAAATAAAAAGTGGCCCTTTTTGGACAAAATGGCGTCTGATCGGTAAACGCCCCCTAATATCCCGTCTTACTCTTCGAATTCGTATTTGGGACACTTATCTCTACAAAATGGCGTTTACTCCATTCATGTACCTTATGAGGGGAACCTTGGCCTTTTTGGGCCGCTTTTGAGGGCGTCTGGCGAGGACAATAACCCAAAATTTCTTTAAAATGTATGTTTTTCTACGTCTCGAGACATTTCCGGATATGATTTGAGTATTTAAGCGCATGCATGTGCGAAAATAAAAAATGACCCTTTTTAGTTAAAATGGCGTCTGATCGGTAAACGCCCCCTAATATCCCGTCTTACTCTTCGAATTCGTATTTGGGACACTTATCTCTACAAAATGGCGTTTACTCCATTCATGTACCTTATGAGGGGAACCTTGGCCTTTTTGGGCCGCTTTTGAGGGCGTCTGGCGAGGACAATAACCCAAAATTTCTTTAAAATGTATGTTTTTCTACGTCTCGAGACATTTCCGGATATGATTTGAGTATTTAAGCGCATGCATGTGCGAAAATAAAAAATGGCCCTTTTTAGTTAAAATGGCGTCTGATCGGTAAACGCCCCCTAATATCCCGTCTTACTCTTCGAATTCCTATTTGGGACACTTATCTTTAAAAAATGGCGTTTACTCCATCCATGTACCTTATGAGGGGAACCTTGGGTCTTTTTTCGGCTTTTTTGGCCCCCTGTGGGGCCTAAAAGCCCCCACGTTGAGGAGTAAGACGCGCGTTTTGTTAGTAGAGTAGTTTTTCCGCTCCTATTCCAATAGTCAAAACATATGTACCTTATGAGGGGAGCTTTTATGTTGCTGGCTCTTGGACTATGACGTCACAGCGGTCATAATGGGGAGAGAAATTGTGTGCTAGCATTGTGAAAATCCCAGATTCTAGAGATTCTTTGCCACCATTTTTTAATTTAGAGGCTTTGTAAAACAAAAAGAAGGAATTGAAATTATGGTGTAATTTTTTAAAAATTTTAATATTTGAACACCCCTCCCCCAAGCAAAAAAGTGCAGTAATGCACTAGATCATAAGTAAACAAATATCTACGCTTATTGAGGTAGAGGTCCAAAGTATTTTCTGGTCACGAATAGGTTCATTTTATGGCGATCTGATAAGTATTGGCAATTGGTGACACAAAAGTTACTCGAAAACATTTTCTGAAGCACAGTAATGACAAAATGTGAGTTGGCTAATTTATAGTAAATTTTTGTCCGGGCACGAATATACTAATCTAATCACGATCTGATACGTATAAGAGGCAGAAATTACATTTTTATTGATGTCAATAGGGTTAGTAACAGTGGCAGACCGTGTTGAAAACACTATACGAAATGACAACGAAAAATCTTAGCAACGCACATTGCACTGCATTCAACAATGTCGGGAAGTATAATAGCTATAGAAATTAGAAAAATGTTTGCTATGCACAATCTTGAATTGTTGTTAATTGTTGTTTTTCTTAGCTTTGAGAACTTTTCGCTAGATAGTTCGTAGATATGGACGCGCTCGCTTATCAAAGCGCATAGGCGTTGCGCAGAGGTTGATCAATGGGGGGGCACTATAAATTCCCAATGCAAGTACTTCACGGCTGCGCCAATGGGGGGTGTGGGGGTGATGCTCCCCACAAAAAGCTCCGCAGGAGATTTTTTAAAGACATGCATTTTTAAACGTGTTTTAAGCGTATTAGGAGGAGTTACAGGTTGTCTGTTCAAAGGGTCAATTTCACACAATTATTTGTGGATATCAGTGACATCACTGTTACAAAGTGAAGGAAGTGGTCAGGTCAGTCCCACAGCCAAAATCTTGGCGGTAAGGCAACAGTTGATGTTGAGGCCGGTCAGCTGATTCCAACGTCATTCCAATGTAGGACTTTAGGTAATATTAGAAATGTCAGGCGTCAGCATTTTTGTCGCCCATTATGACAGGCACTATTCTGGACCTATTCTTTCCCGGGTCAAACGGGCAAGGCAGTTGGGGCAACAGTGACAGTTTGAGGAATATATTTAATATGAGGAAGGAGCTATAGGTCCTCTTCTCGTCTTTTACGATCGGCAGGCGTAGGCCTATGCGGTGGTATACCCTGGGCCAAATTATATTTGAAAAAAAAGCTCACCTATCCTAATTGGGGGGCCGCTGCCCCCCCCCCCCCCTGCGCACGCCTATGTCAAAGCGTCAAACAGAGCGTTTTCCTAGTATATGTTTAGAGTTTTAAGATTATGTATGACACTACTTCCAAAGGATAGGCCTACACTCTGAAACCTTGAAAATGCTTTTGACAATAAAAACTTCTTCAAAGATGCAGATGTGAATGTACAAGTTCCAAAACATAACCAAGCTCAAGAAACAGGAATGTAGGACACCACCCTCATCATTAATCTAAGCCTACACCGTCAGTAATTTATAGTATTGACCAATATTTTTCTAAACTATTAACCTAGAATATTACCCAGGACATATTTTCTATTAACACCCCTCCCCCCTAATCTAAACTATTGAACTGGATATGTCTAAAGGAAATAGGTGGACAACTAAACAATGTTCTTCTTTCCATTTGTCGACAATTGGCATTTTTTATGTGTGCATGTGTTCTTCAGACATCTTCTAGATGTAGACCTCCCCACTCCCTTTTCCTCCCCCTTCCCCTATCCTCCCTGCTCTTCTACTTGCCCCTTTCCTCCAAACATCCCCCTATTTCATCTTCATATTTCACCCACTCATCGTCTCGATTAGCCAAGTTGCAGAAATATGAGACGTTAAGCCCAAATATTTATCTATCTATATTCTATCTAGATGTAGACTACCATTTCTTCTGATACAATACCGATGGCGATACAGGCTTGGTCTACATAATTTCCTATCTTGCTTATATTAGAGTCAGACACTACAATCCTATCTAGATGTTTTCCGAGTAAGTCGTGCTGTGTTTGTAGGTGGAATTGGACAAACAAATGAAAAGACAAAGTATTGGTTTCTGTTAGCGTGACGTTTTATTTCCCTGTGATAGGTAGACAATAGACATCACAATTGTTATCAATATCTACAAAAAAATAAATGAGTGTTGTACAATATGGTACAAAGTAAATGTAAACAATTAAAAATCTTGTAGCTTTCTGATGTGTACACAGTGCGTTCGGCACTGTACGCTGGCATCTCCGGTGCTTTCGTTTTCCTATCCTGAATGTACACTAACACAGGCAGGTCACTGACCAAACATTTTGTATTATCTAAGTAATCGGCATTTTGTACGAGAGTCCATTATTAAAGACGGGTTTTGTATCTAATAGGACCCTGCCATGCATGATGCTTATGTATTCAGAAACAACCCCCATGAATCTGCAATCAAGTACCTAGATAAGATTAGCACATTTGTAAAAGGATAAAGATTATTATAAAAGTGCTCAATAGGTATGTCATAATGAGTGAAAGGCACCAAGAATTCATTGAGAGAGAGAGCTCTGTGCACCAGCACTCGCCACAAGGCACGTAGCAACAAACAGAGAGACGGCCAAGATGCATGCGCACACTTACACGGAATGTGGGTCATACAGAATAATGTGAGTAGTGTTAGTTGCAGCATTCATGATACACCTAGTCTCGTACGTTCGTTCGGCAATAAATAAATCTCCATATTCTTTGTACTGAACTTCACACAGTTCAGACAACATTCGCCATAATATCGCGAAGAAATTAGCACTTTTCTTAATCAAACATCATACACAAATGAAATAACCTGAACAAAACTTACATCTGAATAAAATACTGTGAACACAACCTTAATCATATGGCTACGACATGGTTGGGTACTCGAGTTACGCTACTAGGCTAACAAGACAATGGCGGGCTGTACTCGTACAGTTCAACACTTTGGCTTGGGTCAGTCGTTTGACTGTCGGCATTACAGAACACCACTCAGTAGCGAGCTATACATTTACCAGAGTATCTGTGCAAGTACTACATCAAAACACAATAGGGAACACACGTACGAAAATTTTAATCGATTTTTAAATACTTTGTCTCTCATTTAATAATTTTGTGTCTTTGAATTTTGAAAAACGGATCAGTCTATGCCTCAAAATAATTGGTTTAGTAACGATAAATAAAAGGGCGCGAAAAACGAGCCGCCGCCATGTAGAGTGGATTTGACGTCTTAGTTTTGTACTGTGTACGCTCACCGCCTCAGCGATTGGTCTGTAACGCCACATCTACAGAATCATTGCGTCACAGCCACCTGTACGCGTTTCAGATCCCCGAGTTTAAACTTCAATAAATGCGACCACATTAAACCTATTTAAAAATTTATTTTTTACTTGGGACTTGCATTAATATACTTTTTGTATCTGATACTATTAAACTAAGCGTTTGGTTTAACAAAAAAAATCGTACGCGTGTTGCCTATTATACCATCCAGTATCTATTCAACCACGTTTCAACACCCGCACATTTCAAGTTATGTTAACCAGCAGTCAGTCCAGCTCCATTAATGACAAAAAATATTATAAAAAGAAAACATTTACTATGTTGAAGATGTGTGTTCCATAATTGGAACATCTTTGGATTGAACCATCAGTTGGGAGTGCTATTACTAGTTTGAGTAAACAATTTAGCATTTGTACATGACAGACGAAGCTCAATGCATTCTTTTGGCACGAATACAATATATTGTACAAAACTAAAAATAGTACTTGGTGTTTGTCCTTAAAAGTAACTACATACACAGTTATTGCAGCTCTGTAAGTACAGCTTACAAACTTGGGAAGTTTATCTAGCGAGTCAAACTGAAACAGGGTTTACATGGTTTGACTTTTCCCACATGCATATTTCAAGTACACCAGTGGACATAGATCAGAAAGCGTCAAGTTACACTCTTATAAAACAACCAACATTATCTTGATTCTCAATATTTTGTTTGAGGTACTAAGTCGAGTGTGTACAGGGAAGCATCGAGTATTTATCTTTTCAGATTTACATCAAATATCCATGTAACAAAATAACAAATAATATTTTTTCTTTGTCATATCTTTATCAAATATTGCTTGAATGTTGGCATTTTACTGAGCGTATAAGAGTGTGATCACGAAACACCATCAAAATGGGCAGACAATAGTAAGATACATCTTATAAACCAGACACAGATTGTTACTGGCTACAGCCAACAAGGGCATCACATTTGCATAGCCTCTATGTTTTAGGAGTAAAGTTTATTACTTGGTGTAACAATTATTGCATTAAAGAACAGTCGTCATACAACAACTTTGGTAATGTTTTCGTCATCAATCAGTGACGTGGTCACGATCTCGGCCAACCCGAGCAAGTATTTGAATTAGCCACAACTGCTGGTTGGTTGCCGCTCACCCACCCGTGACGGAAGCAATACAGAAGTTGTTGTACGACGACTATACTATACTTATTTTATTGGCATTCTCCTGTAGTAGCTTTAAACCTGCTAGTACATGTACAAACAAGATTTGAGCATGCACAACAAACAGATGATCATGAGAGAAACGGCTTGGGCGTTTACCCAGCCAGTGGTTTAGTCTATAACAGCCTCCAAATATGGGATGGCAAATGCCTTAATTCTTGTACCTAATCATTAATCAATGATTCACCCTGTGGTTATGTTGCGTATACATGATCTGGATAAGGAAGAGGTTTGGACTTTGGACCCCAGCTAAGGCATGGCGTTTTGTACTTGCTTTTATATTAGTCTACTAGATAGATATGTTTCTTAGTGAGCGCTTTGTTCAAACTGGGTGAATGGTTACAAAATTAAAATTGTTAAAACTGACTGAACCGGCTTAAATGAGTTCCACACAATTTTATCATTTTAATAAAATTAAGTCTAGTGGATTATTTCCTTTGAAGGATAATTAGGTAGTATTAATTTATGTCTTTAAAAAATTAACAACTATTGTACATATGGTACAGTTCACGGGACTATTACAAAGCTGGCAATAGAACTTAAGTTATAACAAACAAATACTAGTAGGTGTTTTACTGAATGTGTCAATGAAACATTGTCTTTCCTTGACAAACAAGTTACTTCTAGGCCTACATGCATTGTGCACACTATCGCTTCCTGCCGGGCTGACTGCCAGGGCTGATACGGGCTGGTATAAGGCCCAGATGCACAGATGTCCCCTAGGGTAGGGAACCCCTAATTGTCAAGGAGTTTGTTTTACTTATGGAAAATAACACGCAATAAACCAATCCCATAGCAACCCTAGGGATCCCCAACTAGAAGACATCTCTGCATCCGGGCCTTAGTTTCAAGTCTCACAACTTCATCAATTTGCAGTATTGTTTTTCAATACAACAGATGTGTAATATCATTTTGGGGATTTCCTTTTTGTTTCTGTTTTCTTATCAACAATGAGCTAGACTTATCCAATGACAAGCCACGTCATATAGTATTTAATATTTATTTATTAAAGGAATAATAGGTGTGGATCATAATTTTACTGGGGAAAGTGCAATATGTATTGTAAAGTTTTGAATAGAAATCAACAAGGGATAAATAGAGCATCATCCATATTTTACTGCAAATATAATTTCTTCTTACGTGTACCTCACTGTAACACACCCCAAAACCCAATTTTAAATTTCATTTAATTATACAGTATTGAAAAAGAAAGTTTTTGATTCAATAGAGCTAACACGTTTCATTTTCTTAGCCTGCACGTATTTATTGCCTTACTCATGCTGGACGAAAAGTTGTAGCAATTTTCCGTTCATCTCGTTGCACTCAATGTTGAATTTCAGGATTAAAGTAATAAATTATACGTAGAGGCCTATATCATAGTGAATAGTTCACCGAGTTTTACATGCATTTGATCTATTTAACAAGAACAAAAATATTTACTTAGGAATGTCACACCTGCCCTCTTGTTCGGAAAAATGCTAAATTGATGTAATAAATAAAACAATTTGAATTCATTCTTGTGTATTAACTATTAAACCATTGAAAAATTAAAACCTGTGCATTAGCATTACAGGTGGTATTGCACGTTGTTATACTAGTCCCAAAGACATATTAGTAGTCTCATACTGACCTCCAATTCTTATCTACTGCGCCTTTCATGCACACTTTAATGAAAATTAAAGGAGGGGGGGGGGGGTCGATCTTGGGCGGCCAATAACCTCGACCGACTCTCGTGGATAATGAGGCAATACACGGAAAACACCAATCCACGCGACTGGGAACAGCGGCTGTTTCGCAATGAACTTCGAAATAAACGATTCAAATTAATGCATTTCAGTACCTTTGTGCTGAAATTCATTTCGAATTAAGAAATTGCCGAGTTTCGAATTAACAGAAGAAAATAACATGTATTTTTCCTGGGACATAAATACCTCTTCAATCTATTGAAATTTCGAAATAAGCGAGTTCGATTTAACGAGGGACTACTGTATATGGCAGAAACTAAAGAAGTAGCAAATTAAGTTGGAACAATTGGAGTCGGCTATTTTGTAAGCATGAAACTAGGGCCTACTTACGTTGAGGCAACTTTATGATTGAATCTACAGTAGCCTATAATAACTCTGCAACATAAACTTCATAGCAACACAGTTGATTATGTTTAAATTAAATATAAAGGCAGTTACTGTACTCTATTGAGGAATAAAGTGGATGACACATGTGGATGAATGCCAATCAAGAAAAGAAATCCATGCCTTACGTGGGGACTCAAATCTGCATGCGGTTCGAGTTTGGAATGATAAAGAGGTTATTAGTTGTCAGCACAATGCTCTGCCTCTCTTGTTTACGAGGAAACCCGTTAAAAGTTATTGCTTGGTGTACTCGAGGAAGCTCTTGAATTTATAAAAAGACAATCTAAAACACCACATTTAAGAGGTAGGCCTATAGACAAAGTTAATTTAAAAATCAGTAATAGAAATTGAAAACATTTTACTAAATCACATAGCTACTGTCCTAACAATGTTTTAAGCAATCGCCTACTAGGCCTACTAATAGATGTAATTAGGTACCTACTCGAAGAAGAAATTTAAGCCACGAAATGCCTACTTGTATTGAAGTTTCACCCAAGCTTTCCAAGAACATCTTAAACCAGCAGTAGAAGAAAAACATGGGGTTTTCTACTGAAGTATAAATATTGAGAAAAGCCATTGAGCATATCAATAAAAATATGTATTACTGACAAAGAGCATGGGATACATTACTTAAATGTGCTCACTCTTGTTAAAATTAGGGGTCTTCAACGGTATCGATAACGTGCCAAAATTTCTATTCATTGCAATATCGATGCACGAAAATATCACGATATCATGATCAACTTAAATATTAAAATATTTCTGTCATGGCCTGCAGCATGCTTTGCTGCAGTTTTCACTGCACCTCTCCCGTCCCCCAAGGATGTTGGGATATCATTGCGCACTTGAAGTATTTGTTCTGTTGCCTCCATGCTACAGTTTGTAACAGCAAATCTCCCACTCCCCCACCCCCTCCTGGCAAGATTGTCACACTCCCCTCAGGTTCCCTTTGTTTCTTCAATCTGTTCAACTGTTTGTAACTGGAACTAAGAATTCTTTCCTAGAAGAACGTTGTTGCTCGGTACTGTATCTTCCTAGTTTTATAACTGTCAATAGTCTACAATTACAGCCCCCCCCCCCCCCCCCCCCAATTTGACTCATCATGCAAATTCTGTCTCCCTCTCTCACTAGTTTTTAAGGCTTTATCACTGTGTAGCAATGCGTACTGCAGACCACGCCGAAAGTAATTAAGTTCACAATTCCTGTCATCGGGCAAAATGGTGCCGATATCGATACTGAGAAAATATCGTTGAATACCTCTAGTTAAAATAAAAGTGATCATGTGTCGATTGACCTTGGTGCACTAAAGCGTTTAAAAGCCTCGACATCAACCAATCAAAGACGATTCTTAATATTTTAAAATGAAATACTATGAACTTTAAAGGGATTGAACCTCGCATCCTTATTATCAACTAACATGCTAACAATGTTCCTGCATTATTAAAATGTTTAAAACCTTTAAAGATACACTTGGTTAAAAAGGAAGGAAACAATATGGCAAAAGCCTTGGTGTTGCATCACATGGGTCGCAGTCTGATCCGGTCCTGAGTCTGGTTCCATTGAGCACGGCTTACGCGGAGTGCGCGGTAGAGTCTATTCCATCCTAGTGCGCTACTCTCTTCACTTCCCTACGGACGAGGCGTTGGCCGGTAACGTTGCCGACCGCTGGTGCTGGCCCACATACGGCTTGAACGAGGACCGCGTAGACTCTCTGCAACAAGACATTACGCGTTCAGAATCTGTCTACGGCAGCTTAAAGCAGTTAAGACTAAATTAAAGAGCGATGAAAAAATAAAAAATTGTTAAAAAAGTAACAAATGACTCGAGAGCAGAAGTGGACAAGAAGGTATTTAGGATAGTAAAACACATACCTAGGGGAAAGTTTGGGGGCCGAGTCGTGGCTACTGTTAGCCGCGTAGCCACGTTTCTTGATCTTCTTGTCGAGCCGCTGGATCCAGAGCTTCTGGTCTTCGGTGGACGTCGCCAACACGAGTAACTCTTTGGCGTACTTGGGGTCTAGGTGTAGTTTGCATGGTGCAATGCCAGCCTCTTCTTTGCGTTCCAAGTGCTCTTTGTGGACCTTCACTCGGCAACCTGGGGACATTAATGCTCTTTGCAGTCTACGTATGTACCGGTTATCGGACACATTTATTTTATTTCTTTACTGGTGTTTCTGTAATAAAGCTTGGTTTATAGAAGACCAAAATATTACATTGTGTTCTTAATTATACAATGAACGTACTGTATTGTGAAACAGATCTAACACAGTGCCTCCGAGAATATTGTTTTTGTTATTACTGATTGTGTAATTTCTTTGTTCCCATAGACGCAACGTACCTACAATTGAGATACACATAAATCAAGAGAAGTAAAGATACCTTCTTTTCCTTTACCAAGATCTTTTGGGGTTAGTTTGCAAGTTTTGGTTGTGTGAACAATAAACACAGCACTCTTGTCTAGCCTTGCATATTATTTCAAACTATACAGATAACACATTATTTGTAAGTTCTAGACCTGAAAATAGCATGCGCTGCCAAGCTTATTTTAATATCCCCTACACACGAACTAAGTATTTAATAGTTGCGGTACAGGCAACGCGATTGCAGAATAAACCATGTAATTATGTACTACAGTTCTATCAGCCTTGAAAACCACAGTAGATGAATGAAGTCGGCCCCTATTGTAAACGCTAGAAGCAGCCATAAAAAGAAGGTTTACAGAAATCTGGGAAACATTAGCCTACAGAAGTCGAAGTGCGGTCAATCGCAGAGAAACTGAAATGTTACAATGATGAGGGTCAATGTTTTCTAGATGCCGTTTGAGTGGGGTGGAAAGAGCATGGGTCGAGAGGGAACAACAAATTGAGGCTCCATTCAGCTACTATGTTTTCCAAGGCTGATTCCACTGTAGGTTCACACAACCAGGACCGAACGAACTACGATAACTTAAAAAGGTGTGGATGGAGAAGATATCTTTACTACCCTTGATGTTGGCAAGTGTACATAAAAAAAGGAAAGATAAATGAATAAAATTAATTTACATCAGAGGCAGGCAACCTTTTACATTCACAGTGCCAACAATTATTGTACTGCCATCATTTAAACAAGTCTTGCATGTAAACTATTTTTATGGGCACAATATTTTTTTATGCATGGAAATGACGCGTGATTAAACTGGCAGCGGGAACAAGTTCACTTAACAGACCTCTTGCTCTATGCGCTGTTGGGACTGGCAGTATTTGTCTGCACAGCACCCAGGTGCTAATTCGCCTCAGCACCTGCGCTTGGCCCATATACAAGTCAGGAGCCCCACCGTTAACCCCAACAACATACGTAGCAGACAGGACAATAGCGAGCTGAAGTGTGCTCTTTAAACTGTAGAAAACTGAAGGAAATTGAATTACCAAATTTCGCAAGATCAATACTTTTTATTTGTTTTAACAATCAGTAGGAAGGTACTAAGGCCCATATTGAGGCAATAAGCTTAAACAAATCAAAGAACCGTAAATCACCTATTAGTAGAGGTGTTTGAAAATAGTTTTATTTTTTCCAAAATTTAGCTCAATGAATTTAAAATTTTGATGTTATTTTGATGTTATTTTTTCAGCCCATTTTGCCTCAAGAAAATATTAAGTTGCACATTTTTTAAGGTAAATTAATGAATTACTGATCTGTTTATAATTAAGTGATATGTATGTGACATCAGGGCCCATCACATAATTTATTATTGAAACAACTGAGATTATACAAGTACATACACATGCCTACATACAAGTTGTTGTTCAAGCATAACTGTTGTCACTTTTAACTCTGCTAGCATTAGTAACTATATAATAATTATGCCTAGACGTAACTAACTATATAATAACTATGCCTAGACCAAAGGGTCTGGGTTACCGCGACGACTAAGCCTACTAGTTTATTTCTACAGTATTCACTTGGTCGGTATTGGGTCGTATTGGGATTGGTTCGAGCGATGAAGCACGCTCGGGCAAAGACGAATTTATGTGAAAGCTTTTTTATCAACAAACTTCCAAATTTCTTGAGAATTACTAATATAAAGCATAATTTTGCCCAATCAAGGAAAATTCGTCTTTATTTCGCAAATACGCAGAAATGTCGCTGTTTACGTAAATTTCGCAGACAGATTCGAAACCTCTATACCACAACTCATAAACATCTGAAGTTTTTTTTTTCAATAGAAACAATGGTTTATGATTTCGCTTTATCACTGTTTGCGAAAAACAAACACCTCTACCTATAAGTCTACAGACAGACTAGTTCAGATGGAGAACACAACGCGTCTGAATACTCCCGTCTGTAACAGCGGGGGAAGGTCGAAACATGTGCCATAACGGAGGGGTCTATATACTCGTGTCTGCACTCGACGGCGGGGGGAGGTCGAAACATGTGCCACAACGGTCGGGGGCCACAACGGGGGGGTCTATATACTCGTGTCTGCACTCGACGGCGGGGGGAGGTCAAAACATGTGCCACAATGGTTGGGGGCCACAACGGGGGGGTCTATATACTCGTGTCTGCACTCGACGGCGGGGGGAGGTCGAAACATGTGCCACAATGGTCGGGGGCCACAACGGGGGGGTCTATATACTCGTGTCTGCACTCGACGGCGGGGGGAGGTCGAAACATGTGCCACAATGGTCGGGGGCCACAACGGGGGGGTCTATATACTCGTGTCTGCACTCGACGGCAGGGGAAGATCAAAACATGTGCCACAATGGTCGGGGGCCACAACGGGGGGGTCTATATACTCGTGTCTGCACTCGACGGCAGGGGAAGATCAAAACATGTGCCACAATGGTCGGGGGCCACAACGGGGGGGTCTATATACTCGTGTCTGCACTCGACGGCGGGGGGAGGTCGAAACATGTGCCACAACGGTCGGGGGCCACAACGGGGGGGTCTATATACTCGTGTCTGCACTCGACGGCAGGGGAAGATCAAAACATGTGCCACAATGGTCGGGGGCCACAACGGGGGGGTATATATACTCGTGTCTGCACTCGACGGCGGGGGGGAGGTCAAAACATGTGCCACAATGGTTGGGGGCCACAACGGGGGGGTCTATATACTCACGTCTGCACTCGACGGCGGGGGAAGATCAAAACATGTGCCACAATGGTCGGGGGCCACAACGGGGGGGTCTATATACTCGTGTCTGCACTCGACGGCAGGGGAAGATCAAAACATGTGCCACAATGGTCGGGGGCCACAACGGGGGGGTCTATATACTCACGTCTGCACTCGACGGCAGGGGAAGATCAAAACATGTGCCACAATGGTCGGGGGCCACAACGGGGGGGTCTATATACTCGTGTCTGCACTCGACGGCAGGGGAAGATCAAAACATGTGCCACAATGGTCGGGGGCCACAACGGGGGGGTCTATATACTCACGTCTGCACTCGACGGCGGGGGAAGATCAAAACATGTGCCACAATGGTCGGGGGCCACAACGGGGGGGTCTATATACTCGTGTCTGCACTCGACGGCAGGGGAAGATCAAAACATGTGCCACAATGGTCGGGGGCCACAACAAGGGGGTCTATATACTCGGGTCTTCACTCAACAGTGGGGGAAGGTTGAAACATGTGCCACAACAGTCGGGGGCCACAACGGGGGGGTATATGTACTAGGGATGTCATAGGGTAGGGAAATTCGGATCCGGTTCCAGACCTTCCAAGAACCGGGTTACCCGAATCCTGAAAGCCTAAATTATGTCATCTTATCTTGGTTACACCCCCCCCCCCCCCGAAACCACGCGGTTGAAGGTCGTTCTCTGTCCGTGTCAGCTGCCGACCGCTGTGTGGGTTGGGCACTGTGGGGCCGCTGCGCGCAGGAAGGGCGAGGGGGGCGGGGGGAGGGGAGTGTATGTATATGGTCTCACAGAACTCGCCCGCAGTAATAGCTTCAAGGAAAATAGCCGCAGAAATATCGTCGCGTATTTTTTTTTTTTTATACAAATAATACTACCCGATAAGGATCCGGATCCTAAAAATGGATTCGGGTAATTTCTGGATCCGGGTAACCCGGGTACCCTATGACATCCCTAATATGTACTCACGTCTGCACTCGACGGCGGGGGGGAGGTCAAAACATGTGCCACAATGGCCGGGGGCCACAACGGGGGGGTCTATATACTCACGTCTGCACTTGACGGCGGGGGGGAGGTCAAAACATGTGCCACAATGGCCGGGGGCCACAACGGGGGGGTCTATATACTCACGTCTGCACTTGACGGCGGGGGGAGGTCAAAACATGTGCCACAATGGTCGGGGGCCACAACGGGGGGGTCTATATACTCACGTCTGCACTCGACGGCGGGGGGGAGGTCAAAACATGTGCCACAATGGCCGGGGGCCACAACGGGGGGGTCTATATACTCACGTCTGCACTTGACGGCGGGGGGAGGTCAAAACATGTGCCACAATGGTCAGGGGCCACAACGGGGGGGTCTATATACTCACGTCTGCACTCGACGGCGGGGGGGAGGTCAAAACATGTGCCACAATGGCCGGGGGCCACAACGGGGGGGTCTATATACTCACGTCTGCACTTGACGGCGGGGGGGAGGTCAAAACATGTGCCACAATGGCCGGGGGCCACAACGGGGGGGTCTATATACTCACGTCTGCACTTGACGGCGGGGGGAGGTCAAAACATGTGCCACAATGGTCGGGGGCCACAACGGGGGGGTCTATATACTCGTGTCTGCACTCGACGGCGGGGGGAGGTCGAAACATGTGCCACAATGGTCGGGGGCCACAACGGGGGGGTCTATATACTCACGTCTGCACTTGACGGCGGGGGGAGGTTGAAACATGTGCCACAACGGCCGGGGGCCACAACGGGGGGGTCTATATACTCGTGTCTGCACTCGACGGCGGGGGGGAGGTCAAAACATGTTCCACAATGGCAGGGGGCCACAACGGGGGGGTCTATATACTCGTGTCTGCACTCGACGGCAGGGGAAGATCAAAACATGTGCCACAATGGTCGGGGGCCACAACGGGGGGGTCTATATACTCGTGTCTGCACTCGACGGCGGGGGGAGGTCGAAACATGTGCCACAATGGTCGGGGGCCACAACGGGGGGGTCTATATACTCACGTCTGCACTTGACGGCGGGGGGGGTTGAAACATGTGCCACAACGGCCGGGGGCCACAACGGGGGGGTCTATATTTTCGTGTCTGCACTCGACGGCGGGGGGGAGGTCAAAACATGTGCCACAATGGCCAGGGGCCACAACGGGGGGGTCTATATACTCACGTCTGCACTCGACGGCAGGGGGGAGGTCAAAACATGTGCCACAATGGCCGGGGGCCACAACGGGGGGGTCTATATACTCACGTCTGCACTCGACGGCGGGGGGGAGGTCAAAACATGTGCCACAATGGCCGGGGGCCACAACGGGGGGGTCTATATACTCACGTCTGCACTCGACGGCGGGGGGGAGGTCAAAACATGTGCCACAATGGCCGGGGGCCACAACGGGGGGGTCTATAAACTCACGTCTGCACTCGACGGCGGGGGGGAGGTCAAAACATGTGCCACAATGGCCGGGGGCCACAACGGGGGGGTCTATATACTCGTGTCTGCACTCGACGGCGGGGGGGAGGTCAAAACATGTGCCACAATGGCCGGGGGCCACAACGGGGGGGTCTATATACTCGTGTCTGCACTCGACGGCGGGGGGGAGGTCAAAACATGTGCCACAATGGCCGGGGGCCACAACGGGGGGGTCTATATACTCGTGTCTGCACTCGACGGCGGGGGGGAGGTCAAAACATGTGCCACAATGGCCGGGGGCCACAACGGGGGGGTCTATATACTCACGTCTGCACTCGACGGCGGGGGGGAGGTCGAAACATGTGCCACAACGGCCGGGGGCCACAACGGGGGGGTCTATATACTCACGTCTGCACTCGACGGCGGGGGGAGGTCGAAACATGTGCCACAACGGCCGGGGGCTACAACGGGGGGTATATATACTCACGTCTGCACTCGACGGCGGGGGGAGGTCGAAACATGTGCCACAACGGCCGGGGGCTACAACGGGGGGTATATATACTCACGTCTGCACTCGACGGCGGGGGGAGGTCGAAACATGTGCCACAACGGCCGGGGGCTACAACGGGGGGTATATATACTCACGTCTGCACTCGACGGCGGGGGGAGGTCGAAACATGTGCCACAACGGCCGGGGGCAAACCTCGCAGTTGGTGGGCATGTGGTAAGAGATGGTCACGAACTCGTGACCCTTGAGTGCGATGGTGCCTGGCTTGTCGTTGTGTGAGGGGTCCATGGCCGGTGGACCACTCTCGTCCGGTCTTCTCGCTTCTCCTTCACCCGCATACAACAACTGTAAACAGTTCAGACAACAATGTAGTCCAAGCTACAAGACCCCTGATAACCCATATGATATAGCATCACATAATTATAGAGAAGAATTTTATAATTAGCAAAGCTATACATCATTGAAAAGATGTATAATAGAAAAGAAACATCTATAAATGTATACCTTTATTTTCTAGAGCAATATTAGCAGCAAATACTACAGCCAATAATTTACTCACTTGAAATATGCGAGGGATATCTTTGGCATCTGCGCGAATCACGTCCCCTTGCGTCACCGATCGAACGTGGAACACTTTACTGCAACAAGCAATTTGATAAGGGTCAGTTGGGTACATATTGCTACTTACCAACTCACAGTTTTAATAAGATTGTGTGCGAGAAATAGCCGTTATTTCCTAAATGTGGATGACATGCACTTTTACTGCTGTCTGATAGCAATAGGCCTATACTAAATGGCTGAAGTTTAGTGTAAGTGCGAATGTGAGAAATGGTAAAATAATGGACGTAATAATGACCTTCAGCACAGATAGTGTAGTGAGAAGGCTAATATGACATGTGCAGTGCGCTCATGGTCGGTAAAAACATATCCCATGGCTTCATCTTGAAGCTGGAAGAGGGATGTAGGCCTACACCAGGAAGTCTGATACAAAGTTACGATCGGACCTATAAAAATGTATCTTACGGTTAGAAAGAATACTTTTAAACTTAATTTTTGAACGTATTAGGCAGAAAAATGTATACGTTTATATACGAAAATTAGGGCTGTGCGAGACTCGATATTTCGAGCGAGCATCGAGCAGAAATGTCTGCTCGAGTTGTTCCCAGACGATCTCGGATATTTGAGTCTCGAAAAATTCGGGTCTCGGGAATTTCGAGTCTTAAGATTGGAATTGAGCAACTAACTTTTGAGTAAACTGTAATTGTTTTGTTATAACTTATTATTTTCGAAGAAGAAAAGACCGAAACAAATTTTATCAATCAACATTGACGTGCCACTGATAGGCCTAGGCCTAGGTGTCTACATCATCAAACCCGCTTAGGCCTAACCCTACTTCACCGCCAACTTCGGTAATTTGTAGGCCCAATTTTGACTGCAGTTTTATGTAGTATGTAGAGCAAGTACTACACATCTCCTGCTCAGAGCATAGGCCTAATAGAAATCAACAATCCACTACTTTATGATAGTACGATTGTGTTTGAGATATATATATATTATTAATTATTACGCAGCGACGATTAGCGGTGGCACAACAAAGATTCTGACGTGTGGTTTAGTTCACTTCAGATAGAGAACATTGAACAAAATAACGCTTGACAATCTCCCACGAACCAAGGTATAGCAGCACTGTCGCTCAGCACTATGACCATCAATTCGGCAAAAAATACAAATCTCGCTTTTAAACTTTGTCTGCAGACGAAAACCATATTCTAAAATCAAGACTTGTGGAATTGAATATTAAATTAAGAATTAGGCCTATGCGATTAACTTGTTATGTTGTCATTGATATTGATATTGCTCATCAATATTTACGAGGTCAAATAAGTTATCATCGCCTGTGCATACATTTTCAACGTTGGTGTGCGTGTGCGACTAAACATCCATCGAATTCGAAATGTTATGGGAACGTCAACGTGATGACGGTGATGGCATCGAGCACTCAAGAAACTAAGTAGATAATAGGGCTATCAACAAAACCATTACGTGCATACAGCATTCATCCTACCTATTGTTTGCTTAGACTTAATATGTAAGGCCTATTTTGACAAACTAGCGTGGTCGATGACAATAGTGCTGCAACTTTGAGGTTAAACTTTAGTGTAAACCGTCTTCCAAGTGTAGGCCTAGGCCTACCAATTATACATTGTTTTGTGGACATAAAGCATTTATTCATTTAACTGTGTGTTCATTTAGTTCTTATTCTTGGGGCCTAGGCTAGGCCTAGGCCTAGTAGGGCCAACGTGTTTGAGAATAGGCCTAGGCCAAACCCGTAATTACACATCATTATTTGGTGCCCTCCCCCGGCCCTACCTACATTGATGCTGCAACTTTGAAATTAAATTACAGTAAACCCTCGTTAATACCAACATCAAGGGACTCAGAAATTGTCAGTTCGTAATATAAAAATTCGTAATATCGCAAAAACGTCGAAATTCAATAGTACCAGCCAAAATAAACGTATCTACAAACAATCAATGTTTTCCAATGGATAGTAGCGCACACTATGATGTTTTGTGCGTGTATAGTAGGCAGACTAAGCGGGCACGTTGCAGTGAGCAAGCCACGCCCCTTAACAGCTGTAAGGGCTGGCGCGCGCATCCGATCGCGCCTGCGGGCGGTGGAGGGGGAAGGGAAAACCAAGCACCATACAGTAGCAGCGCAGCACCATCGACGTACGCTCAGCGGACAAAAACCTTGATACCTACGCCTACTCTGCGAGTTGAACTCACGGACACATTATTTTGTTTGTGCGGGTTCAAAATTATTAGTTCGTATTAAACAACGAACATTATGTATAAGTACCATCCAGGGGATAAATAATTAGTTTGTATTACGTATTATGGGAAATTCGTTATATCCGTTTTATTTAACATTGAGTGTCCTATTTACGCGGACTAGGTCTTGCTTACTATGAATTCGTATTATCTGAGAATTTGCACTAACCGAGTTCGTTTTACCAAGGGTTTACTGTGTTGCCTTGACCCTTTCTAAAGGGTATGCTTCTATGTAGGGGTCTATGCTTTATGCACATTATACTTTGTTTTGTGGAAATAAAGCATTTTCTCATTTAAGTGTGTGTTAACATTTTATTATTTTGTCTAAAAATATGCCGGGTTCACACAACGTCGCAAGGATTATTACATAGGCTATATTAAACAAACTTAACCACATCATATTTCTGATCCCGCTCGAACTCAAGACTTGCTCGATTTTTAATCTCGAGTCTCGCTCAATCTCAAGTCTTGCTCGATCTCGAAACTCGCTCGAAATTCAAGCAGAAATTCTTATTTCTACTCGATCTCGCTCGATTTAAAAAATCGCTGCTCGCACAGCCGTAACGAAAATAACGAGCAATTATTTCACCATTTTAAATGGTTTGTAATGTCTGTACACGAGTGATTCGTTGGATTGGTGCGCTATACAGTACTCACTTGAGGTCCAGTATGAGCACGGGGTCAGTGTTCTGTTTGTCACTCTCAGAGTTGTAGAATATGATCTTCTTGGTGGAGACGACCACATACTGCCTCTTCCAGCCGTGCCTCCGGATGTTCTGTTTGTTGGGGACCGAGAGCCAGCCCTCCAGTCTTGTCTCCTCTCGTTGGTCGTCCTCGTTGGAAGACATTGACGCCGTCTCGCTCGTCAGCGCAGACAACCTCAACTGAAAGACACGAGCTTCTTTGTGAAACCAAAATAGCGATTCTGCATACAAAGCTTAGATAAATAATCAATATGCCCTACTACGGCTGGCTAGATGGAAGAGCCAATAAAATTACGAGGGTGAGGGTTGAGGTAAACATCCTGAACAGAAAAGCTATCTTGACAACACTTCAATTAAAAAAATTATTCAAGAGCACGTAGCTTACAAACTAGTGATCACGATGGTTAATAATTAACTGAACAAATCAGTTCATTTTCATAACTAGTCATACGTAAACAATAGCCAATAGGGAACACGCGTATGAAAATTTTAATCGATTTTTAAATACCTTGTCTCTCATTTAATAATTTTGTGTCTTTGAATTTTGAAAAACGGATCAGTCTATGCCTCAAAATAATTGGTTTAGTAACGATAAATAAAAGGGCGCAAAAACGAGCCACCGCCATGTAGAGTGGATTTGACGTCATGGTTTTGTACTGTGTACGCTCACCGCCTCAGCGATTGGTCTGTTACGCCACGTCTACAGAATCATTGCGTCACAGCCACCTGTACGCGTTTCAGGTCCCCGAGTTTAAACTTCAATAAATGCGACCACATTGTTGTTTTCTTATGCCCGCATCTCACTTCACGGAGTCATCATGCGTCTAGCAGCCCAGTAGAGAAACGCCTCCTTTTCAAATCTATCCATGCCCTTCGGCATCTCGTCAATCACTTCTTTAAGTTTAGTGCATATGTGTAGGTGTCGTCTATCCTGCACTCCATCCCCACACAATCTGCACATGTCTGACTCCATAATTCCAAACCTGTGGAGATGTTTTGCCAGCAAGTCATGCCCCGTCTCTAGGCGAAACATTGCTGTTGTCGTCTTTCTTGTGTATTTTATATTTCTTTTTTTGGTAGCGTAAGCCTCCCAGCTTTTATCCTTTGACTCCTCTTTCCATCTGTCTTTCACTTCCCTATTGTGGGCTAATTTGAGGTGCGATTTTATTGCTCTGTACGATATGGGTCTTACTGTTTGGTTCTTCTTACTGCCCATCTTTGCCAGGAAGTCGGCCTTTTCATTGCCATTGATGCCACAGTGGGCAGGCACCCATTGCAAGACTATTGTGTTTCCAGTCTGCATCAACTTAAGAATCTTAAGTTTACACATTTTAACTTCATAGTCTGCTTCCACTTTGTTTACTATAGCCTCTATAGCTGCCTTAGAGTCTATTAGAATAACCACTTTCCTGTGCTGGTACATTTCCATTTTTTCCAGAGCTCTATCTATTGCCTTCACTTCCCCATCAAAATTACTTCCATTCCTTCCAGCAGGGACTGAGTCTTCGAACTCCCTGCTGTATATTCCAGCCCCTGCATTGCCCTGTCGTGGTGTGGCCGATCCATCTGTGTAAACGTGCAACCACACATTCTCTGGATACTCTGTAAGCAGATATGAGTACGTTGCCATTTTTAGTTCTTGTCCGTGGTGCTTGTCCTTTTTACCCTTTATACCCTCTATGCTCAACCTGTGCAAGATGTCGAGAGCTGATAGATGTATATTGGGCTTTATAATGTCTGCCCTGTGTTCTAGAACATTTTCATCTACCAATCTTCTTAGTATATTTTTTGATTCTGTAATAAATGTTCTTTGAGTTTTTAGATTCTCGTGTGGCTCCCTATTCCAGTATGGTTCATCCAATCTTACTAGCTTTTCATACAGGCAACCAGCAGCCACTTCCCGTCTAGCTTCCAGAGGTGGCACTTTGCTTAGTACTTGCATTGCTACTACTGGCGTTGTTTTAACTCCACCAGTTATAAGCCTTAGTGCTTTGTTCTGTACTCTCGTTACCTTATCCAGGGATGACTTAGGTGCATTTATCATCAAACCATTTCCATACTCCAGAACCGGTCTTACATACATTTTATAGGTGGTTGCCAAGGTGTCCTCATTTGCTCCCCATGTTACTCCAGCTACTCTCTTCATTAGATTTAGTCTTTTATTTCCATTACTGGATATCTTTTCTATGTGAGTAGACATAGACATTTTTTGGTCCATTGTCACCCCTAGATATACGGGTTCGTCATTCTTCTTTAGCAACGCATCCTTATATTTTAACTTAAACTCTGGTATTATTCGTCCTGTTGTATGATAATCATATACCGTTTTTACCTCATTTATTTCCATTCCATTTTCTTTAGTCCAGCATTCTAGTGCTTCTAATGCCTTATTCATTTCTGACTCCATCTCGTCCATGTCTCTCCCACTGTACCAAAGCACTACGTCATCTGCAAACATCTTTATTTCGACCCTGCTTTTATCTCTGATAAATTTGGCTAGGTCATTGATGAATACAAGAAAGAAGGTTGGACTTGTAACAGCTCCCTGCGGTACACCAGTCTTGATTTTTCTGAATCTTGATCTTTTATTATTATATCTCACTCGTATATACCTTTGGCTTAAGAAATTTCTTGACCATTTGTATAGATTATCGGGTGTTTTTACATCATTCAGTTTTTTGATAAGAATTTCCCGGTCTACTAGATCAAATGCTGCTTTGAAGTCGATGTATACTACTAGTGTGGATAATTTCTTGTTAAAACCTTCTTTTACTTCCTGTTGTAGGTATGCTACTTGATCCAGAGTTGATCTGTTCTTCCTGAATCCTGCTTGGTCTTTAGTTATGATATTGTTTGATTCCAGGTATATTGTTAGCCGGTGGTTAACCATTCTTTCCATTAATTTTGCCATCATTGATGTTAGAGAGATGGGTCTGTAATTCTCTATCTTTGTTCCATCTTTTCCTTTCTTAAGTAGAGGTATAACCTCTGCCTTTCTCCATATGTCTGGTATGTTTGTTTCCCAGACTGCATTAAAAAGTTGTAATAAGTTATCTTTGCCCACTGTTCCCAGATTTTTAAGGAACTCTGGGTACAAAAGGTCAACTCCTGGTGATTTTGTATTATCTAACTTACTCAGTGCCTCCTTAAGTTCACTTATGTTAAACGGGGCATTATATGGGTCTTTGTGATCTTCCTTGTACTTCTTCTTCTGAGTCTTTGTGTGCCTTCTTTTTTTGGGCTTGGCCTGATTGCATTGAAATTTGCAAAAGGCTTCAGCTTTCTCCTGGTCATCAGTTATCTCTTTTCCCTTGTAGTTAATGGGCTCATTTTTAGCTTCTTTCTTATCCTGGTTGTTCATTTTTGAAAAGAAGTCGTGGGCCTTTTTTCCATCTTTTCTATAGTCAATTGTTTCTACAAAGTCCCCCCAGGCACTTCTTTTGCTCTCTATGATCTTCTTTCGGAGTTTTGCTCCACATTTTCTCAACTCTATCATATCGTCCTGGTTCTTGGATTTTTCTGCCTTTTTCCTTGCAGCATCCCTCTCCTGCCTGAGCAGTTGCAATTCCTCATTCCAAAATGGTTTGTATTTCTTTCTTTTACCTCTCGGGATGTTTTTCTCTGCTGCTGTTTGTATTATGTCTGTGATTTCTCTATTTTCTATGTCAACATTACTGTTTTGCTCCCTAACTGTAAATGCGTTCTCAGTGTCTCTTCTAAAACCTTGCCAGTTAGCTTTTTTAAAATTCCATGTGCATCTTGACTCTTCTTTATAGGTTACACACCTGTCCCTTTTTATTAAAATCATTTTGTGACCAGCTCCAGTTGGGGATCCCAAATTAGTTTGCTTGATATCACCAAATAAGTTTGAGTGGCTGAAAACCAGGTCAGGTCTTGAGACATGTCCTCGATATGACAGGAAGGTATATGGGTCCTCTTCGGGATTTATCAATAGCAATGGGTTGCTATCTACATATTCTTCAATAATTGATCCGACTCTTGAGGTTTCCCTATAATTCCATAACTTATTTGGTGCATTGAAATCTCCCAGTACTACTGTACAACTGTCCACATCGACTAGGTCTAAAGCTTTAGTTTCGTTGAGTGGGGGGTTATAAAGTACTACGTATTTGGTCTTGGTGTTAGCCTTCCATACTTCAACCTGTACTATTTCAATCTTATCTTCCTTTTCCATTTTATGTAGTATTTTGAATCTACAGGTGAGCCCCTCTTTAACACCAACTAGAATGCCTGATGAAATTTGCCTTTCTCTGGGCAGGCTGTGGATGTTAAATCCATTCATTCTTGCCTCCTGTGTTCTTCCTGTGTCACGATCGGTAAAAGTTCCTGCTTCGACTATTGCGAATGCGTCTACGTCCAAGTCAACGATTGTTTTTTGGAGTTCCAAGTATTTGTCTTTGGTGATTCCACCTGCGTTCCAATACAGAAATTTAACATTGCCCTGAGAAGGACAGCTTGTGGATTTTCGATTCCTATCTCTACCAGCTGCTAGCGGTGGCATTCTTGCGTTCAGTCGTTTAGCGTTACCCAGGGAGCACGTGAATAGTAGATTTCTTTTACGGACGCGACTGAACCTCACTCCCCAAAAAACCTAACCTCCCCACATTAAACCTATCTAAAAATTTCTTTTTTACTTGGGACTTGTATTAATATACTTTTTGTATCTGATACTATTAAACTAAGTGTTTGGTTTAACAACAAAAATCCTACGCGTGTTGCCTATTGAAGGCGCATCTATAAGTGTTTGTTTTATTCCACTTGTTTTATATCACCTGATGCTTGCTATAGATAATGAAGGCCTCAGTCTACACAGGTCACCCATATCTCTGTCTACACTAGCAACAAGAAGATATTTTGTCATCACTGCCTTCCCCAATATTCTCAACAACTGGAACATTATACTGATAAGGCCCTATGAAATTTGCAGTAGCAAAATCTGCTATCTTTGTATACCATTACTTTACTTGCTCAAATGTTGGCGTTTCATGGCGAGACGAGTCCAAAAATATTAGTGTTGCCCAACGATATCGATTATTCGATACGATATTGATATCGTGGGAAAATCGCCGTTAATTCGATATCGATATGGTAGTGTCATATCGAAAATATCGCGATATCGTGGTCAACTCAAAATATTAAAATATTTCCGCTATGGTCTGCAGTATGCGTTGCTGCAGTATGCACTGCTGCAGCGTTGTCACTGAGTACCTTACCCCCCCCCCCCCCAACCCTCGAGAATATCATTGTCAACTTGAAGTATTTCTCCCGCGGTCTGCAGTACGCGTTGCTGCAGTTTATAAGTGCACATCTACCCCCCCCCCAGCCCCACACACAGATGGCCGCATGGGGGCCGGCGAGTTCCCTTTGTTTGCGGGGAGACATTGGATCCATTCAACTATTTGTACCTGGAACCCCGAATTCTTTCCGAGAAGAATGTTGTTCAGATGTTGTGTTGATACTTTTACGGCTGTCAATAGCCGATCCCAGACAGTTGACTCGTCATCACGCGACACCGCGAATTCAAGCCGTAATCGCTATGCGGCATCTCATACTGCAGGCCACGGGCGGAAAATGTTCAAGTTGATGTTATTATGATATCCCGGGGGGGGGGGGGGGTAATAGACGTGAAGGCACTAACTGCAGCAACCCGTACTGCAGGCCATGGCGAAAACACTTTAATTAAATTGACTATGATTTCTTATGTATTGTTTTATTACCGCCGAAAAAAAATCGATATCGCGATATCGATGTTGATTTTGATACGACGATATCGCGAGCGATATCGTCGAAATGGTGCCGATATCGATGTTGAAAAAAATATCGTTGGGCAACACTAAAAAATATACAATATCAAACACGAAATTGGCACGATAAGAGCGATGATCGTGACTCAAGCTTTTTCCAAACTTGCACAAACATCGTGTTGTTTAGAAATAAAAACGTGTTGTATGACTAGGGTGCCCAGACAGGACTAGGGTGCCTGTGACTTTCAGATGTGTGTCCCCCCACACTTTCTGCTGGATGCACTTTTATCTCGCTTCTCAGTTACACCCACTGCTGGCACATTGACGAGTGGAGGGTTGCCTTAGCATGATGATTTCGGGCCATCCATGTCAATATAATAAATAATAATAGCAGAACATAGAAGGACCTAAATATAGTTGTAGCAGACTTACATGTAAATGTTATTTTGCCTGACAATATCAAATATTACTGTAAAGCTTTTAAAACTGTAAAGTCTCTTGCTGCCCCCCCCCCCCCCCCCCCATACATTACTCTATTGCGTGTGAGTAATTTGGTATTTGGGGTTCGTTTATGTTGGTAAATTACGGAAAAAAAATTTAACGAAATAGCCAAAATTAAATTTTAAAAAAAAAATTAAGTTTTTTTTTTCGGGTAATGGAAAACATACCCGTACCCGGTTGGGTTATGTGGGTAACAGTTACCCGTCGTTGTCCCTAATCAATTCAAATCTAAATTTCAAAACAAAAATCCCTATCCCAACCATTTGCCTATCTTTCGATTATTTTGATAATCAATAATTAAATTGCAGCAGATTTTCCCCATAAAATTATGTTAATTATGTTATAATAAATAATGTGTAATTATCACTATTAAATGCAAATTTCTTATTTGCGCTATAGGTATTAGTGCGATAAAACACTTATTTTTGAAAAATGTATGCGATAAAACCGGATCATTAATAAAACAATGATAATTTTTCGTATCTCTAGCAAAGACACATCACTTGAGCGCACCTGCAACTGCTCGATCTCGGAGTCTTTGGAGTCCAGCTCCATCTGTAGCCGCACCCTCGTGGTGTTGTCCTCTTGTGCGGCAGACTGCAGCTCCTGGAAGTCCTTCTGCCACTTGGCCTGCGCCTGCCCGTACTTGTCCCTCTCCTGTGTCAGCTCCTGCTGCAGCTTGCGACACTCCTTCTCCTTGCGACGCAGGTCTGCCGACGACACCTGCCGACACAAGACAACAAGTTGTTACCACTTGGCCTGCGCTTGCCCGTACTTGTCTCTCTCCTGTGTCAGCTCCTGCTGCAGCTTGCGACACTCCTTCTGCTTGCGACGCAGGTCTGCCGACGACACCTGCCGACACAAGACAACAAGTTGTTACCACTTGGCCTGCGCCTGCCCGTACTTGTCCCTCTCCTGTGTCAGCTCCTGCTGCAGCTTGCGACACTCCTTCTCCTTGCGACGCAGGTCTGCCGACGACACCTGCCGACACAAGACAACAAGTTGTTACCACTTGGCCTGCGCCTGCCCGTACTTGTCCCTCTCCTGTGTCAGCTCCTGCTGCAGCTTGCGACACTCCTTCTCCTTGCGACGCAGGTCTGCCGACGACACCTGCCGACACAAGACAACAAGTTGTTACCACTTGGCCTGCGCCTGCCCGTACTTGTCCCTCTCCTGTGTCAGCTCCTGCTGCAGCTTGCGACACTCCTTCTCCTTGCGACGCAGGTCTGCCGACGACACCTGCCGACACAAGACAACAAGTTGTTACCACTTGGCCTGCGCCTGCCCGTACTTGTCCCTCTCCTGTGTCAGCTCCTGCTGCAGCTTGCGACACTCCTTCTCCTTGCGACGCAGGTCTGCCGACGACACCTGCCAACACAAGACAACAAGTTGTTACCACTTGGCCTGCGCCTGCCCGTACTTGTCCCTCTCCTGTGTCAGCTCCTGCTGCAGCTTGCGACACTCCTTCTCCTTGCGACGCAGGTCTGCCGACGACACCTGCCGACACAAGACAACAAGTTGTTACCACTTGGCCTGCGCCTGCCAGTACTTGTCCCTCTCCTGTGTCAGCTCCTGCTGCAGCTTGCGACACTCCTTCTCCTTGCGACGCAGGTCTGCCGACGACACCTGCCGACACAAGACAACAAGTTGTTACCACTTGGCCTGCGCCTGCCCGTACTTGTCTCGCTCCTGTGTCAGCTCCTGCTGCAGCTTGCGACACTCCTTCTCCTTGCGACGCAGGTCTGCCGACGACACCTGCCGACACAAGACAACAAGTTGTTACCACTTGGCCTGCGCCTGCCAGTACTTGTCCCTCTCCTGTGTCAGCTCCTGCTGCAGCTTGCGACACTCCTTCTCCTTGCGACGTAGGTCTGCCGACGACACCTGCCGACACAAGACAACAAGTTGTTACCACTTGGCCTGCGCCTGCCCGTACTTGTCCCTCTCCTGTGTCAGCTCCTGCTGCAGCTTGCGACACTCCTTCTCCTTGCGACGCAGGTCTGCCGACGACACCTGCCGACACAAGACAATCACTAGAGTGATCTTCCTGATCACTGACCTTCCTCTTTAGTGATCAAGAAGTCATGTCGAAAGTCTCTTCAATGTTTTTAGGTACTCTTTTTAAGCTCAAATTTATCATATTTAGGGCTGTGCGGAAGGAGATTTTCAATTCGAGTCAAGTTTGAGTTCAGTAAAATGTTCAGTTTTCAAGTTCAATTCAAGTTCACTTTTGAAATACAATAAGTAGAGAAAATCACGTTTCAACCAATCAATGCTGGCCCATCACGTGACAGTTGCCAGCTCTAATTGGATTTCGCAAATTTCCGCTGACCAACCAGAACGAGTTTTTATATAGTTACTCGTGTTTCACAGGTGTTTTGAGTGTGCAACCATCTAACAGGGAAATAACAAGACTATTGGTGCGCGTCAATAAATTGACGTATTTTTTTACCGACGACTCGGAAATTCGAGTTTAAAATACTGGGAACTCGATTGAACTCGAACATACCGTGAACTTCGTGAAAATTCGAGTACTCGCACAGCCCTAATCATCTTACATCTAACGTAAGCTGTTGGATCCTGTCCCTACATAATAATATTCCAGCCGATTGGCATCTATCAACATAACCTGCTTTTGAATTCAATAAGTTTGACGAAAGTATTGAACCGTGTAATGTGGGCTTAAGAAATAGTATGGAATGGTGAGCTCGTGGGATGGCCCGTAAAAAAATATAGGCCTACCATTAAAAAATGTACATTGTGTTGCCAAATCAGCTCTTCAATCTCCCCAGATGTAGATTGTTCATTAAAAGAAGTGCAGTTTATAAAAATATAATAATTCTCCAAAAAGTTGCAAATCTCAAAATTAAAATTGTGTGTAGAAGGACAACACTCAATTCTAGTCACCGTTTACAAGCATAAAGGCCGCTGAGCTTCACTTTTCGGAAAACAATATGTTTCTGTTTATAAGCCACAGTTATTATAATTGAGAAAGGACCAGAAAATCATATGAACTAAATATTGGTATGTAATAACTTATAAGCAACTAGTGGTGTCCGCTGATAGAGGTTATGTGAGTGCGAGAGCTAATGTACGGTAACTAAGAAAGAAAGTAAATGAATATGATGACTACTACCTCTTTAGCTACAGTAGGTTAGGCCTGCTCTCAAACGAAAAAAAAACAGACACCCATCCAACTAACTTGTTAGGACGTAACGAGCATTGTGTTTACCTTGCCCTTGCTTCGCGTGGTTGGATTGATGTCCTTGCGGTTCATGATCTCGGCCAGCTTGTTCACCGCCTGCTGTTTCAGCAGCTGCTCCTGCTTGAGCTTGCTACGTAGCCTCTCCATCTCGTCCCCATGGCCTAGCGCCTTGTTGATCTCGTCCTGCATGGCGGCCATCTTGTGTGTTAGGTCCTCCTTCTCGCGACAGAGCTGGTCGATGCTGCGTTTGTACTCCATCTCTCTCTCTTTCAGCTGCTCGGGAAACACAATCATTGTTACAGCTCTGGCCATTTCATTTACTTCCAAAATACGTTATGTCTAGAGATACAGAAATACAGTCAAGTCCAACACAATCTTTGTTACAGCTCTGGCCATTTCATTTACTTCCAAAATACGTTATGTCTAGAGATACAGAAATACAGTCAAGTCCAACACAATCTTTGTTACAGCTCTGGCCATTTCATTTTCTTCCAAAATACATTATGTCTAGAGATGTCAGAAATACAGTCAAGTCCAACACAATCTTTGTTACAGCTCTGGCCATTTCATTTACTTCCGAAATACGTTATGTCTAGAGATACAGAAATACAGTCAAGTCCAACACAATCTTTGTTACAGCTCTGGCCATTTCATTTACTTCCAAAATACGTTATGTCTAGAGATACAGAAGTACAGTCAAGTCCAACACAATCTTTGTTACAGCTCTGGCCATTTCATTTACTTCCAAAATACATTATGTCTAGAGATACAGAAGTACAGTCAAGTCCAACACAATCTTTGTTACAGCTCTGGCCATTTCATTTACTCCCAAAATACATTATGTCTAGAGATACAGAAATACAGTCAAGTCCAACACAATCTTTGTTACAGCTATGGCCATTCCATTTACTTCCAAAATACATTATGTCTAGAGATACAGAAATACAGTCAAGTCCACTATTAACGAAGCTGAAGGGGATTCAAAATTACTTTGTTAAAACCGAATTTCCTTATACATATTGGGTTAATATTATGTACTTACACCTTTCACATTTGAAGGGGAATGGATCTGACTTCCTTAAAAGAGGAACTTCCTTAAAAGTAGGGATGACCACGATTAAGTATTTTACTAACCGGTTAACCGAATGTGATAACCGGTTTTTAATCGGTTAATAACAGCAACAAAACTCCCTTTTCGTCTGCAACAGGGGGGTAACTGACCTAGGCCTAGGCCTTGGTGACTGACTAAACCGTCAGCTTATTTTTACACCACTGTAATAATTGTAGATATTGATTTTAATTTATTTTAATGCAATAAAGTAAGTATTTATTAGTCTGAATATATAGGCTATTCGCGTCGTTTTGCTGCGTAGTGAACAGCTGCCTGTTGCCGCTTGCATGTTGCACTCGCCTGCGGCTGTCGCGTCTCGCTTCCACTCACGCGTCCTGCAACTACCGCTTTCTCTCTCTCTTACGGCAGTCGACATCTGTCGCTGAAGTAGTTGAGCTACTTCGTCACGTCCCCTTGTTCTCTCTCTCTCTCGGCCGGCCCCATCTGTTCAGTCCGCGCGCGATCGGCGAATATTTGTGTGTGTGTGTGTGTGGGGGGGGGGGGGGGGGGCACTTATTGAAATGAATGAAGCTGGGGGCGTGCGGTATCCTTTGATAGGGTCAGTTTGGACTAAAAGCGGCCGCGGACAATAATTTAAGGGCAGCATAGTTGAAAGTTACCATTTCTCACGTGTGTTTCATGTAATATAATAGGAAATTAAAGTTATTTTTTTAATCAATTATTTTAATTTAACCGGTTAAAAAAATTAGCCGGTTACTAACCGGTTAACGGTTAACCGTAGTCATCCCTACTTAAAAGCAGATTCCTTAAAAGCGGGCTTGACTGTATCGTAAAAATAATAAGTGTGAGAAAAAAGTAATTTCACCCAAATCTCTTTTTTTGTTTTGTGATGTTTGGTGACATTTAAAACCTATTTTATTTTTACAAATATTTGGCCATTTAATGCAATGTCATTCAATGTCTGTGAAATGCTAGCGATTTATCTGGAAAATGCATTTTGTTTGTGGAAATGTTAACCACTTCTACAAAGAAGCGAGCTATATCACATCATTTTACTTCAGAGATAGTCCGAGTCTAAGAATTGGTTTACTTTGCCGACATGTTTTCTCATGGACCACGCTACGTGTACTCACCCCGGTGACAGCCGCGTCCTTGGCCTGGAGGTCAGACCAGTGCTTGCCCTGCAAGTCCTTGGCCTCCAGCTCCTTGACCGTCTTCTCCTGTACTCACCCCGGTGACAGCGGCGTCCTTGGCCTGGAGGTCAGACCGGTGCTTGCCCTGCAAGTCCTTGGCCTCCAGCTCCTTGACCGTCTTCTCCTGTACTCACCCCGGTGACAGCAGCGTCCTTGGCCTGGAGGTCAGACCGGTGCTTGCCCTGCAAGTCCTTGGCCTCCAGCTCCTTGACCGTCTTCTCCTGTACTCACCCCGGTGACAGCAGCGTCCTTGGCCTGGAGGTCAGACCGGTGCTTGCCCTGCAAGTCCTTGGCCTCCAGCTCCTTGACCGTCTTCTCCTGTACTCACCCCGGTGACAGCGGCGTCCTTGGCCTGGAGGTCAGACCGGTGCTTGCCCTGCAAGTCCTTGGCCTCCAGCTCCTTGACCGTCTTCTCCTGTACTCACCCCGGTGACAGCGGCGTCCTTGGCCTGGAGGTCAGACCGGTGCTTGCCCTGCAAGTCCTTGGCCTCCAGCTCCTTGACCGTCTTCTCCTTCTCGAGGTCTGCGACAGTCTCCTCCGCGATGGACCGGGCCAGCGCCTCAGAGTCGGCACGGGCCAGCGCCAACTGTAGCTGGTGGGCCAGCGAGCCGCGCTCCTCCTCCAACTCCTGGATCGAGCGGAGCTTCTCGTCAGACTCCTCTCGCAGCTCCGACGCCTGCGTCTTGTACAGCGTCTGCAACATTAGTGTCTTCCCTCAGTCCCAGATCTTGATTTCAGTGAATTTGCACAAACAAGACTTAATCAACTCAACATGTAGACCCTACATATTACGGAGGAGCTAGTAGTATGTTTTTAGCTTGAATTGAGTACTGCGTCACTTGGCTCATAATAAATACATAACAGGTGTTTCTAAAATACTACAACTACCTAGTTTTCTTTCGCTACATAATGCGTACAAGCATCTTAAAGAGTAAACACCATGGATATCACAAGTTAATTTTACTGGAAAAATTGCAAGCCCTCCCGTATTGATAATATGTCCCATCCCTAATATCAACCGCATTCAGACAATGATGATATTGATATGAATGCTTTACATTTTACTTTTAGGATCAAATGCATAGTGTTCCTCACGTGCTCGTCAACACAGCCTTTCCTCAGACTTGCCCAACCGCCAATCACAGAGCAGCATTGCCATTTGGACTGCTCTGTGATTGGTGGTTGCGCAAGAAGTCTGAGTTGAGGAGCATGTGAGGAACAACTATGCATTTGATCCTAACTAATACTTTAGGCAATGATGCTAATCAATATGATGTTTGAGTAGCCACATATGTAAAGACGAAACTAGGACTACGCCACATGACATCCATGCAACCTGTGTCTAACTAGACCACGGCTGCTAGTGACCGTATATAGATAGCTCACGCACCGAGAAGTATTGTTCCGCCTCCAACTGGTCTTGGAGTTCTCGCATTTGAAGGTCGTCCACCGAGCGAGCAGTCTTGAGTTTGTGTAGTTCCTCATCCATAAGTCTCTTGGCGTCACGCAGCGCAGCCACTTCCCGCACCAACTGTGCCTCCCTGTGGGTGTAACAAGCACAAGCATCACACAAGCTGTTGACACCAGTGATCACGCCCCACTCGTCCATAAGCAAGATGCAATGTAGCCAGCCAGCCAGAGAAAAATATCCACTTGGTGGCAGACATTAAGTGGCAATGAGTAGCTCGCAATATTAAACCAAGCTTAATGAACAGTATTTTGTTGATATCATCAGAACACTTCAAGGTACTGAAAAAGTGATTCCTGAGTGAAAACGATGCATGGAGGAACGATAAATCAAGGGAATACTGTACATTATATTACGTAATTTATAACATTAATTTATAGTACATATTCCCAATTTAGCATCAATTGTGCAAAATGCTAAATTTACTTATTTCAAGTAGGTCTACCTAGGCTATTACTAACATGCAAGGTTACTCACCTAGCTCTAAGGGCCGCTGTTCCACTCGTCTGCACGGCTAGTTCCGTCTGCAAGGTGCTTCGCTTCTGTTGCTCTTGCTCCACCTGGGTCGACAGCGCTAGGACTTTCTCACTCTCCTAGAACACAACACAATAAGCTGTAAACTCACTTCTTACTCATTCGACCATTCGCTGGCTGGTGTTTATATTGTTATTGTACACTGAGTATTGTAAGTTACGGGAGAAAAACACTCTCACGCTCACTCTCTCTCTCTCTCTCTCTCTCTCTCTCTCTCTCTCTCTCTCTCTCTCTCTCACTCTCTCTCTCTCTCTCTCTCTCTCCCCCTCTCCTGCCCCTTTTTGGGTTAACTACTAATACTACATATCCAGGGCATTCAATGTTAGCATTGAGCCTAACTACATATCCAGGAGATATAATGTTAGCATTGAGTATAGTGCAGAGTAGAAAAACAACGCCAGCGGCTGTTTCTCTACCGTCCCGTACAGTCATCTGTCATGCGCGATGACACCGAATCATATGTGTAGGCCTATCATTGATCGGAATCTTAAAACAGATTGTTGTGCATAATAATTAGGGATGCGAAAGATAATATTATACCGTACGTATATATCGATAATTATCAATACATCGTATATCGATACGATAACGATATGCGTGTCGTATCGCGATAATCGTACGATATTATTTAGCGCTGCATATCGTGATTATCGGAAGTGATATTGTCTATCATCGTACTTTCAAACTTTGTGCGTGAATATCGTTCACAAATGGTAGAAGCCTGCAACAGCTGTTGCCACGAGCGGCTCTCCGCAAACCTCCCCACCACACAACCTCGTCACAATAGCGCCGCCGGTCCAAAGCTTGCGTGCCCCAGCCGCGGCAATTGACTTCCAACAATGGGTCTGTCTGTTTCCGGCCCACTTACCCTTAAAACGACAAGTAGGTGAAACGCATGGCATTCTTCTAGCCGTTTGTCAATGCGGGAGTGAGAGACACAGGCAGGCATTCTGTTTGGACTACGGACATTGTTATTGCAAGCGATTATCTTCTTCCGAAAACCCGCTCCCACCCCCCACCCCAATCGAACCCTTCTCAAACCTGACCCTAAATGAGTCACGACAGTTCTCCTCTACGAACGGACGACTAATCTCTTCCCACAAAAGAGTGAGTGGTGTGTACCCTGACAGATGGTTTTTTGTTTTTCGATGCTGGTTGCGATGAGTCACAAAGGTGTATCGCAGACCGTTGTAACTTCTAATGTTGAGGAAACACAGCTTCAGCCAATGGCCCACGTATTTACAAAATATTTCTCAAGTTTTGTATTGGCAACACTGTCTGTCTAAAGAAGTGTGAGTGGGCCCGAGACAGACAGACCCATTGTTGGAAGTCGAGGACTTGCCATTTTGGTGCAGCGTTGTAGGGGTGGGGGAGGGGAATAACACACTAGTCCGCCAGCTGTCACTCGGCGTGATGTTGGGTATACAAACCATATTTCTTCGTCATGCCATACACTTTTACGACAGGTCCCGTTAGGAAGTCTAGATTGCGCTGTGGGGGCGGGGGGGGGGGGGGGCTTGAGCACGGCAAGGGATAGTCTTGCTTTTATTTTATGTTGTTGTGATTTGGCTAAACCCCTAGTTTCTCCTCTCACTTGTTCTCTCTCTTGTGTGCGCGCACACCACCACGCGAGAGAGATAGAAGAAGTTGGAGAGGGTCAGTGGATAACGCGGCCTGTGAATTCGCGTCCTGCGGAAAGTGAGGCACCGGTGTAGAATTGGAGGCCTGTGAACTCTGCTTACATGGCTCGCACGATAAGGATAAGAGATAAGGCAACCTTTTAAGCAATTTTATTATGTATTAGACAAACACACATAACTTATCAAAATGCTTTATAATGTACAACACATCTACGCAGTTTTTTATGTCACGATGAAGATATGTCTACCACTTAAAAAATATCTTATCGTGGCGACAATAAGTGCTTATGATATTATCGGGATATTTTTTTTTTTAACCCTATGACTATCAATATGACTTTTATATCATACCACATCCCTAATAATAATAAGTTATGCCGTCACTGCTAATGTACCTAAATTCTGCTAGGTACTAGCCAACTAGCATATTATGTTATCGGTAGACGAACAGTCGCTGGCATTGTACCTCTACCCTAAATTATATACTCATGATGTAATGGATGAGTGTAGCAATAAAAGGACTCAGAAAATAAGACAGAATGAAGAGTTATTAAAAACTAATCTGCGGATGATAATAGGAAAACCACTATGCACGAGAGATGGACACGATAATTGCCAACATAGTTCGATGTCCAGCCTATTTATATGAGAGTGCTCAGCCCACCTGTCTGTGCTCCCCCTCCAACTTCTGTAGCCGCTGCTGGATCTGTCGGTAGTCGACCGACAGCATGGAGATCTGTCGTTCCTTCTCTTGCGAGTGAAGTTCAGCCTTTTGCCTCGTACTCTTCTCTTCGTTCAACTTGGCTTGAAGGGCTGAAAGTAGCAAGACGAACATGTTGAAGAGTTGTTGATAGCATTATGTTTATACTGATACAGTAAGCCGTTCCAGCTAGAAAAGTTTCAATTTAGTAGGGCTTTTTTTTTTTACTTGTCAGAGTAACAGAAACCGAACATTATTATTTTGTTTCCAAGTTATTTTTTAGTGATATACAACGATAGGTCTATCTATACCAGTATTATTCATTATAAATATTGGCGCTATTTTGCCAGGGCAATACTGTAGGTCTGTAGCACAATATTGTACTGTACAAAATGAAAACTTATCGATATGATGATATCGAATTTATTAATGTCGAGATGCATCACCCCAACTTCAATCTCTAGCACTTCACATCAGAGGATCGGGTTTGACTCCCGTCGTCCTTGGTCTGGCCGATGACAACATCGAATCAAATACCCACAGTAGGTGGACTGGTTTGGCTATCAGGTAGTGTTCGCTGCGCTGGAATTAGAGCTGAGCACGTGCACGCGTGACTCTCGACATTTATCGTGAGTGTGTGTGAGTGTGGACTTAACGGAATAAGTCGTGAGTGATTGTACAAGATACTTGACTTAGGCGTGAAACGTGACACGCGTGATTGTGCGTGTTACGTTATCCATTTTGTTAACAATTGAAGATTATATTATCTTTTCTCAAAAAAATGTTTTTGAAACCTTTAGTATTAAAAAAAATATGGTAACAACTTTTCATTTATTGCCATTTGCTTCTCAGTCTCACCATGGTCATGTAAATGTAAATGTAAATAACATTCATGTTAACCATCCCTGAGTTTAAGTCGTGACTCGTGCGTGACTAAATATGTGTGATATGGCGTGAGTGTGTGAGAAATAAATAAATGTCTAGCGTGAGTGTGAGTGAGTGTGTAGCGATAATACCCGTACGTGCGTGAGTGTGCGTGAGCCGTGATTAGAGAATGTTCGCTTGTGATAGTGACCCAGCGTGAGTCAAAAGTCACTCACGCGCTCTAGCTGGAATGAGGAAAGGATGGAGCAATGCTGCCATGACTGACAACAGGCTAACAGCATTGCCAGCTTTCAAAGCGAACGCTACTTAAAATTCAAATACATACATTTCTTCCAACTATTTACACCCAAAAAAATGGTAGTAATAAACTCTAAATAATGTTAAAAGGTGTGCGTGTCTTAAGTAAGAAAATAGGTTAGTGATGTAAAGATCAGCAAATTTGACGGGGTAACCTCCTCTCTACTTCTCCTAATTTTACTAACCAGAACCACTGACAAGAGATTTCAATCCATAAGCTGTACCTGTATGTAAATCCTACCTTTGAATATCTTGTCCATACGGCCTGCATTCCACACAAAGATACAACAGATTACAACTTAGGTGAAACAGACATTAGATGTTCATTTGCATACATCAAAATCAAGGGTAGTAAAGATATATTAAAATTTAAAATCTAAAACCATTCATTTTATTACTTAATGTTTTATCTTTATCAACATGTATGTCATTGACTCTTTGGTTAAGGCCATGTCAGACAACTCGATTATTACTATCTCTGATACAAGACAGAAGAGTACTAGATAATACTATAATATCTAATAAATAATAATAAATTAATAATAGATAATAGTAGTAATAGGAGAAGCTAATAGATTAGAATTTGTCAATGAATGATCACGTGTTAAAATAACAGTTTTGATTGCAGTTTGCTGATCGCTAGGAAGTTGAACAAGTTTAACATATTTCGAGCTGGCCCAACCGTGTGACGGGCTGCCGGCGAGTTCCATGCAAGTCTATTTGTAACTTGCGCATGTTTCTCGATAGTCTGACATCGTTGTTAGTTTGTGAGTTCCTAGTTGAGTGAGAATCTTAAGCCTATTGCCTAGGCCTCTTGTATAATTCTAACTATAAACAATGCATTCTTTGTAATTTCTACACTTGTAATAGGCCTACTAAAAAGTGAGTAAATTTAGAGAGGCCAAATAACATAAGCCAAGCTTTGTATGTCTTCCACACCTAGGAGTATTTAAAAGTTTCAACTTTCAATAGGCAAGCCAATATGCAATATCACACACTTGCTAGATTCACACAAGCAGAAACTCATGAAAAAACCAGTAGAGGTGTTGATAAGAAGACAACTGCATTTATAGATAACGGCGTGTACGTGGTGGGTGCATGTGGCATTCCTTGACACAGTTATAAATATCTATACATATTATACCCTATTTTATTTATTAGATGGAACATGAACAATCAGTCTACCAGTTAAGGATTACAGTATTGAATTGTTAGAAACTGGCTAAATTTCAATGCAAAGTATGTGCAAACCCAAAGTCTATCTTTAGATGCAGACTAGGGATGAGCCGATACCGATATCCGATATATATCGGCCGATATCTTGCTTTTTTCCGATAATCGGATCATCCGATATTTATCAATATATCGGCAGATTTGAATTTACCGCCAAACGCAACTGCGTATAGTTGAGAAGGCTGTGGTGTGTGAACATCACTGAGCGTCAGATTATTCAACATGGCCGCCGTGGTAGTTGTCTTTTATCTAACGCGTCGTTTTGCGTTGTCTCTTGTCAGAAGGGCCTAGCCTAGGCCTTGTTTTTGTACAATTATTAATAATTATGGAAAATAAAAGGAGTGAAGTTTGGAATTATTTCAGTGTTAATGTCAGGTCGCCGGAAATAGCCACCTGCACTGTGTGTGAAACCAATGTGCTACGAGGGGGCAAATGCTCACGGAGCTTTAACACGTCTAACATGTGGGAAAAAAATATCGGATCGGATATCGGATTTTTGATAGTGTCTAAATCGGTATATCGGAATATCGGAAAAAACCCATATCGGCTCATCCCTAATGCAGACCCAAACAAAACTTGTTTTTCTTCTTCTTCTTATGCAAACAAAAACTAAAAATAGTTTTGATCAAGTTTGCAATTGTAAATGATTCCCCATTGCTAGCAATTCTTACAAAAATAAAATATGTTTCTAATATAGCTACAGTACAAGCTTGATATAACGTCGCTGAAGGAACTATTGATTTTCGACATTACATCAAGCGTGACGTTGTATCAAATTAACTTAAAAAAGTAACTGATTTATGGCTTAGATGAAGTAAATGTACTCTTTGGGGCAACATCAATAATGAAGGGACTGAAATAGTGACAGATTAGATTTGTTGCATAGTATGATCTGCAGTATTCTATAGTAACATTAAAGATAACAAAAAATGAAATTACACATTATGGGGGGGGAGGGGGGTAGATGTTTGTATGGCCCACTATCTTAGGTACAGGCCTACACACATCTAATTTGGCCAGTGCTATTGCACAGTCGGCTGGTGCTGCTCCTTATCAAGAAGGAGATAACGTGACCATCCAGTGCTTTTAAGATTATGCTTATCTCAAGAGTGAATAAACTGGTTTATTTCCATTTTGGGTCTTTGTCAAGACAATGTACTAGAGATACAAATAAAGGGCAACAAAGTGCCCCCTGGCTGGCTGTGAGTCACCCGCCCGGGGCCCGCTACCCGAGTCGGGTTTGGTCGGGTCGCAGGGTTGGGGAGGGGTGGGGGGGGAGTAAACTGACAGTTGAATTCCATTGTAAAAACATGAATTTTATCTGAAACGACATTATATCAATAGCTTTACTAATGTTGGACGTTAATTTAGCGACCTACTATCTGTTGTCTCATGTAAGTTCACCTACCTTTGACCACCTCCAAGTTGGCTGGCTCCTGCTTAGCTGCGATGTTGCTTTTATCAGCCTGCCCAAGCGCTCGGATTTCCTGCACAAAAACACATGCCCTCAATTAATGAATGCAACAATCCTCACAACAGGCCCTACACACCAACATTGTCTACCCACTACATCCAAACTTTCCTTCTAGGGTCATTCATCTACAGACATACAGGCAACCATTTTAGAGTACGTAGGTAAGAAGCAATTTAAAAAAATACAGATATGCACACCTAGAATGCATTCGCCATACTGCATAAGTGTAAATTTGTATTTTGTAGGGTCTGCATGGCCCTGATGTTTCAGGTAGTTAGTGTAACTAGAAATTCGGGTAGGCTAGTTCAATAACAGATATTTAGCCTTTTCGGGTAATAACAAAGACTTCTTTTTTTATTGATTTATTTATTATTAGGGATGCGGCCGATAATTAATCCTATATCGATAATTATCGATATAGGATTATTATCGATATTATTATCATCGATATTATATTATTATATAATTATATTATTATATTATTATCGATAATTATCGATATATCGTATTGATACGATAACGATGTGTGTCATATCTCGATAATCATACAATATTATTTAGCGTTACATATCGTGATTATCGGCAGTGATATTGTCCATCATACCGTCCACCGTACTTTCAAACTTTGCCAAGAACATCGTTCACAAATGGTAGAAGTCTGCAAAAGCTGTCGCTAAGAGCGGCTCTCCGCAACCCGCAAAACACTTGAAATACGAAATTATCCGACCCAACCAGAAACCTGAAGTTATTTGTACTGCGCTGACCCGAACCTAAAGAGTACTACCCACAGACCTCTAGTATTCTGTTGACCCTACTGGTGGATGAAAAAATACGAACAAAAACTATCATAGGTAGGACATTTTTTCAAAATTGAAACATCCTAATATGATCAATAAAAGTGAATTCACACCATATAGAAAACAATTTGTTTTTCCTCCCAGAAATAGTTAGAAATATAAAAGCAATAAACCATTAGAAAAACGTTTTAAAATATTTTTAATGTTTTTGAACGTGTCATAAGAATAAGACCATTTTTTAAATTCAACTGTCTGTAAGATTGCATGAATACATTGCAGAAAATCAAATTTGCTCCAGATGGCACCTTTAAATGTTGGAACTCTCAAGGGAACATTCCATTGAAAACCGATAGAGGTGGCTCAGCGGTAAGACGCGAGACTCTAATTCGAGAGGTCGCCGGTTCGATTCCGGCCACCGGCAGTCCTGACTGAAGGTTTTTCCGAGGTTTTCCTCAGTCGTAAAGGCGAATGCTGGGATTGAGTCCTACTAATAGACCTCAGACATTCCTTCCCAGCTATCCAAACACCCTAATAACCTAGTTAGTAACCTGAAAAGAGGCACATCAGGTAAAGCTGGTGTGCACCCTATAATGGGTATTCCTACAAAAAATTATTAATCTTTATTACATCGAAAGGAGAATCCCAACGAACGGCACACATACCTGTTGGTATCTGCTTTGAGACGCCTTAAGTTCAACGCCAAGTGACGCACACTCCTTCTCCAGCACAGACACCTTCTCACACAACTGCCGGTTGTCTTCGGCCACCTTCGACTCACGTTCTTTCCGTCGCTCCATCTCCGCCTGCAGACTTGACAGCCGACCTGCGATCGCGGAAACAAGTTTTACAACAAACAATAATAGATATTCTTTAATAGCCTACATGCATTCTGTTGGTAACAAAAATAACTATAGAATGGTAATGTTAAGCAAAAAATTGTTGAATATTTGAAGAATTGTTCAACTAGTACAATGACACAGAATGAAGCTACTTAAAGTTGTCCAAACTTAAGGCTAGTTTCAATCAGAAGTTTGAATTTGGTTCAAAACTCTAAAACCATGGTTAATCCATACCTAGCTTTCAGAGATTCAAAAGTGGATGGGCAAAATTATTAACAACAGCCAAAAAATCACTTTTTAGAAAGAAACTGTCAACAACTTAACTGCTTTTGAGTGAACTTAAACTTCTGGGCCCAGATTCACAAAGGTGCCTAAGTACTAAGACGTCCTAGTTTAGGCAAATCTTAGTGATATAAATCACCAATATGTCGTTCTGCAATGTTATAAAGATAAAATATAGTAGAATATGAACAATTTAACTAATAATATTTGATTTGTGAATGTGTATTAAATATTAATACCTAGGCATGATTTATCTTGATTTATCTAGCTAGGATTTGCCTAACTTAGGACAACTTAGAGTTACGCATCTTTGTGAATCCAGGCCCTGTAGTTTAAAAAAATAAAATTGAACTTTGCTTCAAGTTCTTTTTTTAAGTGAACATTATTTTGAAAAGTTATTTTAATAAAGGAAAAGAAATAATCTCCAACTCCCAGTGCAAGCTTTCAATACCTGTTATCTAAGAACGGACGGACGTGAAGGAAGGAAGGACAGGAGAGGCGCGAGGTGAAACCCATCCTCACTCTCTAACTGCTGCTGTTGGTCCGAGGCGAGACATCGCGAGCTCTTCTCCTGCGACAGGTGTCCCTGCAGTGATGCCACCTCTTGCTGCAACGAGTCCCGCTGGGCTTGCAATGTTGCCAGGGCAGTTTGCTGCTCCGCTTGTTGCTGCTCCACCGAGGACTTGGCCCCCGTCAGCTCCGCCACCTGCTTGCGTAGCCGCTGGGCTCCTGCGCAACGGACAAACAACTTGTATCAAACACTTGTGTACACAGTATTGGAAGCATAACATCAGAACAGTTAAACTACTGTTTTAGTCCAACAATGTTAAAAATACATTTTGCAGGTACTGAACCCACTACTGTGACTAACGCCCATATAATAATCAGTAACATATTTAATTTTATAGATATTAGGCCTAAGTGTTAGAATATTCAATTTGATACAAATTTAACTCATCACTCCTTGTTTGACTCGAAACAATTTAGCAGCTCATGCAACACATTTTGGTTTATAAGCAGAGCATTCTTCTCCACGCTTTGTCGACCTACTCCTAGACAGTCTCGAAAATTGTAATACGGTAACTGCCACTAAATTGTCTTGTTATTTTCAAGTTTAAGTTGAAGTTTAGAGCAATTTTATTTTAATTTCATTGTAGGCATTTTTATGTTGGGAGAATTTTAAACATCATCCGTCATCATGCTCGCTCAAAGCTCGAGAATAACGTTCGGTCTGGACGTACCTTTAGGGTCGCCAACTAGACAAAACTGTAATTCAGGACAGTGTACCTCTTGTGTTAAACTACTGTGTGCTACTCCTCCAGCCATTACATTGAGGCATTGTTTCATTTGTTTTTCCAGATACAGTTATGGTTATCAAAAGTGGCTACAAAATGGTGAAAACCTGGCATATACTAGCATTGAGTTTATTAGTGTAGGGTAGAGTCCCAACGGCCATTGGCAACCGTCTATCCATAGCCTGTGTACGCTAGTAGTACTGGCAGGAGCCACTGTGTGCCGCCACATCAGTGCGGTCTAATCAGCGAGTACATGTGGCGGCACCTAGCGGCTCCCGCCAGTACTACTAGCGTACACAGGCGACTTATGGGTAGACAGTCGCCAATGGCTGTTGGGACTCTACCCTACTCATAAACTCAATGATACTAGTGTTTATACTAACAGTTAGTTAGTTTATACCAGTTGCATAATATTATCAGAATAGAAACTTGAGGAAAATCTAAATTTAAATTGGGCTGCACAAACAAATTTTTCAATAAATTCTTCAAAATCTTCCAGTAATTTGATAAATGAAACTGTTCTTTGGATGAATATTTATTTATTAACTTTAGGCCTATGTAGTAAAAGTGACAATTTTAACAATTCAGTAGGGTACATTATGCTGTCCTGACTGAGGTAGGCTAATGCCACTGTCGTACGTACCTTCGGCCTCGGTCTTGAGTTTCTCCCTCATCTCATGCAGCTGCTTCTCGAGCACGTTGATCCTGTCGGACGTCTGCTGGGTGTGAGACATCTCGCGCGTCCGCTTGTTCTGCTCCTCGTCCAGCTTGCGCTTCATGTCCTGCAGGAGCGACTCCGCCTTGCGTCTAGCCTCGCTCTCGTTGTCCCCCCGCCGCTGGCTCTGCACACACGTACGGCATTGGCATTACAGTGATGTAACCACACAACAAATATGACTCGTCCAGCTTGCGCTTCATGTCCTGCAGGAGAGACTCGGCCTTGCGTCTCGCCTCGCTCTCGTTGTCCCCCCGCCGCTGGCTCTGCACACACGCACGGCATTGGCATTAGTCTGACACAGTGATGTAACCACACAACAAATATGACTCGTCCAGCTTGCGCTTCATGTCCTGCAGGAGGGACTCGGCCTTGCGTCTCGCCTCGCTCTCGTTGTCACCCCGCCGCTGGCTCTGCACACACGCACGGCATTGGCATTAGTCTGACACAGTGATGTAACCACACAACAAATATGACTCGTCCAGCTTGCGCTTCATGTCCTGCAGGAGAGACTCGGCCTTGCGTCTCGCCTCGCTCTCGTTGTCCCCCCGCCGCTGGCTCTGCACACACGCACGGCATTGGCATTAGTCTGACACAGTGATGTAACCACACAACAAATATGACTCGTCCAGCTTGCGCTTCATGTCCTGCAGGAGGGACTCGGCCTTGCGTCTCGCCTCGCTCTCGTTGTCACCCCGCCGCTGGCTCTGCACACACGCACGGCATTGGCATTAGTCTGACACAGTGATGTAACCACACAACAAATATGACTCGTCCAGCTTGCGCTTCATGTCCTGCAGGAGGGACTCGGCCTTGCGTCTCGCCTCGCTCTCGTTGTCACCCCGCCGCTGGCTCTGCACACACGCACGGCATTGGCATTACAGTGATGTAACCACACAACAAATATGACTTGTCCAGCTTGCGCTTCATGTCCTGCAGGAGAGACTCGGCCTTGCGTCTCGCCTCGCTCTCGTTGTCCCCCCGCCGCTGGCTCTGCACACACGCACGGCATTGGCATTAGTCTCACACAGTGATGTAACCACACAACAAATATGACTCGTCCAGCTTGCGCTTCATGTCCTGCAGGAGGGACTCGGCCTTGCGTCTCGCCTCGCTCTCGTTGTCCCCCCGCGGCTGGCTCTGCACACACGCACGGCATTAGCATTAGTCTGACACAGTTAGTTACGTAACCACACAACAAATATGACTCATCATAAATAATTTTGTATATCTGCTCCCTGTGTCCAACAATGAAGTCGGGTAGGGGATAGGAAATTAATCCCATCATATTCTGGCCCCTAGGTACATCGAAGTCAGCTGGCCATGCCTGACGCTTCCCTCATGTTAACTTCCTCTGGCTCCTCTTCACTTTCTTCTTCCTCTGCTCTTTCTACAAATTCATAAATAAATATGATTTGATTGTCGGGTTGTCATTTGGGGTAAGGGGTGGTCACCAGACCTGGGTAAAACTAAATTACTTTTGAACAGTAGTGACATTGCGTTACTTATTACTTATTAGTTATTTAATGAAGCCAAAAAGTAATAAAACTACCATGAAGTTACTTTTCCAAAAATGCAATTGAATTATGTTACTTTTTAGAAAAAAGTAGTGAAATTACTTAAAATTAGGCCTACTTTCAACATTATTTTCAAAATTAAAAAAAATTAAAATGTCCTTTTGATTATACCTTAACACAGGAATATTGAAGAAGGCTGCAAATAAAAATAAGTATACAGTGGAGCCTCGATTACGTTTTCCAAGGGCCAAACCGAAAAAACGTATAGGTCTAAGTACAAAAAACGTATAACTTCGTTTGTAATGAGTGGAGATGGCGGCTCTCGGCAGTCTCCTCATTCTGCAGTACAACAATTCCCTTCAGGGTGTGTTCTAGCGCACAAAGGAGCGGGGGGGGGGGGGGGTTGAAATGATGCTTAGGCCTAAATATATTATACATGAAAATCGACGCATTTATTTCGAATAGTCCCGGTCGAAAGTAACAATCATTTTATTCCCAATATCTTTGCTTGCTGTACTGTTTTTCAGCATCGATCGCTTTATTTTTCCAGTCGCAGGTCAATATTTACCTCGATTAGTCGTTTTTCGGTTATAAATGTCAACGCGGAAATAAGTTTCAGCGACTGCTACGTAAGTGTTTTTTGGACGCGACTGTACGGCTGCGCGTCACCGGGAGACCGCTATCACAGGCTGGCGGCAGCTGTCGGCTCAGCGCCCGCAAGGGATGTATGCCCCAGCGCCTGCGCTCGGCCGCAGGTCCACGTACGTCGGCAAGGTCGGGGGCGCAGATAATTATTTTAAATTAACAAATTGATGAAACGATCAGATCAATACGTGAAATGTTACTATGAAATCAGAGGATAGTAATAAAACAACAAATCGACAAAACAAGCCATTATGAACACGTGGTATAAAGTTAAACACCAACACACTTGGAACGATATGCAGACGCTCTGTGAAACGTAGTTGATGGGGAGGGGGTGAGGGGCTGGCGCTATACGATGCCTCGGGGCTTGGGCTACCTGCCAAGAGCCGGACGTGAGCAAGGGTACTGAATGAGAGGAGGGGAGGGGGGGGTCGAGGCGGGGTGACTGCTTGACAATAACAACATTCCATTCTCGTGCATTCACAGCTGCATATCCCGAATGAGATAAAGCTTGCGCTTCCAGGAAGTGATTTCGGATGACAAATAAAACCAATTAGCGTATAATCGCTACTATAAGATGTCTGGGGAGAACAATTTCTGTCGCGTATAACCAAAAATAACATAGAACCAAATTTTGTATAATTAAACTATTTTAACATTGATTCTTATGGGAAATGGCCAGGACCATGTTATAGAAATCACGTATAAATACGAAAAACGTGTAAGCACAAAACGTATAATTGATGCTCCACTGTACTTTGAAAAGCTATATTAAAAGCAAGGTAATGATAAATCTATTTATGCGCAGTCTATATTAGACACATTAATTTAATATTGCATATTTTGCTGACATTTTAAAAATAAATGAGTAGATAATACACATGGCAAGACCAAAGGCATTGGGTTTCAAAGGCAGCAGGCTTGCCGACGCTAACCCGTTACTTACCTCAAATTACCAAGAAATAAGTACTGAAATTACTTGTCCGTTACATTGGGAATATTGTGATTACTGGCACGTTACTGAAAAAGGTAATTTCATTACAGTACCACTTTACCACTTTACTTCTGTTTAGGGATGTGCGGGCAGTGATTTTTGAACTCGGGTCCGGCTCAGGTCGGGTACTTCCAAGTACCCTCGGGCTCGGATTCGGGTCGGGTAGTGTAAAAAACTAAATTAAATTAATACCAATTTATCGATTAGACAAAATACGTCGTTAAAATGTAGTGGTGTAGGAATCCACGTAAATTTAATCCTCTTTCTCTATTTAATATTTATTACTAATTATCACGCCCCTATTGCTGACAACAGTAATTAAATTTGAGACGTACGGACAGCCAAACGAGTACCTGAAGGCTCAGGTAATTACCCAGATTTTTATCAACGGGCGTTTATCCTATTATCCGCGTACTTGTTGACAGGCCTATTATTCACACATCCCTAGAAGACAAATAAAATTAATGGTTTCGGCCAACTGTTGTAATATATATACACAATTAGGCCTGTTTATATTGTGTACAACTAGTGCTTACCTCCTTCAGGTCATGCCTGGCGATGGTCAAGCTCTTCTCCAGTTGGTTCATTTCCTCCCGTAGCTCCGCCTCCCGGCTGGTGACCGAGTCGAGCTGAGCCAATAGCGTCCGTGCCCGCCCCTCCAACGACTCTACTCTCTGCCGCTCTCTGTCCAGCTGTACCTCCAGCTGAGTGACTTGGGCAGCTGACTTGGAGGCCACGTGGTTCGCCACACCCTGGAACAAATAGCATTCAGGACGTGGCCCACACACGTTTACACTACTACTACTAGTGCCTACAGCACTAAACACTACAATATTTTCGAGAAAGCTTCGTTCCTAACAATAGTATAACATTTAGTTAGAGGTTTACTTCTACAATTTTCTTACCAGTTCCTTTCATCTAGACACAATTTCAAAGCAAAGATGACCAATCTTAGTTATTTATTAGAGTAATTGTGGAGACAAGTAGGAAATAAAAGAATACTAGGTATTTCCATACACAGAAGTAAATGTGTACTATATTGAAATATTTATGACCGTTTAATAAATCAAATTTGGAACCAGAGATTTCTTAGTTGTAAAAGTGCAAAACAAATTCTGTTGTCAGTTCTGACAGAATAAATTAAAGTCTGCTCCTAGGGAGTAACATTATTTAAGCAACAAAGCATATATAGGCTCCACTTGCCCATTCAACTGGTAGACAAACAGTCACCAAGAAAAAGCCATAACAAAAACCTAAAGTTCATAAATAATAGAGGTGTGCGAGTAGCAATTTTTTGGTTTGAGTCGAGTTCGAGTTCGAGTAGTTCAAAACCAGAAATTTTTCGAGTCGAGTTCGAGTAGTAAAAAATTGAAGTACTTAAATATGCTGGGGTTCATTGGGAAATAGGTAGCCTATAAGAAAGAATTGTACAACAAGGTGAATACATTTCTTGTTACTTTTAATAACTTAGTCTTAAGTAAACAGTAAGTAATCTTAACTCAGGCCTGTTGTTAGGCAACAACAAGGCCTGGCCTAGGGTTATTCCTATGGTAGGCTAGGCTAGGCACAAGAGCCTAGGCCTAGACCTAGATTAGCCTATTGCATTTGTAGCTAAATCTAAATCTGAACTCACCTTGTAATTCTTTTGGCATTTGGGTCAGTAGCAGGCCACTTCAAAGCAGAGTTTATTCTATACTCATGAAGTGTTAGCTGTGTCCTAGCCTGCATTGGCCTAGGCCTAGGCCTAGCTGGTGTATGGCTAGAAGACATTTTAAAGGCCAAAAGAATTACAAGGTGAGTTTAGATTTAGTTACAAATGCAATATGCTAATCTAGGTCTAGGTCTAGGCTCTTGTGCCTAGCCTAGCCTACCATAGGAATAACACTAGGCCAGGCCTTGTTGTTTTGTAGGCCTAGGCCTAGGCCTAGCTGGTGTAAACTCTGCATGGATCTGAAGATGTCTAGCACAACTTGTTGTGCTTCCACAATTGACTTTCATAGTTGCCGCACTTATTTCGGTGCATTTATCGATCGCACAAAAAAAACACGATACAAAAAACAGATAGCCTTCAAAAAGACAGGTTGAAGTTGAAGAAGATATCTAGAGAAAATGATGTTCCAACAATGTCTCGTAGCCATACCGGATGTTTGGGCGGGGCTTACGTATGCAGCTTCAACTAAGCTCTGCCTCCAACGCTCGCTTCAGTGTAGTATAAACAGCGTTTTGACTATCTCCAGCGATATATCGCGCAATAATCGAAACTCGAAAAAACTCGATAGTCGAGTAGTAATTGTGAATTTCGAGTCGAGTACTAAAAACTCGACTCGACTCGAAAACTCGAGTACTCGCACACCCCTAATAAATAATAATAAGTAGGCCTACTCTTGCCAAATTTACTCAAGTGCAGTCATTACACCGACTCTACTACCTAGTCACGAGTCACGACTCAAGTGGATGAAAGGGTCTGTAACATTGCTACCGCCACTGCACATCAAAGGTAAATAATGTACAAAAAAAGTGTGTAATAAAAAATACAAATACCGAGTTTTACTAACACGCACGACTTTATCATGTCATAGCATTCGTGAATACGTCAACCACGCAAAGCAATTTCTAGAGTAACTATAGGTAGAATTTAAAGCTAATGTTGTATTGTTGTCCACAGCACAGTGATACTAGACCAACTAATTTAACCGAGCAAAATTTTATTTATCAATAGGTTAGCACGGGTTATTTCAAAAAAATTAAGTAGTACATTCCAGCAAATTAAAGTCTCCTACAATCTAGCAGTATGAAATCATGGTGCCCATAGCACGGCTATGTTAGCCCTACTGTTTATTTTGTGCTGTATTTATGGATTTGTAGGCAATTTTGTTGTACAGTGCCAATAATTTGTTAAGACATATTTTCAACTGCATAAATTGATGTGCGATCTAGCAGTGCAAACTGGCTTCAATAGCACGGTGATGCGGGAAATTGAGCGGGAGCCAGAACAGTTTTAATTGGCATTTAAGTCAAGGAATAACAATTTTTAAATGTCATTTGTGGGAGTACTAGTCAAATGCAATTTCTTACGTGCACTGACGATCTCGCGAGTGGATCGAGTGGATTGGGGTGGTCAAGGGTTATTCATAATCTAGCTTAAACTGACAATAGTTGGAACTCTTGTAAGAACTAATTAACGAACAAACCAAAATAACAAGAACACTGTTAGTAAGAAAGCAAAGCATTATGTGTTCCACTTACCGTATCAACCTGTAGGCAGATGGTCGTAGAGAAACCATTAAGGAATATGAAAGGAAAGAAAAAATGGAAATCAATAACCGTCAACCTGGTAACAGATAGAATTAAGAAGACACCCAAACATTATCCTGTTAGTAATTAATAGTATTTAGGTAAGTACCAGCTGGTCCAAGATTATTTCTTAAAAGTTAAAATCAAATATTACTTTGAAAGGTTTGAAATATTTTTCTTTTAGTTTGGTTTAGACACATAGAACAATAACAATACCTGAAGAATTGATATCGAATCATTTTATCTGATACCGATACCCATCTAAAAGTTCTAAAAGTTTAAAAGTCTACTTAAAATTCAGGAATGCAAACTTAAAATTTGCAAACAAAATATAGCCTAGATGCTGAGCACTAAACATTAACATCTCCATATTGTTTCTGCAGCAACCAAGTACTAGGCCTACACAAGCATAATGTGTCCCTTAACCGTTGGGCCTACAGTAACGTTATGACCTACCTGGTCCACCTCCTCACGCCCCCCTGCCAACAGCTGGTAGTCTCGGCAGTACGTGAAGCCCACGAACGGCAGATGGTTTCCAGCGAATGCTTTGGGCGTGGAGAAAGTCTCCTCCGGGCTCTCATCCTTGTCCACGTCGTCAAAGTTTGAGGTATCGTCGTCGCCAGAAAGCTCGGGTACCACCGGTGGTACACCTAAACAATGACAAAGTAGTCAATAACAAAGTTTGAGGTATCGTCGTCGCCAGAAAGCTCGGGTACCACCGGTGGTACACCTAAACAATGACAAAGTAGTCAATAACAAAATCATAGATATCACTGAGAAGGGGATATGGCCATAGGCCATTACCATTATTAGCTTAACAACATTTTGATAGAGTTAAGGGTAAATTTATCAACTGAAATATGATGATTAGGCGTACTGATAGATGTTTACAATAGACATTATTACCGGTATCGATTGACATCCGTAATCTAAGCTTCAGATAAGGGCACCAACTATTTTCATCCAGTAGTATAAAGCAAACCTCCTGTTGTTAAGGAATTTGTCAATGTAAAATAGCATTGTATACAACTTCTATGTAACTTATGCTAATAAGTGGGGATATTTGTTTACCCACATTACGCGATTCAATACTTTCGTCAAACTTATTGAATTCAAGGACAAAAAAACATCAATAGAAGTTATATTGTTGCAGTTTTTTACCAAACTGTTTTTGATTCGCTTTTGTTTTTGAATTCAATAAGTTTGACGAAAGTATTGAATCGTGTAATGTCAGCATTAGACATGAGTCAATTAAAGGATTTCTTCCACCTCCCACCGTAATCAATACACAATACAATATGAATAGGGGTGTGCGAATACTCGAATCTACGAGCTTTTTCGAGCTTTTTTTTAAGCTCGGTACCGAGCCGAGCTTCATTTTCGGCTCGATATTTTAGAGCCGAGCCGTCTAGGCCAAGGTGTAGGCCTAAAAATGTCAGTCGTCGCGCGGTTTTAATTATCTTCTTCTTCTTTTCAAATGCCCACATTTGGCTATTATGCCATCATGCTGGATCTGGTCAACCAGTAGAGACACGCTTCTTTCTCCACCCTCTTCATGCCGCTCGGCATTGCGTCACGTTCCCCTGCCAGTTTTGGACACACAAACAGGTGGCTCCTATCCTGCTCCCCATTTCCACACAGCTTGCAGGTACTCGTCTCAAACACCCCTATTCGGTGGAGATGCTTCCCTAGAAGATCGTGCTGCGTTTTTAGCCTGAACTGGGCCGTTTCAATTTGCCGTGGAAGATGGTTGGTGGGCCTTTTTGAACTCATGGTATATTCCTGCCATGGCTTGTTTCTACCTTTCTCTACCCAGTCCTGCCTGATCTTCTTAGTGGCTGCAGCATTTACATGTGCTTTCATAGACTCGAGGGTTAAAGGTTTTGGCAGTTGCGGCATTCTGGCTCCTCGTTTGGCCAGATAGTCGGCCTTATCGTTTCCGTATATGCTGCAGTGTGATGGTATCCATTGTAGAGTTATCAGTTTGTTTTTATTTTGTAGTCTTAGAATTTGTAGTTTACAATGTTTTACCTCAGAGTCCACTTCTTTCTTGCTGGCTATGGCTTGTATAGCTGCTTTTGAGTCCGTTAGTATGACAATCCTATCGTAGCTACAGTCTTTTACTTTGTGTAGGGCTTTACCTATTGCCGTCAGCTCGCCATCATAGTTACTACCATTCTCTCCAGCAGGATGGGACTCTTCAAACTCTCTGCAATATATTCCAGCACCTGCCTGACCTTCCCCTGGTGTTGCCGAACCATCTGTATAGACATGTAGCCACTCGTTCTCTGGGTAGTATTTATGGATATGCATATACTTGTATAAACGCAGACTGAGGAATCCAAAAGGCAGAAACGAATATTTAGGTGTCTGCAAGTACGATGAAGTTAGAAAAATTTCGGGGTTTTAGGCCCAACATAGACTTGAGAGAACGTAATAGGCCTAGGCCTATACTTTTCTGGGTACCTGGCCTAGGCCGCCTAGGCCTAGGCCTAGCTGGGCTTTCCCTAGGCCCCGATCTCGTGAGAATAAAATGTTACATCTATAGATGCAGCACGATGTTTCGTTATTCTGCGAGTAGAAAAACAGATGCATTCTGCTTTTCACAGTAAACAATAAACATCTAGGCCTAGCTCTAATTTTCACGAAAGTTCTAGCCAAACTTTGTTCCGCTTTTTTGGAGACAAACATTGAGCAATGGTAAGGAGACTGCAACCGTCCGCTGAGTACAAAGTAACCCCAACTGTATTATAACGTTATTTACAACCAACATTGTGATATGGAATTTCGCTGTTTGTAGGTTCTGTTGCAATAAAATCAATATTTCACACGAAATTTAGTTTACTTAAGTTTGTGCTAATATTCTACTGAAATACGAATGCATTTTAAAAAACAAGTCAAGAAGTTGAAAAGTTGCTGTTACTGTATTCATACTTTCTTTAAGCTCCCTAATAATGCAACTACCGTGCGATCTATGGTCAATACTGTGAACTAAATGGCCATCGCTAGCGCAACCCAAGGTCGGTAAAACAGTTCAACTGAACTGTTTTACCAACCTACCGCCCAACAATAACAGGGTTGTATAGGGTTACATTATGTAACCCTATAATAATATAATTATGTAACTTACATATTATGTTATAAACAAAGATGTACTTGATCTTAGATGTACCAAAATTTCGGTACACATACACTTTTAATCGATTGCATCAACATAAAATGCAGCCGTAAATTTACAATTAACGCTATTTCAAAAGCTCGGCTCGGCTCGAAAATCAAGCTTTTTTTCGCATACTCGGCTCGGCTCGGCTCGACTTAAAAATCGTAGGCTCGCACACCCCTAAATATGAACAATACTGTTGGACATTTAATCGATTCTTTTGCCAGGCCTGTGTTACCAGTATAAGGGTTCTACAAAATTTAAAATAAGTCCGGTTATTTCGCCACGTCGTTTACACTCACTTACTTACTTACACTTCCTCTGAGGTTGTTGTCAAAGGTCCACTGGTTGTTGTGGAAGAAGGGCTGTTGCTTGATCTCCTTACTTACTTACGATGTGGCGGAATAATCTCGACTTGTTTTTAATTTTATCAACCCGGGCCACGAAAGCTTAAGTGTTTTAAGGGTTGCTACGGCTGACGAACAAAACCAAGTGTCACGTACAGTCTCTGAGGTTGTCGAAGGTCCACTGGTCGTTGTGGAAGAAGGGGTGTTGTTTGATCTCCTCCACCCCGTTGCGCCCCAGACGGTGGGTGCGGTCCGTGAGGAAGCCACAGATGAGACTGGTGGCATGCGCACTAAGCTCCACATCCGACGGGAACTGCAGCGAGTTGCGGTGGTCCATTATCTGACAGACAGAGAGTACAAGCCATGAGACTGGTGGCATGCGCACTAAGCTCCACATCCGACGGGAACTGCAGCGAGTTGCGGTGGTCCATTATCTGACAGACAGAGAGTACAAGCCATGAGACTGGTGGCATGCGCACTCAGCTCCACATCCGACGGGAACTGCAGCGAGTTGCGGTGGTCCATTATCTGACAGACAGAGAGTACAAGCCATGAGACTGGTGGCATGCGCACTAAGCTCCACATCCGACGGGAACTGCAGCGAGTTGCGGTGGTCCATTATCTGACAGACAGAGAGTACAAGCCATGAGACTGGTGGCATGCGCACTCAGCTCCACATCCGACGGGAACTGCAGCGAGTTGCGGTGGTCCATTATCTGACAGACAGAGAGTACAAGCCATGAGACTGGTCGCATGCGCGCTCAGCTCCACATCCGACGGGAACTGCAGCGAGTTGCGGTGGTCCATTATCTGACAGACAGAGAGTACAAGCCATGAGACTGGTGGCATGCGCACTAAGCTCCACATCCGACGGGAACTGCAGCGAGTTGCGGTGGTCCATTATCTGACAGACAGAGAGTACAAGCCATGAGACTGGTCGCATGCACACTCAGCTCCACATCCGACGGGAACTGCAGCGAGTTGCGGTGGTCCATTATCTGACAGACAGAGAGTACAAGCCATGAGACTGGTGGCATGGGCACTCAGCTCCACATCCGACGGGAACTGCAGCGAGTTGCGGTGGTCCATTATCTGAAGCCATGAGAATAGGTTGAACGTGGCGGCCACATTCCTGACCAAACTTTGACGTTGCCATTAGGGATGACGACAGGTACGTGCGCCATTACACAATTACCCGAAAACCCTGTTTCATTTTTTTTTTATTCCCTGCTGGTAATTTACGAACATTGACGAACGGCATCTTTAGCTGTTTTTTTCGATAAATAGTAAGTACCTTTCTCCTGTCATGGTGTTCAACACGGTTCATTACAAAATGTCATGAAACATCCTAATTTCCCTGCTTCTACATTTTTACAACTTACAATCCACAAGAACAATATTTAGTGGTTCAAGTCGAATGATGAAGTGAACTACCCATTTTAAAGCACACAAATTAAAATACCACACACACACCAAGCATGTAAATGGTCTCGCGTGAACTTTGCTCCTTTCTTTCGTCAGCAACCTAGAGCTGTCAATGAACCTTAAGGCTATACCTCAAGAGCCTGGAATCTTTCCCAAAAATAATAAATGACAAGTGTAGGTGCTGAACTAACCTTGCTGTAGGTGCCAACTAGACTGTCAGCGTAGAAGGGTGTGTCACCAACCAGCATTTCATAGAGGAACACCCCAACACTCCACCAGTCACATTCGCGGCCATACACGCCCTCCAGACCCTAAAACAAGGACGTGAACATAATAAACAGTTACCTATTACTGTATCAACATCGATACATCGCATGGTTTCCACTGCATTCTCTTATCAGTTGCAACAATGGGAGTCTTTCAGTCATACTTTCTTACCAGAGTGCAGCATATAAAAAGCCAGTTTTAAAATAGTAAACAAACGCAGATTACAACGTAAACGAGCGTGATGACAAGTTGTTAAAATTGACTACATATATTATTTAGTAATAAACATATTAGCCTAAAATATAATAAACAATACGTTTTTCGTATTTATAAGTGGTTTCTGTATGGTCCCGGTCATTTCCTATCTAACCATCAATGCTACAGTTATTTAATTATTCATTATTTGATTACACGTTATTTTTGGTTATACGCAACAGAAATTGTTCGCACCAGACATTATAGTAGCGATTATAAGCTACAGTAATTGGTTTTATTTGCCATCCGAAATCACTTCCTGGAAGTGCAAGCTTTATCTTCTTTGGGATATGCAGCTGTGAATGCGCAAGAATGGAATCTTGTTATTGTCAAGCGGTCACCCCGCCTCGCCCCCTACCCCTCCCCCCCATTCGCTACCCTTGCTCACGTCCGGCTCTTGGCAGGTAGCCCAAGCCCCGAGGCATCGTATAGCGCCAGTCCCTCACCCCCTCCCCAACAACTATGTTTCACAGCCCGTTCTGGGTTTGTTGTTGTTTTTAAATTGATACCACGTGTTCATAATGGCTTGTTTTGTCGATTAGTTGATTTATTACTATCCTATGATTTTAGGCTATAGTAACATTTTATGTATTGATCTGATCGTTACACCAATTTGTTTATTTAGAATAATGATTTATCTGTGTATTGATCTGGGACTGGAAAAATAAAGCGATCAATGCTGAAAAACGGTACGGTGAGCAACGATGTTGGGAATAAAATACTTTATATATCACGTTCGGCAGGACTACATATTTGAAATAAAAACGATGATTTTCACGTGTAACATGTAAAATAAATATTTAGGCCTAGGCACCATTTCACCCCCTCCCCCCCCCCCCCCCCCCTCCGGCCCTCCGACACTCGTAAAAGCTTTACAATGCAGTTATTAGAAAATATTTTTCTGAAAAAAAAAATGGTGGCAAAATGTGTGATATTTATAAAGATTTTTCCGGTCACGAATATGTTCATTTTATGGTGTTCTGATAAGTATTGGCAAAGTTACACAAAAGTTACATGAAAATATTTTTCTGAAACACAGTAACGGCCAAATGTGAGGTGGCTATATTATAGTAATTTTTTGTCCGGTTAGGAATATGTAAACTTAAACGCAATCTGTAGAGGCAGAAATTACATTTCTACTGCTGTCAATAAGTGTTAGTAACGGTGGCGGACCGCGTAGAAAACACTTGACGAAATGACAACAAAAAATCTTAGCAACGCACATTGCACGGCATTCAACAATGTCGGGAAGTATAATAGCTATGGAAATTAGAAAAATGTTTGCAATGCACATTCTTGTATTGTTGTTTTTATTAGCTTTGAGAACTTTTTGCCAGAAAGTTCGTAGACATGAACGCGCTCGCTTATCAACGCATCACACAGAGCGTTTTCCCTAGTATAGAAAAAACGCCGCCATATTTCCTCCACGTGAAATCAACTTCTCTGACAAAAAAAGACGAACATCAACTGACGAACAAATACATCAAATATCCTAGCAACACACAGACGTCACCACATTGTTGATGTTAGTATTTTTAAGTCACAGCCTAAGAAAGCCAGTATTTTCTAACACCGCCTTGCTGGTCAGTGTATTTTCACCGTGACAGATAGACCATGGAGTTGTAATATTATAAATCCATGGGTAGACCGCATTTTTCGGTGCTGCACTCTGGTGGTTGAGCTTAAAAAGATCCCTATTCCTTCACTATCACAAGTGTCTCATACCTGCGATTGTAGCACCTCGGGTGAGATGTAGTCAGGCGTACCAACTGCTGTGTCTGAACGCACCAGGCCATCCTGAAACCAAGAAAGCGGATCATGGGTCATGCAATGTAGGGCCTATGCTAATTAGTAATTACTAATTTAAACTTACCAAAGTAATTAGTAGGGATGTCATAGGGTAGGAAAATTCGGATCTGGTTCCAGACATTCCAGGAATCGGGCTACCCGAATCCTGAAAGACTCAATTATTTAATCTTATCCTGGTAACCCCCCCCCCCCCCCCCCTCCTCCATGGTAGGGGGGGTATATATATGGCATCACAGAACTCGCCCGCAGTAATGACAGCGTGTACTAATCAGCTGGTCGCTCACCACGCCCACAAGCAGGAATTCACTCTAGCTTCAAGGAAAGTAGTAGCAGAAATGTCGCCACGTAAAAAATATTTTTTGTTTGTTTTACAAATATCACTACCTGATTAAGATTTGGATCTTAAAAATGGATTCGGGTAACCTGAGTTCCCAGGTACCCTATGACATCCCTAGTAATTAATCCTTTGAAGATTCAAACTCAAGTAGGCCTACCTGTTTTGAAATTTGAAAAATAGTACATTTTCAATTGAACCAATTTCCCTATTAGCTTAGGCATTGGCAGTGACGAAGGTTACTGGAAACTTCGTAATATATATAGGCCTACCTAATTCATATTTGAAAATATGTCGAAGAAAACTATGGCGTATTGGCATAGTGGAAGAGTCATAATTTAGCTTTTACTGCTGATGATATCATTTTTGTTTTGTCAAGTGAAAGGATATGTTATATTATAAGATGGTTATTCTACAGCAACGAAATGCAATCAGTAATTACTATTTTAGACCTAAACTTACTTTAGTAATTAATTCTTGCCGTGCCGAACGTAAAATCATTAATCAAATCAGTACCAAACTGTAACAGTGCACGTTTAAACGTGTAACTCACCGTGTCCATCCTCATGCATGTGCCAAAGTCAGCCAGCTTCAGATGACCATGCTTGTCCAGTAACATGTTGTCTGGTTTCACATCTCTGCAACACATTTCATCACATGTATACGCACATCATTAAAATGCAAGAGATATTGGAGATTAGTGCAGATTCCCTATTATAATTTTTGTTTATTATTAAATACAGTGTACAGGACCAGCTACAAGCAGATGTGGAGGAAAGAGGAGAGGAGTGGCCTGTGGTAGAGGATAGAGAAAGATGGTGGGAGGACAGGAGAAGATGGAGAGAGTTGGTGGAACGGCAAAAGAAATTCATTCGCGAAAAATGAAGTTGAAGAAAATGATGTGTGATTGATGATCACACGATGATTCCTGGGATGCCCAAGATCAATGGTGGAAATACCCCTTTACCCAACTAAATGATGTTGGAATGAAGAGTAGCGAAATACTATATATAAATTAAATATAGTAAGAAATTCCTTGAGATTTATTTCTAATGATACATGTTTTGTGAGAAAACCTACTTCAAGTACAAGGGTATAATATACATTGTGACTGATAGTGTAATAGAAATAATTTTTAAAATGCTCCATTGGGAAGGTGTTCCTCTACTTGCCGATGGACACTCTACTACAGACGGTGTAGTACAATCTTTCTTATCGTTGGTTTGTAGGTGCGCAATGTTTGCACATATGAAGATTGCAGATTGCACTATGATTAGCTTGTTTTCACGCCTACGATCTATGCTCGACGATGCTCTCTAGGTTCTCTAACAAAATAGTTCATGTTTAGAGTGATTTTAAATTACCAGAGCAGTAGCAGTATCACAAGAGGATCCCATAAACAGCCAATAAATGTGGCAAGCAAGTGATCTGTTGGAGCAGGGGCGGCTGTGGCCCTAACTTACGAGCTCTTACGAGAGCTTCCTCTTCCTTTATCAATCAACACAATGTTCCTCAGCTCCCACAGACTGCAAGTGCCAATATCGGTGATACCTATGTATATAAAATACAAAATCGAGAGCACCTTATGAGATAGCAAAGTCTTAAGGCTAATCCAGCCCGCTATAAAATATTCACACCGTTTGATCATTCTCAGCTGTTGAGATATGACGCAATGTGACCACACTAACATCCCCCCACCCCGCCGAGCCGAGGTACCAGGTTGCAGCCGAGTAACTCGGCAGTCGAGTTAGAGACACTGGAGAAGCATCTTCGGGCCACTCCCTCCGCTAGCGGTACTACGTCTCCGTACGCGGTGCTCTCTATCTTGATACGTAACAGTGTTGTAGGCTTCAAGTGAATTATTAATTATACGAAAAGGTTGCCAAATAATGATTAAAAAGTTTGAGGCATGAGTTTCTGTTCATTCCACACAAAAATTTCCAATTTTGACTCCGCTAGAGGTACTACATCTCCGTACGCAGTGTTCTCTATCTCGATACGTAACAGTGTTGTAGGACCTTCAAACCAATCATTTATTACATTTTAAGCGTGCCTTATAATGACTAAGAAGCTTAAGGCATGGGTCTCTGTTCTTTCCACATACATTGTTAATTAAAAAATATCCAATTTTTACTCGTTTATTTATCGATACACAAAAATGGTAGTAGTTAAATCCCTATTTATGCTTCAGCTATGTAATTTTGAAGTCATTATTTCATAAGTATTTTAAATCGAGAAAAATATTTAAAACGTAACATTTAGCGTTTTGTAACCGTGGAGCCTACACCGTAAAGTCGGAAGTGTAAACGAAAGGTACGCGTAGAAATAGTTTTTTGTTTTTTTAGAGCTGTACCGATACCACATTTTTGCCGATTCCGATTCCGATGCCGATTCCAATTTTCTGCCGATTCCGATTCCGATTCCACCGATACCGATTCTTTAATACAAACTATTATTGCAAGTTATTTATTTTATTTTTATTTTATTTTATTTATATTTTGTGCAATCACAGAACTACATTTAAATAATAACCAAGGCCTAGACGGCTTTCAATGACATTTCCTTCTCCTCTGAAAAATAGGCTAGGCCTAGGACATACTTTAGGCCTAGGCCTTGGCCTATGTAACTAGGCTCATGACGAAACCAGTATAGGCCTAACCCTAGAATATGTAGGCCCAGGCCTAGGTTAGCTAAGCTTACCAAAGCTTTAAAAAATTTAGAGATGCACAGCCTAGAAAGGTGAATGTCCAATTTATTTTCGAACTAGCCCTAATGTCTAAACCTATGCCTAGGCCTAGTCTGGACTTTGTCATATTGATGGCCTAGGCCTAGACCTAAGCCACATCGAAAGTAAGTTCAGACAATATTTTAGCGCTCTGCTTTTTCTAGGTCCACGCTAGGCCTAGGCCCTCAGTGACCTTGCAGTGATCCCATATATTACTTTTTGCACAGTTCGACATTGCGATAAGTACACAAACGTATGCTAAACGTCAGTAGCGTGGTCGGTAGTGATACTGCGCCGGAACCACGCTAAAATCAACATGGCTGCCAATCGACTTGTCGATTTCAGCAAGTCGCTTCGTGATTGGTGCACACGCATAGTGACTTCGACTCTCGATAATCGATATATTTGAACGGAAATGGAAATTTTCGGGCGCTTCATTCAAAAGAATCGGTATCGGTAATATTTGGCCAAGAATCGGAATCGGCCGATTCTACCAATACCATGAAGAATCGCCGATTCTCAAGACTCGGTATCGGAATCGGTACAGCTCTATGTTTTTTTCTTCTGATCATACTCGGGTAGACTCGGGTAAAGATGTTTTGTTTATATAGTTTGTAAAAAAAAATGTTTTAAGACTGTGTGCGAAGGGGAGAAAAAACCTTAAGTACGAAACAGATTCCTTACCACCTAGCATGAGAAGAACCGAGAAAGAGCCCGTATTTACTGGAAAACGAGAAAATACATGATGGCCTAATAAGCCAAACATGTGGACATATGAAAAGAAGAAGCACACTATGTTCCATTTCCTTCACACCACACTCTAGTTATCGATAAGCGTCCTCTTCCTAGCATAGAAACCAAATCCATTTCCCCTGAGACCACATCGCAGTGACCATCCCTACTTGTCCAAGTGTAGCTGAACACGCTAAGCAATTAGCCTTGCTCACCTGTGTACGAAGCCCATCGAGTGGATAGCATCCAGGGCAAGCACCACCTCGGCACAGTAGAACTTGGCCCACTTCTCCGGGGCATCGTAGTTGGACATCAGGTTCACTAGGTCACCACCTAAGGTCCAAGAAACATTTCTAATTCAACAGCAGTTCAATACAATACATGATACTGTTAAGTGGGCCATTACCAAAAAGACAGCTATAAGTCTAACCCAAATTGTTAACAACTGATTCCAAAAACCAAAACAGAAGATTTTGGTAACATGCAAAATGATATTCCATCAATTGTTTGGCCAGACAAGCACAAGTCTGGTAGCATCATCCCTTGTAAGTGTGAAGGAACAATGTTGGGATGGCAAGCACACAGAGGCACTGACAGTGGATTGTGGATCTTAAGTTGAAGGGGCAAGAGTTTTAACTTGGTCAATGGGTAAGCTAAGCTTACAAGTTACAATAGCTGTGCAACAAATTTATTTACAGTAATAGTAGGCCTACAAGTACCGGTGTAATGCATTTAATTTCATTCTTAGATTTTAAATACCCTACTACAAATTGAAGACCATTAAGATGGAAAATTTAAGCCACTGGCAGTGCTAGCAATACTATAATGAAGTTCCCCTTAATTTCTTTATTGGATATATTTTGTAAGTACGTAGTAATGATTGAAAATGGTTGATTTTTCTTCACTTTTCTTGCACATTAGCGGTAGATTCGTGCTCTGACCATTCATTTTTATTTACGATTCCATTCCGGTTTCAGGTCGGGTCCGTTTTCAAACGTAGTTGAAAGTGGCTGGCAATCGCCTTCCTTCTCGCCAGTATCACTGCAGCGCTCAGCGAGATCATGTTGCGTGAAATAACTTATTTATCAAGCAAACATAGGCCTACTGCCTATTGGCTTACAATGTGAGAAATCAAGAACAATTACCTAATGATATTAAATCATCAAATACGGTTCAACAATTTATAACTAGTTGTGAGATGATTATAAACCCACACTAGCCAACATCCTCCACCCTTGCCCCCCAGCCCCCCAACCTTACACGTTGTTTGTATGTTAGTAACTCTTATCTAAAAGTCTTGCTTTGGAGATAAATACTGAAGACCTAGAACCCCTTTCAAATGATATTCATGTGATGTTATATATGTGTACAAAAAAATTGTTTTTTTTTTCGATATTATCGATCGATAGGGAGGTGTGTCAATTTTGCAAGCTATGTATTTAACAGTAACTGATATTCAATTATCAATACTTGATATCGATGCCCATCCCTAATGAATAATAATATTTTACTGGCTTTTTAATTCAGTAGAAATAAGGAATTTTTTAAATTGGCATTTTATTTATTAAATTTAATAAATTATACTGAAAATTATCACATCACATAATATAATGAGCTTTCATATTTTGGTGTAGGTACCTAAATAAATAAATATGTAATCTTCGTGACATTTTATTTATTACGACTGAAAATGAGTTTATTTCACGTTAAAGAGACAATTCGTTTTGTTTGTTATTTTTGGTTAGTAATTTTGTTTTGTGTTTTATTTCACATTTGTGGTCGTGGTATGTGAAGATATGTAAACTGAAATTGGTGTAAGCCATAAAGCAGTTTGTTCGTCTTGCCTTGACAAAAACAAATACCTCTTATCTAGACATAAGTAGCTAACGCAACCATACTTTTCAACTATTCGAGAACTAAACTTGCTTGACTGGGAATCGGAAACAAAGCATGGTCTACATGATAAGAATAGCTTACCTGGCATATAGTCCATGACCATGTAGAGATACTTGGTGTCTTGGAACGCAAAGTGAAGCTGAACAATCCACTGAGAGTTGACGTGGGCCATGATGTCACGTTCTTCCCAGAAAAATGCAGAGTCTGACCGTTTTATCTAGAACATACCAAGCATGTTTTTAATAAAACATGAAGTTAGAGTCAGTACACTCTAGGGATGTGCGGGTACTCGAAAAACGGGTATTTTTCGGTTGACAAAATTTACCCGAGGTCGGGTCGGGCCGTAAATTATGCCCGAAAAAATTGGGTCGGGTAGTACTACACATTTTGGAGGTTATGATTGGTCAAAATCGTGAATTTCAAGATCAAGCTGCAAGACTGGGAAGCTTGGGAGGAACTGATGATTATATGAGGATGCCTTACCTGCTATCTGACTTTATTATTATTTCCTTATTATATTTATTTTAATTTATTTTGCATATAAGGGGGCACAACAACATTTTGCGATGTAATCTGACCATTTCTAAAAGTGCTCATATAGGCACCGTGCATTAGTAGGCCTACATACAGCGCTATATGTGGCCAAATTTAGCAACTTATTGGTGAAGATTGCGTTCCGCTGTTGAAAATAGTGCCTGATATTATTGTGAAATAGGTATCTTGTTTTTGTATTTTGTATGTTTGTTTTTTCTTGATGTTGTATTTTTATTTTTATTTGTTGTTTTGATTTGTGTTTGTTTTTGTTGTCATAGTCTTGGTTTGTTTGTGTTTGTTGTGCATTCTTCGTTGTTTGTAAGTCTTAAACGTGTCCTGATTTCAATGGCACCCTGCCTTTTAAGATGGACTGATGGTATTCATAATAGTATGCCCAAAATTTTTAAAAGCCCTATTTAATTTAACAATTTTCAAAATTTGCCATTATCGACGTAGAAAGAACGACGCTGCTTCATCAGAAAGTTGCGTGACATTGCCACTTTGAGCGCTCAGTGGCCAAACTCGGTGCCTATAAAAAAAATGGTGACCAAGGTCGGTAAGGTAGTACTACTACTTTACTGATCCACCGCCTTCTTGGGGTACGTTCCGTAAACGAATAAGCCTGTAGCGTGCTTTGTCCGTTTCGTAAATGGCTAAAAATGCTTGACACGCCTACAACCAGCGTTCCATAAATAGCATCCCAAGTGTTTTGAGCACAGTTGAGACGCCCGAGAGTTTCGTTCGAGCATCTCGAGCATATTATCAAAAAGGCAGTAAACTACAAATTACATTGGCGGAAACCTGTGTCCCCGCTCTCCAACACAGTAATATGTGTTACAGAACTGAAGAAGAAGGAAGTAGATTAGATGTTTAAACTAAGGCTGGGCATCGATGTAAATCGACAACATCGACATCGACGACAAATAATCGATGTCAAATCGCGATGTCGGAATATTTTCGACATCGACATCGAAACGAAAATAATCGACATCGTTTTTTTAAAAATTGATAATTAATCAATTATTAATAAAAAAAACTTTGTCACCTGTCAAATGTAGGGATGACGACGGTTAAGCATTTCACTAACCGGTTAATCGAACCGGTTTTTAATCAGTTAATAACGGCAATAAAACTCAGTTTTCGTCTGGAACGGGAGATAACTGACGGCCATGCGAGCCGGTCAGCTTATTTTTGTCGTCATAAACACAATTGTGGATATTGATTTCAATTTATTTTAACGCAATATCCGATTGTAGAGGCTTATTCAAGTCGTTTTTCATTAATCCGTTCTTGATTACTTGCTGCGTAGTGAACTGTCAACAGGCGGCCGCTTGCATTCCACTCGCCTGCGTCTATCGCGATCTCGCTTCCACTCACGCGTCCTGCGACTAGCGCTTTCTCTCTCTCTCACGGCGGCCGATAGCAGCCGACACGGCGAACTACTTCGTCGCGTCTCACTCAGACCATTGTTCTCTCGCTCTTTCTCGTTCGGCCGCATCTGTTCTCGCTTGCCAAGTGCCAGCCTGAACCAAGGGATGGCTCGCACGCGCGATCTGCAAATATTTGGGGGGGGGGGGGCTTGAGAGTGTGCGGTATCCTTTGATACGGGTCAGTTTGGACTAAAAGCGACCGTGGACGAATAACTATGCCGCCCCGGCATGGTTTAAAGTTCCCATTTCTCGCGTGAATTGATAATTGATTAGTTATTTAATTAATTGACGAAAAAATCGATTAAACCCAAAAAAAATCGATGTCGAAAATCGTCACCGACATCGATTATTAATCGATTAATCAATGTCGACGCCCAGCCTTAGTTTAAACACATTTGATAATCTTGAAACTAGGCCTATTGTTCAGTTTAGGGCATGTCTGTACCGGTCTTTTACAGGTTATGGCCGCCAAGGGACCTACGAGGGCTAACGCCTAGGCCTAAAGCCTAGTGTACGATTGGCGTCAACGCTAACTTCAACTTCAACACCTTGATAAACCTGTATATTCATATGGAAGCATTCACGATTGCAGAAATGCGTCAACCGTCAACTTGAACCGTCAACGTCAAAGTTCAACTTTGACGATTGGCGTTAACGTTTGACATTCGCGCATGCGCATTCACATGTCACCAAAGAGTTTCAAAAGAAATATCTGTTCGTTTTCCAAAGAAAGCATTTTCTTCTTTTGATTTTGTTGATGTTCACTGGCACACAAATAATAACCTATAAATGACAACCACAAACAGCTGTTGTTTACCTAAAACCACAGAATGCTCTACATCACAACTTTGGGAACCAAGGTCTACTTGATCTCCGCCTAGCGGACGCTCGTCGAACTCCGAAGTTCGACGAGCCTCCGCTAGGCGGAGATCAAGTTGAGCTTGACGGGTACAACGTGTAGAGATGGCCGTGCATTAACGAAGATCAACGAAGTTCACCGATGAATACCGACGCAGCTTCAGTTGCCGTCGAATCGTGAATCAAAAACGCTAACGTGAAACTATTACCGGTTGACGATTCAAGTTGACGCCAATCGTAAACTAGGCTTAAGCCGTAAAACTTTCTGAATCTGACGAAATGATTTCATTTACCAACGCCACTAGAAGCTTAATTTCCTATCACCTGCCATTATTTAATTTTTAAGTTACCGCCACCGACAACTACCTTCGTGATTTGACCGTTCCGAAAATATTGGTGCTCAAGATGCTGGGATGAGTGACGTCATCCAAGTGTCTTAAGCATTTTCAGCTATTTTCGGAACGTACCCTTGGTGGAAATAGCGCGAAATATGGCGGGAAATTCAAATTTTCAAATACTTCGAAAATTTAAACCTGTTGAAGTGGATTCGGATTCAAATTTCCTAGATTCGCAAACCATACATTTTGTATAATGTATTTTGTCTAATCGATAAATTGGTATTATTTTTTATTTTATTTTTTACACTACCCAACCCGAATCCGACCGGAGTTCAAAAATCGCATCCCTAGTAGACACGAGAGTGGAGTGATAGTTAAATAACAGATAGGATTATCGGGCTGCTCGCAATTACAATGCAGACTAACGCGACCTTGGCACACAACATTTACAAGTATTTTCAGTGTTTTTAAAGCTGGACTAACAATTAAAATTCAATATCAAACTTACCATTTCAAACTTGCTGAGCAATTTCATAGCATACACATGCTGGGTAGACTTGTGGCGGACCTGTACAAACAAGAACACACAGATTACCGTATTGGCCCGAATATAACGCGATCTCGAATTAGTACTACTCCTACTGAGCAGACCCCTGATACTATGTAGTCTCGGTGCATGCTGTTCAATACAAGAGTAGGCCTACTCATAGTAATAAATTATTTCTTGAATATTCTATTTAATATTTTAGATTGTACACAACAGCAGTTCTGACTAAGTTGTGATCACTTATTAAGTTATTTTGTTGTACACTGTAAGTCAAGCGTTCAGGAATGTGTATTAATAGCCTGTAGACTTTGAGGGTAACTAAATAATATGCTTTTTTCTCAATTTATAAGTTGAAATTTCCATTTCACTTTGTAGTAGCCTACTTTGGGGATAGTATGCAGGACACTAATATTTTCTCAAACCATAATATATTATTGGTAGGGATGTAGGTATATTAGAATTTCAAATAGTTACTTCAAATAAAGAATACTTAACATTCAATACAAAATTCGAAGGGTCTCCGCCTACTATTCGAAAATTCGAATTATTTGATTAGCCGAAGTTTGAAAATAACACTGAATTTAATTCTCGTAATATACCGAGTTAAGAAAATCTAAATTTTGGTGAAGTAAAAGTAAAAAAGTTGAAATTGAACACATGTTGATTTTGATGTCGTGCTGGTATTTGTTAGTGCCATTCGAGTGCCCTATATCTGAACACGTGAAGGAAATCATATTCTAATGTGGGGATTGTGGGCATCCAAAAAACAACTATTCGTTGAAATATTCATGAAGAAGAAATATTCCCAAAGAAAAAATATTCAATATTCCCTAATTGGAAACACAAATATAGAAATATGTATGCTATGTTGCACTTATATGGCATTCATATAAACATGGCAAAAACTCTCAAGTTACCAGGTCACAAATTCCCAAAATTTTATTGAGAGTAACAGTAGGCCCAACTGGGACCCCCACTTGACCTTAAAGTAAACAAAACATATGTACAAATGCCAAATGGCAGCCCAAGGTATGATACAGATATTGGACAAGATCTGAACTTGCTTCACTGTTAAGTACCGGTGCAGTAGAAGATGCACTCACCAACTGAACCTCTCCAAACGCACCCCGTCCAATAACTTTGATAAGGGAAAAGTCATCCACCTTCATCCGTAGGTTACATACAGTGGAGGCAGTCTCTTCGTCTGAAAAAATAATTTATATTAGATGTGTAACATTCTACTGTCACTCGAAAGCTTGGAATAAAATTGCTGATGACTCGTCAACAGAAACAAATGTGAAGCAGATTTATTGGGGTGAAAATGTAACGTAGGCCTATTTATGTACAGTGTTCCTCGATTTCAAAAACAGGTAATTCGAAATGCGTCATTTTCGAACAAAAACATTGACCCCGACTGTCAACATTACATTTTACATGTTATTTCTTATTTTTAATTTACAATTTGAAATTCACTATAATTCGTAATTCGAAGAGAAAAACAACCCCGGAGAACTACTTCCCATATATGCCTGCTATTTCGAAATCAATTTTTTCTAATGTTCGGGAAATGTGTTTTGAACGGTCTGTAATTGGAATGCACGAGATGAACAATGCCTGCCCCCCTCTGCCCCTCACACAAGTCAGGCGAGCGAGCATAAGCCGGCAGACTTGACTTTGATGGCAGCTGCCGGCACACTGGAGTTAGATCTAGCTATGCAAGAGCATGGCATCCATTTGTAAACAAACCCATCTCCGACTCCGAGTCGCTTTCGTTTACTCGGGTTGAAAACTCTGACCCGGTGAAGTGGTCACGTGACATTACTGATCAACCGTTACTTTGGCGAGGTAAACAAAAACGGCTTTATTAAACAAATCAGATTTAAATATGAAAATTTCTAGATGTGGAATGTGGTTCTTGGATTTGGGACATATATAACATCTATGCATGGATGCCGCGAGGGCAAGGGGGGCACTTCCCAGTACCTACCTACTTCTGACGTTCGTTTGTATTATTACTATTTCTTATGGTTTGTTTATCTTAGCCTATTCTATTATTATATAACATTTGGTTGTGTACCGGTATTTTACTTTTTGTGACTAGTCAATCACTGCTAGCTACCATTTAAATCTCATACGCTTTGTTCCTACGTGTTTATAATATTACTGTTACTTATATTTTGTTCAGTATTTATATTACAATTTAATGGGAATTTCATATGTACATGACTAGTCAATCATGGCCAGCTACCATTTTTTGCATCTCACAAGATATTGTTCCTACGTTTTGATGGTTTACATGTCATACAGTACGTACAAAGTAGCGTACGTGGTTCAATTCATTGCACTCAGAACCTACTTTAACATCCCAAAATTGGTTAAAAAGTGTTGAAAATCCCCAAAAATGCCCTGCAGGGCATATTGGGGGGCTCCCACCCCCTTCCATCCAGATGGAAATTGTTATATCACATTGCCCTACCCTGAAAAATATCCTGGCAGCACCCATGCATCTATACCTAGAGGCAGGGTAGATGTCACTGTACTCACATCGGTGCATGTACGCCTCCACATTCTTCATCCGCTTGACAGATGGATGGTCCAAGTCTGCGGCCAGCGCTTGCACGGTGTCCTGCAATGCAACACCAGATGAGTCATGGGCATTAAACTATCTAGCGTTGTTCAGCATTCAGCTCGGGTAGGACAAATAGATGTGCATTGCCTCAACTATGATCAAGACATGTGGCATCTTGAATCCATAATCATACAACTTTCCTAATTGTTTATAAATATCCAAGGAATTGACATCGATTCACTTACGGGAAATTATATTATACTTGTCTACAAAAAAAAGACAGTAGCAATTTTAATGTCTGAATATTTAAGAGAAGATTGCAATTGCAGAACCAAGGACAACATGTAAACCCAAGGAGCTCACCAGCAGACAGTCGACGTTGACGCGACTGCGCGGGTCACGAATGTTTTCCTCCAGTTGTCGAAGCCTCCGCTTCCGGTCGTCATCCTTGACCCCCTCCATGGCACGCTGCAACACATGGAGCATTCATCAGAAACACCTTACACATTACCATCCTTCGATGGCACGCTATGACACGTGGAGCATGAGTACTTACAATCTGTGCATTCATCTCAAACACCTTACACATGACCATACCCACGCTCCTTCCATGGCATGCTGGCCTACGACCTGTGCATTCATCCCTGACACATGATACAGATAGCTACCTTACCCATTACCATACCCATTCTCCTTCCCTAGCATACATTATTTATCGAATACATATTTTACATGAAATTTACATTTGTCCTGCCACTGTGTGTTTGTGTGTGTGTTGACTTGAACTTGACTTGTCAGTTCCAAGTGAGTCAGGGATGTACTCTTTTAGCATTAAAACTATTGAAAAAAAAAATAGCATTAATATTTAATAAGCATTTAAAAATGTCAGTAAAATACATTCATTTTTACACAAATTCTACTGGCTACTTTTCATTTTACGGTAAATATTATGCATCAACATACATCAAATGTAGGGCCTACATGAAATTGAATGTTTAAAATTATTTCCTATGGGTACAATGACTAAAAATTCTATCTAATTAATATAGACTACTTGTCGAAATAACAGCCTTATCAATGCATTCGTCATGGACTTGTAACCCATCAGCGGCTCACTGATTATTAGTATTCGAAATTGGTGCTCTCTGGAATTACTCGTCATGACGAAAGCATATAGCTGCAACATTCTTTTGGGACACGTAGGGCCTACTTTGCACATGACAACGAATTAGATCCGTTTTTAGTGGAAATTACTGAGATGAAAATGGTCAGATACGCACACAACACAACCTACAAAATTTCGACAAATATGAAATAACTCAACTTTCTCATGCCTACTAAGCATTAAGCCTATAGTAAACTAAACAAACAAGTGTATCAAATTTCAGGCCTATGTCAATATGTAGAAGTGTTTGTAAATGGTGTTATATATTCTTAAATTTCGTTTATAGATTTAATAATTTCGATGTTATGGGGGTGTTATGCTTTTTGGGAGATTTTCTACAGTAAATTTCACCAGAAACATGTTTAATTAAAAAGAAATTTTTATTTAATTTAATAATTGTATAATAATTGTAATTTGGGGTCTGGGAGTCGAATTGCAGCAAAAAAATCGTTGATCTTTTTAACGAAATCATCATTAGGCCTATAATGAAAAAAATATTAGGTCCCCACGAGTGTGTTGTAATGACGTTTGACGGTAATAATAAATTTTTTTTTTTTTTAAATTTTTATAATAAATTAAAAACAATCGAGATTTCGTGTTATTTCGCTCTTTAATACAAATTTCGATGTTATGACTGGAAATTCACGGATTTCGCGAATTTTCGCGGTGAAATTTTGAAGTTTTCAAGGTGTCTATCAACAGATATACACTTTGTTTATCTCTCCCTTCTTTATCAACACTTTTCGCGATTTTGGGTTCTGCGAAAAACAAACACCTCTGATCAATATAGTATTTTTATATGGTTTGATATAACAATATCTTTTGTCCTGAGGGCCTGTTTGGTTTGTTCTAGACTTCTAGGTAGACTGTAGTTTTAAGGGTCGCGTAGTAGTTTGGCTATACATATTAATTAGCAGGGACAGTATATTTATTACAAGGAAGGAAGGAAATATCATGCATGAAATTGTTACCTGGCAATAACAGACACCCCTAGGGGTAGGGGAAGACCAAGAATACGGACGTAAGTGCTAAATGTTCTTTAAATTCAAAATTATTCAAATTTTTTTGTTTTTAAATGTTCTGGGTATTTTTTGGGTACCTTGCAATTTGAATTAAGGGGGGACAACCAAGCACTTCATACAATATATGACTCAACAAGAGGAAATTGAACTTACCACTTGTGACTTTATTCTCTTCTTGGCCCACCTCCAGTTGCTTAGAGCAGTAGGCCTTAAGCTCTGGCACCACTTTTAGGCCTAACTAACTTAAAATCTAAATTATCGTTGCTTAGTCGGTGTTTGCTGCTATGCATCTGCTTGTTGAATCTCCATTTTCTAAAAAAAAGTTAAAAAATACACTGTACACAATATAAAGGCATGTCATCATTGTAATGGGCACTACATTCAACAGTATAGTGACCAAACAAAATGTTCATGAGAAAAAACGGCCCGTCATAATACAGGACGGGTCACTAAATTAGTCCCTGGTCTAACTTGTTTTCTCCTTGGAAATCACACTTCTGATTGGAGAAAACAAGTTAGTCCGGGCCAACTATTCAGCGGGCCATTTATCTTCAACCTACATGTGAGTAAAACCTTTGTTTCAAAATCCAGATTGAAAAGAACACTTCCCTGGTGGAAATTAAAGTTAAGTTCTACAAGGTGGCATTCTCCTCATTTGATCAGGTATTGGGTTTGGCACAGGGTTGCATTTTGTGTGAGAAATTTCAAATATTGGAATGATAAACTTCCACAAAATGTCTTTAAAAATAAAACCTGGACCCAGAACATTTTTAGAATTTCCTGATTTACAACCTAGGCCTACCCGATTAAAACTTGAATGTATACAAAAATGTTTTATTACAATTACGTTTAGAACTCTAATGTGTCATGAATTCAGGTGACGGTTCACTAAAGTATCAATGGGAAAATGTTGATAGCCTATGTCATAAAAGTGCTCAAGTCCTGCATAGGGAAATCTAGAAAATGCAGTAAGAAATGTACCTATGGCAGCTGGGGCTTCCATTCTAGACCCATTCTACAGCATGCAAAGAAGTAACGGTATTGTTTTTAAGGGTCTCGTAATAGTTTGGCTAGGCCTATACATATTATGTAATTAGCGTGGACAATATATCTATAAGTCATAACTAAGTAGGCTAGCCTACATTATCATCATAGTAATTTCAAGGAGGCTGGAAAGAAAGAAAATGATATTACTCTACAGGGCACCTCCTCCATGACCACGACACATGGATCTCTGCTAGGAATGAAATCGGGCCTAAACATTAGAATCTAGTTCTTGTACGCAGGATTCCGTTTCAATCCAGTTCGAAACCAATAAAAAAGTCACCAGCTATGATATAACTTATTTTGTTTGTTTTTCATTACAAAATGAAAAAGTAACATTACATACTTGTATTTTATGCCATGACGTATGGCAACCGGCAACACTCAATTAAACAAATAGTGAATGTTAATGTTAAACACTTTAAGGCTGCAAATGGGACATCACTACCCGGTGGCAACATGTCCCAACCTCCCACTCACCCACCCACCCTCATCACTTCATATCCCTCATTCTATTTCTAAATTCTCTTAAACTGATTCACACTCAACAACCTCCTTGGGTAACTCATTCCATTCCCTAACTGTTCTTTCAACAAATCCAACCCTACCCAGATAACTTCCTACCACCTGCTGCTGAAACTTCCATTTATGATCCCCCTCCTTCTGTACCCCTTCTTGCTATCTGCTATGGGTTTCACCCCCCCCCCCCCCCCCCTCTCCTTTTCCCCTTGGCTGCTTTGTTTATTAGTAGGCCTATACTATATTATCCAATTTAGGCCAATTAAGAAGAAAATTAGTTGCTCCCAACCCCCTATTAATATTTTACAAGCTCAACTTTTAAACAACAAACGGTTTGAAAAATCAGATCCGGATATCGATAGAACCGGTTCCAATCCAGTTTCCGGGTAGTCGAAATAATTCATAATCTCTGCACACCCCATGTTCCAAGTGTGCTACAAATGCTTGACTATTTCATTCAGGGATATAGGTATTCCATTATTATATCCCAGCGCTCGAATGGTGCACAAGGCATTTGTCCCATTCTTTTATTACCGAGCACAGGTGTTTTATGCTCCGTTATCATGCCCTTACGCCGGGCGTTGAGGTCCAACGCCCGGCGTAAGGGCATGATAACGGGGCATAAAACAGCCCAAATGAGCAGCTAGGCCTAGGACTTTTCCCACATCCAATTATTATTACCGGTATATTAGTAACAGGGACAATACAGACCTCTTGGCCAAGGCCCAGAACTTTGTAATTTTCTATTCAAAAGACATGCTACGGCCTTGGTTTAGTGTCAATGCAAATAGCCGAGGCCTAGGCCTATCCAATGTTGACTTTGAGATAGGCCTACCATTTGCCTAGGGCCTAGGCTCCACTATTGTTTTTACTTTTAGAACTTCTGATGAGGTTCTAGCCAACTGATGTGCACAGTTAAAGCTTTGTTAAATATGCACAGGGGGTTTGCCCTAGCTAAGCTTAACTCTAGACAAGACCACTAGAGACCACTCCCCATGCACAAAAGTGAAGTGGGCTAGGCAGGCCTATGCAGTATCATTAAATAGGCCTATGCCTACACCTCTCATCTCTACATAAATTGCTTAGGCCTAGGTCTAGTAACTTTTAGCTTAGTCTAGCACCTGGGTCGTAGATAGGCTTATGCCCTAGGCTTAGTCTACCTGTGCCTAGGGCTAGCCTAGGCTAGATAAAGAACCCTAACTTACAGTCCTAGGCCTAAACCAGAGGTTAGATGCATGACACCTCGGAGATATAGGACTTCTAAAGCACTACGCCAGCCTATTTACACAGATACACTGACACCGATGATTCATACTCATTAGGTGTGTAATGTAAACAGAAGTGACAGTTAGCTTTGCATAAGCATTCTAGGCCTACTAGCCTAGGCCTAGCCTAGGCCAACATGCCAAAGGACCTAGGCCTAGCCCAAAGAACCACTGACACATCCTACATATAGAATACTTTCTAATAAGAGGCATTGAATCAATTTAACACTGTACCTTTATTTACGTTTCTTTACGAAACGCCCAGAGCGAAAAACGTCGATGTGCCCCAGTTATTATAATCGGAGTGGCTATTCCCACGATTATCGTGGCACGAAAACACGATAATCGTGTCCCATAATCGTGGGAATAGTCTCCCCACTCTGCGGCAGCTATTCCCACGATTGACTCGTGGACCTAAAACTCGTGCCCGCTAATCGTGGCGATAGCTAGAGCGCAAAGTAAAAGCTATCGCCACGATCAGGGCCACGAGTATCGTGCGGTACGAAACCCGGCAACCATGTAAACCTCCAACTCGTGGCGATAGCTAGAGCGCCGTGTAAAAGCTATCACCACGATCGGGGGGGCGGACTGAGATAACAAGGCCCGGGATGCTGGGTTTTGGGGGACCCGCACGAGGTGGCGCGGCACAGCTGGTGTCTGGGGCGAAGCCCCAGCCACCGGAGGCAATTACGCCGAAGGCATGAACCTTTTTCTGGGGTTGCATTACATTTTATGGCCTAAAACGCGATTTTAAGACGCGATTAACAGAGGCCAGCCTACCAGTAACACTACCGGGTGAGTAATTAAAATATAAAAAAACGATATTCGAGGTAGGCCAATGGCCATTAGTGTTACCATTGATTAAACAGGTGTTTAATCAATGGTGTAACTGATAAGTACTAAATATTGTCACTCGCAAGTCGCCAAAATGCTATAGCGTGCGAGCGGATTTGACAAGGTTTCCCGGGCGATGGGGGTTCTTGGCGAGTCTCAAGATTCTGTGAGTTAAGTTTGGGCGAGATTTTTTAGCAATATATAGAGAAGTATTAACATCATAGGATAGGATACCTTTCGGGCCCGGACTGCCAAAGGGCCCGGATTTGTCTAGAGGCCCGGGAGGCGATCGCAGAAAGACTCTCAGGTACGTCTTATCTACGTGGTACGTCAGAATCGTGCCCCTAAGAACAGGCCATCTCACATAGATATGTAACGCCCAGAAAGACTCTCAGGAGGCTCTTATCTACTGTGGTACATCAGAATCGTGCCCCTAAGAACAGGCCATCTCACATAGACATGTAACGCCCAGAAAGACTCTCAGGTACGTCTTATCTACTGTGGTACGTCAGAATCGTGCCCCTAAGAATAAGCCACTTCATATAGACATGTTACGGCCAATATGACTCTCAGGTACGTCTTATCTACTGTGGTACGTCAGAATCGTGCCCCTAAGTACAGGCCATCTCACATAGACATGTAACGCCCAGAAAGACTCTCAGGTGGCTCTTATCTACTGTGGTACGTCAGAATCGTGCCCCTTTAGTATAAGCCACTTCATATAGACATGTTACGGCTAATATGGATCTCAGGAGGCTCTTATCTACTGTGGTACGTCAGAATCGTGCCCCTTTAGTATAACCCACTTCATATAGACATGGTACGGCCAATACGACTCTCAGGTACGTCTTATCTACTGTGGTACGTCAGAATCGTGCCCCTAAGAACAGGCCATCTCACATAGACATGTTACGCCCAGAAAGACTCTCAGGTGGCTCTTAACTACTGTGGTACATCAGAATCGTGCCCCTAAGAATAAGCCATTTCATATAGACATGTTACGCCCAATACGACTCTCAGGAGGCTCTTATCTACAGTGGTACGTCAGAATCGTGCCCCTAAGAAGAAGCTACTTATTGGAGACATGCTACGCCCAATACGACTCTCAGCTGGCTCTTATCTACTGTGGTACGTCAGAATCGTGCCCCTAAGAAGAAGCCAATTCTTGGAGACATGTTACGCCCAATACGACTCTCAGCTGGCTCTTATCTACTGTGGTACGTCAGAATCGTGCCCCTTAGAAGAAGCTACTTCATATAGACATGTTACGCCCAATACGACTCTCAGGTGGCTCTTATCTACTGTGGTACGTCAGAATCGTGCCCCTTAGAAGAAGCTACTTCATATAGACATGTTACGCCCAATACGACTCTCAGGTGGCTCTTATCTACAGTGGTACGTCAGAATCGTGCCCCTAAGAAGAAGCTACTTCATATAGACATGTTACGCCCAATACGACTCTCAGCTGGCTCTTATCTACTATGGTACGTCAGAATCGTGCCCCTTAGAAGAAGCTACTTCATATAGACATGTTACGCCCAATACGACTCTCAGGTGGCTCTTATCTACAGTGGTACGTCAGAATCGTTCCCCTTAGAAGAAGCTACTTCATATAGACATGTTACGCCCAATACGACTCTCAGGTACGTCTTATCTACTGTGGTACGTCAGAATCGTGCCCCTAAGAACAAGCCATCTCACATAGACATGTTACGCCCAGAAATACTCTCAGGTACGTCTTATCTACTGTGGTACGTCAGAATCGTGCCCCTAAGAACAGGCCATCTCACATAGATATGTAACGCCCAGAAAGACTCTCAGGAGGCTCTTATCGACAGTGGTACATCAGAATCGTGCCCCTAAGAACAGGCCATCTCACATAGACATGTAACGCCCAGAAAGACTCTCAGGTACGTCTTATCTACTGTGGTACGTCAGAATCGTGCCCCTAAGAATAAGCCACTTCATATAGACATGTTACGGCCAATATGACTCTCAGGTACGTCTTATCTACTGTGGTACGTCAGAATCGTGCCCCTAAGTACAGGCCATCTTACATAGACATGTAACGCCCAGAAAGACTCTCAGGTGGCTCTTATCTACTGTGGTACGTCAAATCGTGCCCCTAAGAAGAAGCCACTTCATATAGACATGTTACGCCCAATACGACTCTCAGCTTGCTCTTATCTACTGTGGTACGTCAGAATCGTGCCTCTAAGAATAAGCTACTTCATATAGACATATAACGGCCAATATGACTCTCAGGTACGTCTTATCTACTGTGGTACGTCAGAATCGTGCCCCTATTATTCGTGTGTTCGTGCCACAATAGTCTTGGGATTAGCCACTCCGAAGAAGTGGCTTGTTCTTAGGGGCGGTAGATAAGACGTACCTGAGACGTACCTAAGAATCGTGACCCTATTAATCGTGTGTTCGTGCCACAATAGTCTTGGGATTAGCCACTCCGAAGAAGTGGCTTGTTCTTAGGGGCACGATTATTACGTACCACAGTAGATAAGAAGTACCTGAGACGTACCTAAGAATCGTGCCCCTATTAATCGTGTGTTCGTGCCACAATAGTCTTGGGATTAGCCACTCCGAAGAAGTGGCTTGTTCTTAGGGGCACGATTCTGACGTACCACAGTAGATAAGAGCCACCTGAGAGTCATTTTGGGCGTAACATGTCACTAAGAAGTGGCTTATACGTAGGGGCACAATTCGGACGTACCACAGTAGATAAGAGCCACCTGAGAGTCATTTTGGGCGTAACATGTCACTAAAAATTGGCTTATTCTTAGGGGCACGATTCTGACGTACCACAGTAGATAAGAGCTTCCTGAGAGCCGTATTGGGCGTATGATGTCACTAAGAAGTGGCTTATTCTTAGGGGCACGATTCCGACGTAACACAGTATATAAGAGCCAGCTGACCGTCGTATTGGGCGTAACATGTCTCTAAGAATTGGCTTCTTCTTAGGGGCACGATTCTGACGTACCACAGTAGATAAGAGCCAGCTGAGAGTCGTATTGGGCGTAACATGTCTCCAAGAATTGGCTTTTTCTAAGGGACACGATTCTGACGTACCACAGTAGATAAGAGCCAGCTGAGAGTCGTATTGGGCGTAACATGTCTCCAAGAATTGGCTTCTTCTTAGGGGCACGATTCTGACGTACCACAGTAGATAAGAGCCAGCTGAGAGTCGTGTTGGGCGTAACATGTATCCAAGAAGTAGCTTCTACTAAGGGGCACGATTCTGACATACCACAGTAGATAAGAGCCAGCTGAGAGTCATGTTGGACGTAACATGTCTATATGAAGTGGCTTCTTCTCGGGGCCCCATTCTGACGTACCACACTAGATAAGAGCCAGCTGAGAGTCGTATTGGGCGTAACATGTCTCCAAGAAGTGGCTTCTTCTTAGGGGCACGATTCTGACGTACCACAGTAGATAAGAGCCAGCTGAGAGTCGTATTGGACGTAACATGTCTATATGAAGTGCCTTCTTTTTAGGGGCACGATTCTGACGTACCACAGTAGATAAGAGCCAGCTGAGAGTCGTATTGGGCGTAACATGTCTATATGAAGTGTCTCGTTCTTAGGGGCACGATTCTGACGTACCACAGTAGATAAGAGCCAGCTGAGAAACGTATTGGGCGTAACATGTCTATATGAAGTGTCTCGTTCTTAGGGGCACAATTCTGACGTACCACAGTAGATAAGAGCCAGCTGAGAGTCGTATTGGGCGTAACATGTATCCAAGGAGTGGCTTCTTCTTAGGGGCACGATTCTGACGTACCACAGTAGATAAGAGCCAGCTGAGAGTCGTATTGGGCGTAACATGTCTCCAAGAAGTAGCTTCTTCTAAGGGGCACGATTCTGACGTACCACAGTAGATAAGAGCCAGCTGAGAGTCGTGTTGGGCGTAACATGTCTCCAAGAAGTAGCTCCTTCTAAGGGGCACGATTCTGACGTACCACAGTAGATAAGAGCCAGCTGAGAGTCGTATTGGGCGTAGCATGTCTCCAAGAAGTAGCTCCTTCTAAGGGGCACGATTCTGACGTACCACAGTAGATAAGAGCCAGCTGAGAGTCGTATTGGGCGTAACATGTCTATATGAAGTGGCTTCTTCTTAGTGGCACGATTCTGACATACCACATTAGATAAGAGCCAGCTGAGAGTCGTGTTGGGCGTTACATGTCTCCAAGAAGTAGCTCCTTCTAAGGGGCACGATTCTGACGTACCACAGTAGATAAGAACCAGCTGAGAGTCGTATTGGACGTTACATGTCTATATGAAGTGGCTTCTTCTTAGGGGCACGATTCTGACGTACCACAGTAGATAAGAGCCAGCTGAGAGTCGTATTGGACGTAACATGTCTATATGAAGTTGCTTCTTCTTAGGGGCACGATTCTGACGTACCACAGTAGATAAGAGCCAGCTGAGAGTCGTATTGGGCGTAACATGTCTATATGAAGTGGCTTCTTCTTAGGGGCACGATTCTGACGTACCACAGTAGATGAGAGCCAGCTGAGAGTCGTATTGGACGTAACATGTCTATATGAAGTGGCTTCTTCTTAGGGGCACGATTCTGACGTACCACAGTAGCAAAGAGCCAGCTGAGAGTCGTATTGGGCGTAACATGTCTCCAAGAAGTGGCTTCTTCTTAGGGGCACGATTCTGACGTACCAGAGTAGATAAGAGCCAGCTGAGAGTCGTATTGGGCGTAACATGTCTATATGAAGTGTCTCGTTCTTAGGGGCACGATTCTGACGTACCACAGTAGATAAGAGCCAGCTGAGAGTCGTATTGGGCGTAACATGTCTCCAAGAATTGGCTTCTTCTTAGAGGCACGATTCTGACGTACCACAGTAGATAAGAGCCAGCTGAGAGTCGTGTTTGGCGTTACATGTCTCCAAGAAGTGGCTTCTCCTTAGGGGCACGATTCTGACGTACCACAGTAGATAAGAGCCAGCTGAGAGTCGTATTGGGCGTAACATGTATCCAAGGAGTGGCTTCTTCTTAGGGGCACGATTCTGACGTACCACAGTAGATAAGAGCCAGCTGAGAGTCGTATTGGGCGTAACATGTCTCCAAGAAGTAGCTTCTTCTAAGGGGCACGATTCTGACGTACCACAGTAGATAAGAGCCAGCTGAGAGTCGTGTTGGGCGTAACATGTCTCCAAGAAGTAGCTCCTTCTAAGGGGCACGATTCTGACGTACCACAGTAGATAAGAGCCAGCTGAGAGTCGTATTGGGCGTAGCATGTCTCCAAGAAGTAGCTCCTTCTAAGGGGCACGATTCTGACGTACCACAGTAGATAAGAGCCAGCTGAGAGTCGTATTGGGCGTAACATGTCTATATGAAGTGGCTTCTTCTTAGTGGCACGATTCTGACATACCACATTAGATAAGAGCCAGCTGAGAGTCGTGTTGGGCGTTACATGTCTCCAAGAAGTAGCTCCTTCTAAGGGGCACGATTCTGACGTACCACAGTAGATAAGAACCAGCTGAGAGTCGTATTGGACGTTACATGTCTATATGAAGTGGCTTCTTCTTAGGGGCACGATTCTGACGTACCACAGTAGATAAGAGCCAGCTGAGAGTCGTATTGGACGTAACATGTCTATATGAAGTTGCTTCTTCTTAGGGGCACGATTCTGACGTACCACAGTAGATAAGAGCCAGCTGAGAGTCGTATTGGGCGTAACATGTCTATATGAAGTGGCTTCTTCTTAGGGGCACGATTCTGACGTACCACAGTAGATGAGAGCCAGCTGAGAGTCGTATTGGACGTAACATGTCTATATGAAGTGGCTTCTTCTTAGGGGCACGATTCTGACGTACCACAGTAGATAAGAGCCAGCTGAGAGTCGTATTGGGCGTAACATGTATCCAAGAAGTAGCTTCTTCTTAGGGGCACGATTCTGACATACCACAGTAGATAAGAGCCAGCTGAGAGTCGTATTGGGCGTAACATGTATCCAAGAAGTAGCTTCTTCTTAGGGGCACGATTCTGACATACCACAGTAGATAAGAGCTAGCTGAGAGCCGTATTGGGCGTAACATGTCTCCAAGAAGTAGCTTCTCTTAGGGGCACGATTCTGACGTACCACTGTAGATAAGAGCCAGCTGAGAGTCGTATTGGGCGTAACATGTCTCCAAGAAGTAGCTTCTTCTTAGGGGCACGATTCTGACGTAGCACACTATATAAGAGCCACATGATAGTCATATTGGGCCAGTGGCGTAACTAGGGTCATAAAATTACCCGGGTTAGGCTTACATGGGCTTGAGTAGGGTCCCAGTCGCTGGAGGCGAAAATTTTGTGGTCTCTTTTTTTTTAAGCAAGAAAAATCACTACAATTTAATTTGTTATAGTTATTTCTTCACCCTACTATGAATTGACAGAAGGGTATATATATATTGCTAAAGCCCGTTTATTTCGTCGGTTAACGGATCGTTAACGGGGCCACTAGCTGATGGACCGTAATTTGTAACCGTAAGTTTAACGGGCTGTCATTCGAAAATCACTTAATTTCACACATAGTAGCGATTTGTAAGAGAACCTGAGTATGGCATCCTGCCCATGGACTGCTACCTTATCGTGGTGGGCAGGTTTGCGTGTTTTGTTGATCCCGAGAGCTATGCCGGCGGAAGCGTCTGCTTCTGGTAGGGTCACCCTAGCCGGACTGGTCGAGGAGGAGAAGTCAGACGAAGTGCAGTCCACACCCCAATCCCCTTTCCTCCCCCTTCCCCTTTCCACCCCGCCCTCTTATTTGCCCCTTTCCTCCAAACAGCCCCCTATTTCATCTTCATATATCACCCACTCATTGTCTCGATTAGCCTCGTTGCAAAAATATGAGACGTTAAGCCCAAATAATCAATCTGAGTATGGCATGCGCATACGTCGGCAGGGGCGTATACAGGCTCGATGAGTTACACAAAGCATGGCAACTAAAGTTCGGTAACGACTCCAAAATAATAATCATTAAAAATTTCCATTTTTCTTGGGTCATGGGGGGGCGGTCGCCCCCCCCGCCCCCCCTGTATCCGCCCCTGGAATTTTTACCCGGGTTACCGATGCCTAGGTACGCCGGTGTATTGGGCGTAACAAAGATTGGGTTTGTTTCCCGGGGCACGATTCTGACGTCATAGGCGGCGCGAGCTTGACAGGGTTGCCGCATTTCCTATCGTGGAGCTCGGTCGTGCGGCCTTGACGAAGACGCAGGGAACACTCGTGGCCTGATCGTGGGAATAGCTTTTGCTTCGCGCGTTAGCTATTGGCACGATTTCGTGACACGATTTGTTAGTCCACGAGCCACTCGTGTTAATAGCTACCGCGTAGTGGGTAAACTATTCCCACGATTATCGTGGCACGATAATCGTGGGAATAGGGCTTCCCTATTATAATATTACGCATACTTCATTAATCGAACAACCTTCACCAACATGGCTTCCCTCACAGCTGAGATCATTAATGACAAACCGGCAACATTGCACAATTCTAATGCACAGCCCGCTATATGTGAAGAATGTAAACGTGAAATCATCGCGGGTAATTCAAATCATATTAAAACATGGAGTTGTAAGTACTATTATAAATCCATGATTGTTTGAACTAGAATTAGAACTAACCATAATTTTTATGAATCCATGATTAAACCATAGTTGATAGTTAACCGACCCATCCTTACTGTTATTTCTGAATGTAAGCCTAGGTATATTTTGTAGTTTTGTATAGTAGTTCTGTATATATATGTATACATTTTATTTTGTACTATATTTGTAGTTTGTACCAATATTTGTACTCTGTACAAATCGCATGGTGAAATAAAATAAATAAATAAATAAATACACGCGGGGCTATATCTATTAACGGACGCTGCGTTGATGTTTTGATGATGAGCTGATGGTTGGCCAAGCCAAGTTATGGGTTGGCGAAGAGAGGAAGGAGATTAATACAGGAGGAAGAGGATGTGACCATATGTGATAGTGAGCAGCTGTAGGGCCATGGTCACAATGAAAAGGATATAATTATAAGGGCAGTGGGAAGCGAAATGAAAGGGTAAATAAAGAGAAAAGAAAGAAGGAGTCTAGAGTGGGCAGCAAGAAAGACAAGTAAGGCCCAGCTGAGCTGCAGAAGAGGAGCAGTAAATTAAAGTAAAGTAAAACGAAGTGCAGGGGAAATGGAAGAGGAAGTAGTGATGAATCTGACGAAGTGGGGGGACAGGGAGCAGCGTAGGAGCCGAACGGTGACGAGAAGGAAGAAAGAAGAATGAATACAGAGATTGAACGGAGATTAGTATAGAAGAGGAAGCAAAAAGAAGGAGAGAAATCCGAGAAAAAAAGAAACATAAGGCGGAGCAAGAAACAATTTAGACAGATGAAAAGAAGAGGAGGTACGGAGGAGAGGAAAAGTAGGAAAGGAGCTAGAAAGGGAGGAGGCTAGAATAAACAGATGGAAATGAGAGGTGGCAATGAAAAGGAGGAAATGAATTCAAGGAAAGGAAGGAGTTACAGAGGGAAGAGGAGCCGAAGAGAGCCGGGAAGTAGAAAGAAAGAATGCACTGATACAAATTAGAGGAGGCAAGGAGAAACAGGAGAGAAATCCAAGGAATGGAAGGAGCTACAGAAGGAGGAAAAGAGGAATCTAAGGAAAAGAAGTAGCTATACATAGGAAGAAGAAAATAATATTATACAGGTGAAAAAGAGAGAAAGCAAAGAGGAGGAGGAGGAGAGGAATCCAAGGGAAGAAAGGAGCTACAGTAGGAGGAGGAAAAAATACAGATAAAAAGGGGAGGAAACAAGGAGGAGTAGGAGAGGAGTTGAAGGAAGACCAAGTTGATATGGTGCAAGGTCTACTTGATCTCCACCTGGGGAAGGTTCGATTAGTTTCCGTACCTATGGTACAAGGTCAACTTAGGGTGGAATGCACAGTCGAGTTAAGTATGTGATTTGTTTATGGTTGCTATGGAGTTTGTTTTTATGTAAAATAGCATGTAATAAAACAATTCCATAGCAACAAATCCTTTACTTTAACTTGACACTTGACTGTGCTTACGGACAAATCTCCGTCTAGCGGAGGCTCGTCGAAGTTCGACGAGCCTCCGCTAGGCGGAGATTAAGTAGACCTTGGTTTGGTGTAAACATGAAATACGAGGGCGGTTTGATTAATTGTTGAACGAGTAACATAAAATCTCATTGTTTGAATAGTTTGGATTGCAGAGAACAAACACAATTTTATTTTTTTGAAGTTGTGGCGAACGGGTCAATATTTAGAAACTATCAAACCTTGTAAGTGGATGAGGAAATCTCAATTACTACAATTTGTCAGTGGTAATTTAAACAAAACCAAATAAGAAAATAGGCTACATTCTGCACGAGGAACCATCTCGATAGAACCACAAAGGTCAGTCAAAGAATGAGTAGGTCGGGAGCGGTAGCAGGAGTACAGACGTACCTACTCGATTAGGTCGTATGACGCCGAAGGAGATTGTAGGAAAGGGACAAGTAGGAGGGAAATATAGATTTAAAGGGGTAAATGGGTGGAAAGAGTGGTAAATGAAGGACATCATTTCGTGGCCTCTTTACGACTGGCAGAGTCACACTGGGCGACCCCGCAGGCCAGACGGGAAGAGGAACCTAATGTAGGCCTATAATAACTTTAATAACCCACTCGTCGCTCTTTAAGAGGTAATAGCTAACAATAATATTCCCTATTTTTATTATTTTGAAATAGCTGCGAGGCGTAAGAGGCATCCCCTGTTCCTTTCCTCCCTTAACCAACTGCCAACTGGTTTATGTATTCAATATTTTTTTGTTTTACCTACCCATGGGGACTAGGCCCTACTTGCTACCTTATCGTGATGCGCAAGTTTGCATGCAATATTGATCCCGAGAGCTATAAGCCGGACAGGTTGAGAAGGAGAAGCCAGACGAAAGGCAGTCCACGTCCTCTCCTTTCCTTTTTCGTAGGCCTAGGCCTATACCCTTTTCTTAACTTTGTCCGTGGCAAAGCTGAGAACACCAGAGGGCATTTTTTTCACTGCATTTGTAAAAAGGTTGTTTGTACAGCTCGAGTGCGACTGCAGTTTCCTTAAAATTGTTGGGTCCGATCTGTCAAAAAATAATCAAATGTAGGGCCTAATCGTTTGTTTGATGTGTTGACCCCTATTATTTGGGTTTCAAAGAAATGTGCGCATGATTGAACTTCTGTTATGGCTTCCAGTAATGAATTTGGGCATTTCGTCTCATGTTCGTGCTAGCGAGGTAGTGGGGGTGTACTAATTTGTGAAATGCCAAGGTCGACGAAAGATCGACTGATTTTCTTGTTCCCAAAAGCCACGGGCCCACTGAACTTGTCCCTTTCCTCCTCACCCCCCCCCCCCCCCCCCCCCCCCACCACCACCACCACCACCGACGTCATGGTATAATAGTGGTTGAGTACGGCGTTAAACAAGAACAAATAATAATGATAATAATCTTTTGAATTTATGCAGTTCACGCAATACTGCAATATCTTTCCACAGATAATAGAAAACTGTATAGGCCGCTCGTTTTCTTCAAAGCGTCACTAAAAGTTATGTTTTTTTTTCACTAGGTCTACATGAACTCTTCCTGTTCGGCGCCACCCAGGCTCTGGTCTATATGCGTCTTTCTTCAGCACTTATCCTCTTGCTCAGTTGCTTTATTATTGTTGTTTGGACTTGAGTCCAGTCCTCGAGTCCCAAGTAATACCTCGAGCACCTTCCCGAGATCCAATACATTTCCACCGTCTTCCATGTTTCCTTCCATGGTCCATCTCTTCTTCTTTCTGCATCAATTTCCTCATTCTTCAGTTCTTCTATGCTTCATCTCCTTCTTCATGTGGTCATGCACCATCTTCTTTATGACTTGTTGTTGCAGTAGCTGTGACTGGGACGAGTGGACTAGATGGCCGAACTGTTGTCTCAGACCCGATATTCTTGGCCCCCGTCGACAGCCGCGACGCAGAGGGCCCAGTCACCCATCCCGCTGCGCAAGGGGTCGAAACACAAGCGTGGGCCGCGCATGCTGACTCAGACGACCATGCACAGATACAGGAAGTACAGCAGCTCATGCGGCGACCTGAGAACCGAGGGGTGTAACCAGCCCCACTTGGCGACCGATCAGGGCGCTCAGGGGGACGGAATGCACAACCAGAACACTCCCAGACCGAAGAAGGTGACATTCCGTAAGGATGCCGAACACTTGTTTGCTGATCCTAGCCAAGCTCAGAAGGGGAGGAGTCACACTGAAAATGAAGACGATAACAAAAATGTTGAGCACTATTTGCAGATGTCGTCCATGCCCGTTGATGGTGACTGTTCTGACCGATATCTTACGAACGTGAACGCTTTCTTGAAGAGAGTCGTTTCGGAGGATGGCAGTGAACTGAATTCCAAGCACGGCGATAATCTCATCCTGGATGCCATAAGAGCGGGCATGCTTTTGGAACTGAAACGCAAGGATACTTCCGGTTCGAACGAGACTGAGCTTGAAAGCGCGGGTTCCTGTTCTGTCGCACACGAGACAGAGAAGAAAGATATTGAAACGGGAGGAGGGAACGCGGGTTTACTTGGGGGTCCGCAGCGCGAACGTATCGACTCGACCCTCGGAGGTGACAAGCAGAGCGAACACGGTGGTAATGTCAAACGACGCGAAAGGAGAAACCGGGAAGAAGAAAATGGGAACATGTGTCACGTGACAAAGTGCACAAATACCGTTGACAGCTGCAAAGGATGTGACTGCAAGGAATATGGTGGTCGTCAAAACAACGATATCAGTGAGGGTAACGATGGCTCCAACAGTGATTCGTCGTGCTGTGAGGTGGAGTATATTGACGAGGCGGACACCTATGTCAAGAAGCCAGCCTACCCACGGCGCGAGGAAGCCGATTGTGTTGAGTTGCTCGCCAAAGACACAGAAATGGAATGTGAAGTCTATGAAATAAACGACACTGCACCAGTTGGCAATAAACAGACAAGCGGAAAAGGTCACGCGCAGCAGCAAAGAAAGGGTAACAAAAGAGTGTTGGCCGGCGACTTTGCAACTTATCGTATAGAACTAGGAGGCGACGATCTCGACGGAAAGATTGTCGGGAAAATGTTTGTACCACTCGATGGCGATGATAAGTTCCGAGACGGGGTACACGTTGTGATACAAAATGGCGACAAGACCGATGCCGAGGACGTTGACGTGAACCATTTCCAATGTCCACCACTCGGGACCACCGATATCGTCGGCAAGGTTTTCACGATGAAGATCGCGTCCCTCGTGTCGTCGCACGAGGAACAGAGAAAGATGACGAAGCCGAGCCCCGTCAAGGGTGCAGACGACGCGGCCGACAACCCCTCGTCGTGCTCGCTGTGCCTGGTAGAGTTCACGTCGGAGCACCAAGCGCGGTCCCACTATAACGGCAAGGCGCACAACAAGCGCACGTTCGTCAGCTCGCGCATCAACAAGTTCTACTGCGACGCGTGCAGCATCACGTACACGTCGCGCAAACACGAGGAGCAACACGTGCGCGGCCGGAAACACCGCTCCAGGGTCGACGCGCTCGCCGCGGAGACGCCCGCCTGTGAGTACAATAATACGCAGCATCGAGGCTAATCGATCTAGGTTTAGTTCCAAATTCACCAAAATTTAGGCCCGGCATTACGACGGTCTGCTAAATATTCACTACGGAGGTAACTTGTTTTCTTCATGGAAACAACGCTGTGAAAAGCGTATGCACGGAAAAGCGCATGGGCGCTTCTACGCCCCCCTTTCAGAACATTTTTGTGCAGTTGTATCTTGTAAAGTAGCGCTCCCTATTCCGCAACCCGGGCGCAACGAAGTACTGGAATGAGGGCTAGGATTGGTGGTTGCCAAGGAGAAAACAAGTTAGTCCCGGACTAACTATTTAGCAGGCCTTTAATACCGGGCCTTAATTATCTCGGATTATAAAGTAACCATAGATAAAACAAACATAACATATAAAAAATGCATGGTCCTCTACCAGTCGCCATATTTGATTGGAGAAAATCTTCAAGTATAGTGGCTAATCTTCGGAATAAACGTTTGGTGAAACCGCGACCCTTGGTGTCTTTATGACCATAATATGTGTATCTCTGTCTTACAGCCGATGCAGTTTCTCCCAGAAGTCCAGTCAAGGGCCAAGCTGAGCCATGTCTATATGACTAGGATATGTGTATCTCTGTCTTACAGCCGATGCTGTTTCTCCCAGAAGTCCAGTCAAGGGCCAAGCTGAGCCGTGTCTTTATAACCAGGATATGTGTATCTCTGTCTTACAGCCGATGCTGTTTCTCCCAGAAGTCCAGTCAAGGGCCAAGCTGAGCCGTGTCTATATGACCAGGATATGTGTATCTCTGTCTTACAGCCGATGCTGTTTCTCCCAGAAGTCCAGTCAAGGGCCAAGCTGAGCCGTGTCTTTATAACCAGGATATGTGTATCTCTGTCTTACAGCCGATGCTGTTTCTCCCAGAAGTCCAGTCAAGGGCCAAGCTGAGCCGTGTCTATATGACCAGGATATGTGTATCTCTGTCTTACAGCCGATGCAGTTTCTCCCAGAAGTCCAGTCAAGGGCCAAGCTGAGCCATGTCTATATGACTAGGATATGTGTATCTCTGTCTTACAGCCGATGCTGTTTCTCCCAGAAGTCCAGTCAAGGGCCAAGCTGAGCCGTGTCTTTATGACCAGGATATGTGTAGCTCTGTCTTACAGCCGATGCAGTTTCTCTCAGAAGTCCAGTCAAGGGCCAAGCTGAGCCGTGTCTTTATGACCAGGATATGTGTATCTCTGCACTTACAGCCGATGCAGTTTCTCTCAGAAGTCCACTACTTTCCTAGTAACTTAATTACTTAGCTTGCAAAACACCATCTTGGTGGCGCAAAATGACCTAACTGGTTGAAGCGCCCTTAAACCCAATAAATTCAAATTCAAATTCCAGTCAAGGGCCAAGTTGAGCCGTGTCTTTATGACCAGGATATGTGTATCTCTGTCTTACAGCCGATGCAGTTTCTCTCAGAAGTCCAGTCAAGGGCCAAGCTGAGCCACGTGTCTTTATGACCAGGATATGTGTATCTCTGTCTTACAGCCAATGCAGTTTCTCCCAGAAGTCCAGTCAAGGGCCAAGATGAGCCGTGTCTTTATGACCAGGATATGTGTATCACTGTCCTACAGCCGATGCAGTTTCTCCCAGAAGTCCAGTCAAGGGCCAAGATATGTGTATCTCTGTCTAACAGCCGATGCAGTTTCTCCCAGAAGTCCAGTCAAGGGCCAAGCTGAGCCGTGTCTTTATGACCAGGATATGTGTATCTCTGTCTTACAGCCGATGCAGTTTGTCCCAGAAGTCCAGTCAAGGGCCAAGTTGAGCCGTGTCTTTATGACCAGGATATGTGTATCTCTGTCTTACAGCCGATGCAGTTTCTCTCAGAAGTCCAGTCAAGGGCCAAGCTGAGCCGTGTCTTTATGACCAGGATATGTGTATCTCTCTTACAGCCGATGCAGTTTCTCTCAGAAGTCCAGTCAAGGGCCAAGTTGAGCCGTGTCTTTATGACCAGGATATGTGTATCTCTGTCTTACAGCCGATGCAGTTTCTCTCAGAAGTCCAGTCAAGGGCCAAGCTGAGCCGTGTCTTTATGACCAGGATATGTGTATCTCTGTCTTACAGCCGATGCAGTTCCCCCCAGAAGTCCAGTCAAGGGCCAAGCTGAGCCGCCGACAACCGGACTCCTCGTTTGCGGTCTCTGCAGTATCACCACCAACTCTAGAGACAATCTCGTCGACCACTTCAAAAGTTACAAACACTTGAAGAAGATGGAAACCTTGAAGAAGACGAGTCACGGAAAAGAGAATCCCGCCGAGTCTAGCGGACTTGTCACCAGTCAATCGAAGCCGTCACAAAGCCCGAACAAAGCCGCCACTTCGCCGGTGCGTGCGGCAGTCACAACGCCCGACGTGTCCGCCGTGAGTAACGCGCAGGCGCAACGTACATATCCGCAACCGTGCCAGCCGAAGCAGGCCGCATACGGTCCGGTGCCGATATCCTTTCAAGTGCCGAAGAGTAAATTCAATCTGTCGAATCTGAAGAAGATGGTGAGAACGGTCGGCACCCAGTTCACCAACACCAATCGCGACGAGCTCGGTTGCGAGGGGGTGACGCGTCCGGATAAACCGCTCCCGCCGCGCAGGAAGATGGCTGAACCGCACCGCTGCCAGGGCGCGGCGTCGGATTACATCGAGTGTGGCGCGCCAAGCGGGGCGGCTCTGAACGTGTTTGGAGGCGGCAGGAGTTGGCGGTCGGGGGGGTGTAAGGCGGGGGGCGGCTGTCGCAGCTGGAAGAAACGCACGGGGACTATCTAACCGTCGGACATTGGCGATACAGATTTCATGCGAGCTTCCTTCGAGTCTCCTGGGTAAACCTTTATAGTTACGTTGTTTCATTTCTCATTTATAATTCGACGTTGCGAGCAAAGCGTAGATGCTTCCTCCAAACGACGCGAAAGTAGACCGCTGCTTGAAGGAATACTCGTTCCCTTCGCCCACTACGCCGAAATGTAATCGAGACATCGTGAGTCAATTTAGATGCAAATGAATTTACGGGATCCTTCCTTATCTATAAGGGTGGTTTTATTTGTTTGTAAATGAGCTTATATTGGTGAAATAACTCTAGAAAGTTCGTTTTATGTTCCTAAGGTCTCTTTTGCATTACCAGAGTAGGCGTGAAGGAAGTTTTAGGAAAATGAATTGTTATTAAATTGGCATTAACAAAGCAACAGTTACGTTAAATCAATTGACAAAATATGAAAATATAGTAAAAATATGTAGTGTTGTTATCCAAACAACTACCTCGCTCAAATCGTTTCTGTTATATGTCTATTACAAACGTTCCCAAGGAAACATTTTTAAAACAACAATTAACTATATAATTGGTACCTCGTCCTGTTAATGTTTCTCCAACACGTTTCGGCTTCTTCAATCTATTTGCATTTCTGAATATGCCCTATATAAGAGGTACGTTATATAATATTTTGTCGTTGATTTAACGTGTTTGTTCAAGGTTGCCAAATTTTATTTTCAATTTCAAATTCAATGCAAAATGAGTTTTACTTCCAATTTTTTAATGTGTGTGGGCCTACGCTAATGATATAATGGGCATGTATTAACTATGGAAATCAACTTTAATGATATGAATGTGTCATTTCAAAATTGTTTTCTCATAAGTTATAAGTTTGTTTTCGTTATTTTAATTTAATATTGAATGTAGATTTTGAACTTGTATTTTTGTTTCAAGTGTGTAATGAAAACAATATTTATAATCTAAACTCGCCCATCAAATATTTCAATTAGAGTAGGGCCTATAATTTATTTTTGTGACATGTTGTGTTTACATTTGTGATGCGTGCTTGTAATTTGCTATTTTAATTTTAATGGGGCAAGCATGTTGTAGTCCTTATTGTGTGTGATCATTGTATATTTTATGTTAATGTAATTATTTTTAAGGCATTAAATAACAAACATATTACATATTATTCATGAATGCTTTTAAATGTAATTTATTTATAGGGCTTTTTATCGTCATCAATGTTACTTCCCTTTTTACTCACGATATCTCAACACGGTGGACGGTACAAAGTGTACAAACCAAGGTCCGTCGATCACCTGGCGGAGGTTCGATAAACCTCATGAGAGTTGACGAGCCCCCGGGCTAGGGGATTTACGGACCTTGGGTACAAACATTGCAGTCTGACAGGTGACAGCTGCTGGATATTTTATTAATATTTCAAGAGTTCTAAGCCCATAACACATGCAATTCATTTTCGTGACAAAGAAGCTAGGCTGATAGGCAAAGGTATAACATACGCCTCAGTCAGAATTGGAGTAGGTCCAGATTTAAAATATGACTGAGAAGGCCGCTTGCAGGTGTATCCATAATTTTGGTCTCGCGCCACACTTGTTCATTTTGGTCGTACATAACCCTACTTTTTCTTCTGCCATATAAAATTAATTTAAAGATGCACCCCGGCGAACAAAAGGTTACAAGCTGTTGTAAATACTAAATATTTCACTTAATTTTTGTTGATGGCGACTACAATCATTTTCCATCATATTCACCTACAAACAGCGTTCGTTCAAAGTTCCAGTTCTTCAGTCAGTACGTTCTACCAAGTTCTACCCGTTTACATGATAGAACTGAGTCGGTCTTTCGGTACGGTCTAGCTTTTTTGGCGGACCGGCATAGACCTCCCCTCTAGATCTTTAATGACAACAATGCATAACAATGAAAAATGCACATAAACATAACTATCAAGGACCCTTAGATAGAGCAAATCACGGCTTTATAACCAATTTTGAAAATCATCTATAGGGCACTAGCAACACCAAAAGACAACAATGAAGCAAATGAATGGGGCTTTGCACGCAAAGCTTGACGTAGAATGCGCCACCACCGTCCAAGCCCAAATCCATGACCTGCTGGATGGGTAAATCAGCGTGGACAAGGTCTACTTGACCCATCCAGCAGGCTGTGATGGCAGCATTTTGCCAAAGACATTGGAATAGAAGTAGCGCCACCATAGTTCGAGCTCAAGTCCAGAGCCTCCTGGATGGGTAAATCAGCCCTTTTTTCATGGCTAAGTTATGCGGAGATCAAGTAGACCTTGTCTGAGGGCTGGCACTACGCTGGCGCTGCGAGTGGGAGAATGTGGCAGTGCAAAGCCCCATTGAATCGATGGACAAACAACAAGCTGTCAAAAAATGATTTCTTCTGATTTTGGAAAACAAAACAAAAAACAAACAAATACACATACAAAACTTTCACTTAGTCGTTGTCTATCATTACAACAAATACCAAAAGTTTTAAATGGCAAGCAAATACTATTGCTACACTTGTTTTTATTTCTATGGTTGCAATTTTATTATTTTGACAGCTGATTGTTTGTCCATCAGTTCAATTCATTTGTTCCATTGTTGTAGTCCTTATGTGACGTCAGTTGCGGGTTCCGGCCGGACCGCTCGCAACGCTCTCTGTGCACTTGGTCCCCCATTTCCCCGTGTTTTCATTCCCCGTGTCCCCATTTTAAAACACCCGCGCGCTATGCCTGCGCTGTGTTTTTTCACGGCGTACTGGAAACAATTGAATTTTCCCGCGGCTATCTTTCGCTCGCATATGCCGTGCTTTGACTATACTCTTTCCAGGGGGATTGGTCTGAGATCCACAGAGCGACACCTGACGCGCTGGCCTGGTTGGCCGGCTTAGATTTATGTTTATGATTTATATTTATGATAACTTTATATGTATATTGTACTTTGTTGAATCTTAGCTGTTGCTTCCATACGATAAATAAATAAATAACTATTGATGTCCTGATTTGAATTTAATTCATTGTCCAGTAAGTAGACACATTTAATGTTAAACGTATCATTGTGTGTTAATTTCAGGTAATATTATGTTAAGCCTTTCTTGTACAAAAGTCAAAGGTGATGCTACTTTCCTAAGGGCTAGGCCTAGCTAAACCATGCCTAGCCTAGGCCCTAGGCCTAGGGGGGCCTATCTAACCTAACCTTGTTGACAGCCCGTCAAATCCATTGCCGTAGGCCTTAGCTAGGCCTAGGCCCATGGCCTAGTCCTAGCAGATTCAGCAGATTCATAATATTGTGGTTGGAGCCTAGGCCTAGCAGAGTAAAAATTCTAAAGTATAATCTAGCACTCTGGGCTAGCCTAGGCCTAGCCTGCCTCTAGGGCCTCCGCCTAGGCCTAGCCTAGGGCCTATGTAATGCAATCATTAAAACGGAGGCCTGCCTACATTATTATACCCTAGGATTATAATGAACCCACTTTGTCGGTAAATGTTCGGTTGTACCTAGCGAAAGTCTATAGACCACTTACAAGAAATAATTGTCAAGGACGGCTGTCAAATAAACTGGCGTAGACCTAGCGCCAACCCTAGAAATTGTTGGCTGTGACGCGTTAAGCTTGGTGTACAGTAGGCCTAGCCTACTCCCGGGAAGGTGCTCTGGGAACGGGAAAGTTGGTTATGACTTGACATTGTCTGTTAAGGTAATGGGAACGGGAAGCTCCTTCCCGGGCTATTGTGCACCAACCTTTTATCTAGGCCTAGTAATCCACGGTTGATGCATTCCAGGTTCGAATCCTGGATTTGGTATGGATGCCTAGTTTGGGCATTGGGTTTGGGCAGATTTAATCTTCATATATATCCTCCATAACCCCCATCAAAATCGCAAATTACAATAGTTTATCATGAATAACATTTGCTGATCAAGTGCCCAAATCCATGTAGGCCTACAACAGTTTTGGATGACTTCCATGACTAGGTTTACCACACGAGCTGAGTTTGAGCTCGTAAGCTCGAGCTGGACATTATGAATTTAACTGAATTTTCCTGATGAACACCTAAGCTCGAGCCCAACTCAGCTCAGTGAAGAAGCCGAGCCAGTATGCTCCGTGCGATCTCAAATTGCGTGATAAACATATGCGGACCGCATTGTGTACGTAACGAATGTTTAGCAAGCGCTTAACCACGCCTTCTTTTTCAGCACGAACCAAACCTGTAGTATTTAGTACGATCTCAAAGTTTGTGGCAAACGGATATCGAGCTATTTATGAGCTCGGCTCGCATGGTAAACGTAGTCCATGTCGGTTATCATGCATTGTTAAAATATCATAGTCAACATTTCTTACCATCTCTTTACCTGGCTAGGCCTATGCAAGTTTTTTGGCTCTGGGTTCTCCACTTCTCATGAATCATGCCCTCTAACATGTCGATGAAAATGTTTTTACATCTAGTTAGCCCTATTTATTTATTTATTTATTTATTTATTTATTTATTTATTTATTTATTTATTTATTTATTTATTTATTTATTTATTTATTTATTTATTTATTTATTTATTTACCTATTTATTTATTTATTTATTTATTTATTTATTTATATGTATTTATTTATTTATGTATTTATGTATTTATTTATTTATGTATTTATTTATTTATTTATTTATTTATTTATTTATTTATTTATTTATTTATTTATTTATTTTTTATTCATTTATTCATTCATTCATCCATCCATTTATGTATATATTTGTTAGGCCTATTTAGTTCAGTTTTTTAGTTCTTTCACTCGGTTACAGAACATTTGGATTTTGGAACACAATATCTACATAATACATAGAACAGCAGAAAACAACAGTAGGCCTACCTGTTAGTTAATAGCCTATATTATAGTAGCTAACAATACAGCAATATGTATTGTTTTTATTTAAATATTATTCATAATTGATAATCACTAAGCCAAGTTCCAGAAGGTTCCATGCTATCAGGGCTGGAAGAAAATGTTTAATTTTGTAAACGTTTATTTTTCCAAACTTTTCGCGTTTAGGCCCTAAATGTCAGCGTACCACCCCTTGAAAAAATATTGTTCGAATTTTCACTTAGAAACATTATTCAACGAAATATTTACGGTAACGCGGGTGAACAAATAAACGCATCATTGGTGTGTTTGTTTTATAATTTAGGGTGATTATGTTCATTTTTTATTATTCCCTGACCCTCTGCTTTTTGTATACAACTACCCACTACCATTTTGTCAAGAACACGCTTAACCTTGCACGAAAATGTGTAGGCTACACGTTTGAACGTTTACACGACTCAGCCCTACACACCCCTACACACTACACACTACACACCTTTAAACTATCACTTTAGTTCTGGTTCAAGTGACATGAAATGTATGAATTTCTAAACTACCAGTATGGCTAGGCATATCTTGTGACTCGGCTGCAATGTGGTTTTCAGGAATATGAGGAATTTCCAAGAAATATGTCACAGGCATGATCACTTTTCCTAAATACTTGTCTAGTAACAGATGCAAGTTTGTGTTGGGCTACAAGGATAGCAGCAAATACTGTATAGTAGTCCCCTAATCCAAATTTCCTTGAAGGAACCCTAAAAACCCAAATTTGAATTAAGCTATATTTTTTTTTTTTTTTTTTTGTAGAATTAAAAATTAGTTCGAATTGGAACAGAGCTTGAATTAATGAGGGACTATTGTAGCAATATTTCTCTGTTGTAGTCACATGCAAGTCACAGCCAACTATAGATACAACATACAACTGTATAAATGTCCATAACAATAGTTGCTTAATTAATATCTCTTTTTAGCATAATAGATAGAGACATGACATCCAAGCATTTTCAAACACTGTAAACTGAACCATAAAGTTTTGAGCAGAACTCTGTTCACCATGTTTTGGAAGGAAGTGGTTCTCAGAAGCGACTACGCGTCTCTACCGCGTGCAGTATGCGTTGTACCTAAATTCAGTGATATTAAACACGGCAGTTGACTTTGTTAAGTGACATCAATTGGGAAAATCCTATTGGCTGGAACCTTTCTAGCTTTGCAACAGTACAATGAGTCATCTCCAACCTTGACACATTTCAGGAATAGCCCCTCCAAGTCTACCCAGACTCATCTGGTCCCCGCTTAAGCCTACTAGCAGAACCACATAGGTAGTGCAATCATGTTCAACCAGTTAGGATGGTTGAATGAATGGTGTTACTTTCAAGGTATCCATTTCCATCTATTTTCAGTGGGGAATTGGAATGTTGTGGACTCATCACCATCGGTGGCCGATTAAGCTCAGTAAAATGTCGCGTAGTTCAAATTTTAACGACGACGACAAGGCAGTATTCACTTCGATTTGTAGAAGACATCCCATAATAGAAGACAAAAGATACATTAGTTCTGTGTTGCAGAAGAAACACGATGCCTGGGCAATAATCGAGTTGGAGTTTAACTCGAACTTTCCAGGCAGGTCTCCACGTGACGTGAAATCACTGCAAGGTAAATTTGCTTACTTACCCTCTTGACTTGCCAGAATCATTTTATGCAGTAATGAGTCTTGCCTGCTGACTTGACTTGACTTGACTTGACTTGACTTGACTTGACTTGACTTGACTTGACTTGACTTGACTTGACTTGACTTGACTTGACTTGACTTGACTTGACTTTCTTTTCTACTGCTGGGGCCTCCTTGCTTGGAGCAGAGACTCTACCCCTCCTCGCAAGATTTACTAAGTGGGCATTAATGTCCTCTACGCACAAACATGGCCGGAACTTACTTTTATAAGTTAAAAGTTAAAACCCAGCATATAAAACTCACATTTGTAGATGAGCATAGTGAATCTTTCAATTCAACTTGATTGGCTCTTTGTCTGTGTGTGCGCAAATTTTGTTCGTCGCACATAGGGCAAACGGGTTGACGGATTTGCTTGAAATTGTAAGTCAACACTTGTGAACACTTAACTAGATGCTGTTAAAATGTACTGCAAAATCCATCAAGATACCAACCTAAAAAACATTATTTGAAAAAATCCAATTTTAATTTTTTTTTTCATTAAAACTTCCGAACGGATTTAAATATGTTTTTGCAATAATGGCCACAACAACGGTGTTGACACTTGAATAGTGTTAAAGTTGTAACTTGTACCACCATTTAGTAAACAAATAAGTATTTAGTTTCTATTTACGGCAATTTTTTTTGTATAATTTACAGTGTTCCACTGATATGGTTTGCATTTGAGGACCATTGAATGTTGATGCACATAATTTGCATAGAGAATGGCGTGCATGAATAGGCCTTTCTGACGGTACATTTGGAATTTCTATACCTGCAATAGAATGGCAACAATGGCGTGTTTTTACGAGCTCGAAGTTATGAAATTGGAGATTGCAAGCAGTGCTTAATTTCAGGGCGGACGCGTCCACTTACTCTTTTTTCATGGACACTGGACAGACACATCTGCCCACTTCTTTTTTAGATAAGTCCTAATTGAAAAGTCAATACAATGTTGTAATAGACTGTAGAATGTCTGTAGTTGCTGTACCAATGTGCCGACTGGACTTTTCCCCACCCTCCCTCCTACTTGTCAAGTATTATGCACCTGCTTAGGCCTAATTGGTGGGGGTGAGGGTTGGTAGGTACTTTTGTTTTTCTTTTCAAGTCAAGCAGGAGACAAGAAAAGAATATTTGTATTGCAGAAAACGAGAAACCGCAACACCCCCCCCCCCCCCCTAGAGTTGCCATAGGCTACATCCCGCTTGCAGCGGGACAGTTGAGACTTCTAGTTTACAGTATCAGATATCTGCAGTCCAGAATGTGCTCAGCTGTTATCAATAGCCAAATAGTGCTTGTCAATGTTCCAGTTCTTTTTGGTGGTTTTCTGATTTTTTTTTAAACTACAACGTATTGCATTCAGACCGGTATTTTTGTCTGATATACTCAGAACGAACTCGGAAAACCCGATTTTAACAAAGTTTGCCTGCGGCGCTATTGGTGGGGTCTCTGTCCCCCCCCCCCCCCCACCAAAACCCCCTTGCATATTTTTTTTCCCTGAAAAGATGTCTCTATGGAACTGCCCCCCCCCCCCTCGAAGAAGATCGCAGAGCGTCCGCCCACTTCTTATAGGAGCTAAGGCCTAGTGACAACCAATTAGAGTATGTAACATGGAAAATTGCAAAGTTAGTCAAACGCAGTTCAGAGGCAGTTCAGAAATTACAACAAAGCAGTTCACAAGCAAAATTGTCGAAAATAAAATATGGGCAGGTTTGAGGAAAGCTGATGAGCCCTAGATAAGCTCTATTAAAATGATAATGTGAGCCACTTTAAATTACAAAAAGATTGGACGATACGAGATTTTTCCTTAATGTTGCTTTTTTTCAGTATGTAATAGCAAACCATTTTGGAGAACAGCTGCACTCCAACCAAGTGAACAATGAATTACCAATCGAAAGTAAACACACGTCTTGTTTTGGACGCCTTTATGACCACCATGTGCAATATATGTAGCCTAATCTTAACTTTGGGTTAGAGAAAATATAAACAATGTTTTTTGTTTTAGATATCCGTAAAATGAGACTAGTGACAACTTTATCTTAAATGAGGCTAATGCAGTTTTCAAAAATGTACATAGGCCTATGTAATAACTAATACAAAACTTGGATACATATAACCTCAATATCACATTTTAAATTCACATTACTGAATCGCATTATTAGCTTGCATTCAAGCAAGATGGAAGTGTGAATGCTCATATTTTATATTTTGCTTTAGTTATGGGATAAGTTTGGAAAAAATCATATTTTCCATAATTTTTGGTAGACCTAGCCTATATGAATTTTTTTTTTATTAGTTCATCGAGTTTATGATCCCCAACATTTCTGACGGGTGGGTACATCTAGTTCAGTTCACATCAAGAACGCTTAATGTGATGTGATCTAAAATGGGCTTTTTGTTCTAGGGTTATATAAGCGCATGAAAAATTGTGCAAAGGGTGTTGGTGGCTCAGTGAAGAAGTTCCGAATAAGTACAGGAGGCGGACCATCTGCATCCACAGCCGCAAATATTAAGAGTTCTCTAGGAGATTCAGAAAACCCAACAAAGAAAGACGACGGTGACTCTTGCACAGATGAAAACAGCGAAGAAACCGAAACTGGCCAATCGTGCAACGAAAATGGAACAGCGGACGCCGGATTGAGGGTGAGCTCTATGAAATAAGTAATGACCATTCAATGCACATGCGTAGTATTAAATTCAATTGAATTGCAAAGTAGGTTTTAGACCTGTAGTAGTCAGTCCTGTGAACTCGGTTGAATGAGTTGTTCATTGGTTGGGGATGCAGCCATTGACAGGAGTTTGGACGGCATTAGTTTCTACTCCTCTGTAACACCATGAAATGTGTTTTCAGCCTGAACTATCCAATGTACCAGGATCCTCAACCAGATATCAGACACCATGTAAAAGATCATCACAATCTCAGATGTAAGTTTTCATACACAATACATAAAAATAATAAATAATAATCTTTCTTGATAAATCTTGTTATTTTGTACTCAAATAGGCTTAAGAGCGGAGGAGTGTTTTATCACAAACACGTTTATATTACTTAGGAGAGAAATCTACGCTTGTTTTTATTTTACGTACATTTGTGATGAAAAAATTAAAACTGAAACATTTACTTTATAAAAACATTGAATGAGCAAATATAAATACCAAGTACAACAAAATGTTCAACATAATTCGACAATATGTTTACCAGAGTTGGGGAGTAGCGCGCTACAAGTAGCGCGCTACTTGTAGCATGCTACTTTTATCTGTAGCGTAATCGGTAGCGCGCTACATTATTCAAATAGCAAAATGTGGCGATAGCATGCTACAAATTTTGTAGCTGTAGCGAGAAAAGTAGCGCAATATTTAACGCTACTTTCAACGAAGTTCACGTTGTTTAATTTTCCCGCCACGCACGGAAAGTCGCAAGTCGACGCTGCAAAATAACGGTTGATTTTCGAGCAAAGAATTTCGGAAGGTGTTTGCCCTATAATCCCTCGCCACCCCCACCAACCCTTCGACGCAGTTCATTCATTCACCCCTGCTGTGTGTCCGGCTTAGAACAGGTTGAGGCTGGCTACTACAGTTGTTTTCTGGTGTGAGCTCGAGTGAGGTCGACATCGTTTAGTAGCTGTTTCCCGATTTTTCTGTTTGTTTGGTGAGATTGCGACTTGTTTGTATTATATATTATTTAAAATTAAACCTGTTGACTATTTCTATTAGTAGTATTGATTGTAATGATTGATTGACAATGTCAGCAGACAGTGGTACTGCTACAAATGTGACTGTGAGCGATCATGAAAGTGATGACGATAGTGACGCGTGCGATAGTGTTGGTGGGATACAAATTACGCATGTAGCGGAAAAAAAGCGCGCTACATTTTTTGTGTAGCGGATATAAAGCGTCGCTACATTTTAAAAAGAGTAGCGAAAAAGTAGCGAAGCTACTTTTTTTAAGGAAGTAGCTGTAGCGAGAGCATGCTACTTTTTAAAAGTAGCGTCCCCAACTCTGATGTTTACAATCGATACAAATTAGTGCCGGTATGGTATACCGTCGATATTTTTAGTAACGGTATGCATACCGGCTCATACCGCCCCACTTTAACCACTGCCTATTACACGATCATGGCCACATATTTGTCCTGTTTCATAGGTAGGCCTATAATGTTTATTTGACAAGAATTTTGCGTCTATTCATTTTGGGCGCTATTCCGTTCAGTTTCTACTCCTGCGTCCCTAGTGTACCCGCTAGTTTAATATAACTTTTGTATTTTTGTTTTGTTCACTCAACTTGTTCCTTGGCATATCGGGTCTTGACATATTATTAGTGCTATAATGGACCTTATAGATGACTACAAGTAAACAAAAATGTGGAAACTTTGGGACATAATTGATTTGCACTTGGGCTAACTTTGAATTTATAGGGTAGACCTATTTTATTTTGTTTTAACAGCACTTATTCCTAGTCCCAATAAGTCAATAACATTTGAACTAAGAAATGTATGTTTTAGTGAAGGTAGTGGATTGTAATTTGTGATCTGCCTGAATAGAGTGCTGGGAGGATGAACCATGTCTCTGTTGGTCATCATTAAGATTAAACACTCTGTTCATTGGAAGTGTTTTGTAAACTCGAATCTGTTTTTACCTCAACCTGTTCAATTCTTCTACTCAACTTATATGACAGTTATGTGGTTAATTTTAGCTCAATTGAGTATTTAAGAGGTAATTTAAGCTAATTGTTATCGTTTTAAAGGAGACACGACATCAACTGGCAAGAGAAGCGTGGGGCTAGAAAGAGAAAATCGTTTAAGGAACCTGTGGTGGAGGGATTCATAGCAACAGATCTTCTATCAATAAATATGCACAAAACACGGTTAGTAGCATTATACGTAGTCTGCTTATATGTAAATTATGTTATACACGTAGTACAGTACTAGGTCTATAGTAAAACAAGAACTTCAAGTGTGGGCCTATAATTAGGTATAATTCCACCCCCCCCCCCCCCCCACCCCCTTTCCTCATTAGGCCTAAAAGATTTAAAACATCAGGGTGGCAGTTCCCCTTGTTTGGTAACATGGGACTTGAACTAAACTACGTAGTTCAAAGCAATGTTATTTCAATCTGGCCCATTGATGTAAATGGTTGCTCACTCGTCCTCTAGGTGCTGATACTAAGAAAAATAATTTTGAAATGGAATTTAATACAGACTAATATTGTATAACATTCCTTAGTATCAGGGCACAGCAGTGAATTAAGTGCTAGGTCCTCTACACAATATTTACTATATGTATTCGGCCCCAGTGAATTACGAGGCAATTGCTGGAGCACAGACGATCGATTCTGAGCTCTCAGACACTGCACTTCACCTGAAAAGTAGGAGCCTCGCTGGGACAAACCTCACGATCCATTGTGATATGTCCACGCCGGTAGAACGACCCTTCGTACCGATCGTTGGTAAATATGACTACGAGCATCTGAAAGCAGAGCTTATTCGACGCTTTTTACCCTCACCAGAGGCGCGTTTTAAACGACTTTTCCAACATGAAGAGTTGGGGGATCGCAAACCCTCCGAATTATTATTTCAACTGTGCATGTTGGCTGCGTCAGAAGTGACCGACAAGATGTTACGATCGTTATTGCTTAGCGTTTACTGACCAGGATGCGCGACATACTCGCTTCATTACTGCCTACCGATGCCTCATTGTAACGCTAGCTACCGGTCCGGTATATGTATGTACCTGCGGTAGCAGAGGCAGATGAGGATGAGGTTGTGTCTGGCCTGGCCAGCCGGTAATGAGGAAGATGCTTGCCCAAGAAATGGAGTAGCATTGCTGCTCCCGTCAACCCAACTGTAAAGTTGGATAGGAGCCGAAGAGATTAAGACGTCTTTATAAAGAACTCTTGGGGGCCAGATTACTATTTTGTTATAAAGAACATTTCTTTATAAAGATGGTACCAATACACGCATAAGAACTTTTTGGGACCTCAAAAACAGTTTGTTATATAGATCATTTTGTTATAAAGAAGTTTTACTGTATATATGTGTATTAGGTATAAAGAAGTTTACACATATTCTCCATTTCAGTTTCAAATTGGTGATATTTTTAGCATAGCAGGAAATCCAGGAATTATTAACTGCATCTCCGACAGGTATTTGAACTCATTTGCCAGCAATGTACCAATGTACCCTAACAACTAGACTGCCACCTCATCTGGCTATTTAAGATTTAGTTTAAGTTGGAAGATTATAAATGCATATATGTAATAGTAAGGGGAGGCGAAACAAGTGCACAGAGAGCGTTGCGAGCGATCCGGCCAACAGTCACTGAATATTGGATACACACAATTTCAACAATACGAAATTCTAAGTCTACTTGACTTCTTTGGAATCGATGGATATTTTGAATTTTCCCAACAATAATTAGTGCACTGGCTTCTAGAGGGGTTTTCGGTGACTTCTAGCAGGCAGTGCTCAGTGGCCGGAACGCTCGCAGCGCTGCAGTGTAGTCGTTTGCATACGCCTCCCCATAGGTGTTGACAACAATTAGGCCCTATTCCCTAACCTACATGTCGCACAACAGTAACTCATTCCCCAGCATACATATTACATTATTTTCAAGTGAACTGCATACCTTATAAATGAGCTTATTGGTCCAGGACACTATTTAAAATTGTTTAAAACACTTTTTTAGAAGGCCACTACTACAGTACGTACTTACATCACTGAGCACATTGAATGAAATGGGAAAGTCAGTACAAGTATCTTGCAACATTCTGATTGTCCAGAGAGGAGCCAGTTGTCATCAACATTGGTGGCAGAAATTCGGTTGTAAATTTGCTAAGTGATGTACAGGACGTAGTGACCTTGGCCATACTTACAAATCATTAATTACTTACGCAAGTATGCATTAAGTTAGATCTGGCAATGCCACACTACCACCAACCTCATACGCGACAAACAAAATTTGGCTTAAAGACTTTTTATCATAGCTACTTTCTTATTCCTCCAGGGATACAAGTGGACAGAAGAGAATAGCGTACAACAGGACAATCGAAACAGAAGACAAGCTACTTTCCTTTGCCGAAACTATCCACAAAAAAGACTTAGAGATAAAATATTATCAGTTGAAAACTGCAAAGTTGAAACACAAAATAGAACAAGCAAAATGGATCTTGCTACAGCATGAGCTCGAGACAAAGGGGATCGACGTAATACTGGACGCTGGTAGGCCCAACGATGAAGATGCCAATTCGGGCTAAAGGAGACGCTGCTGAAGGTCATTGCAAAGTGCATTCATCCTACACTGTACAAGGTATCTCGTTGATGCTTTCTAAATACAGTGCTTCCCAGCAGTGGGACACCCATTGGAGATCAACCACACTTCTAAATGGTGGTTGCCATGGAGAAAACAAGTTAGCTACGGGCTGAATATTTGGGGGTCTCTCATATTATCGCCCCTTATTTGGCCCAAAATTATAAAAAACTGAGACTTTCTGCAATATGACTGTAGTTTTAATTCTGTGTACCTATAAATATGTTAGAATTAGTGATTACATTGATTAACCGAGAACCGGTTAAGATTTTTAAATGAGTTTTAAGATTTTTTCCCACTGTGTACTTTGCCTTAGCCATGCCCCTCCCGACGGGCAGGCGAGCCGTGGTTTCGTGAATTAAGTGCTGGTAGCGCTTAAGGAACCATCTTTCAGCCCTTGTTTTTGCTTCGGCAGAGTTGCCAATGTCCTAAGGTCGCTCGGTTTCCCAATCCTTTGTCCTCATGTGCCGACAAAGCAGAGCCGATTTGTGCTTTTGCTAGGGATGGGAAAAAACAGCTATTTTGGTAAACGTTTAAGCGCACCAACTAATCGCGTTTAAACGGTTAACCCCCCCCAATTTTTTTTTTAATTCCGATAAAAATGTAGACATAATTAAAACAAAATAGTAATCTCACACTTTCGTATAATTCGCATTATTCTTAGGAACATTGTTTAATAAAAAAAACTAATCCCGGTCACAGACACACGCAACAATAAAAACAAGCACAAAGACAATAATTAAGCGCTGCGACTGGCCAGCAAGACACCCCGAGCTATTGTGAGCGGTGGGGGGTCGGTACTCGGTAGCGTAATCCAGCGTGACAAAGGCAAAACATCGCGAGGCAGGCAGGCAGGCAGTAAGATTCTACTCCGTGAAGTGAGAGAGAGAGATCGGTTTCCAGTGAGGGCAAGTGAATACGCGAGTCGCCGGCGACGAACGTGCAAGCAACAGCAAGCCATTTCCATTCCACCATAAGTTCGTTCGTTTGGTGGTGGGCAGGCGGCGCCGAGTGATGAATGAGTCATTTATGATTAGGTTTCAATTCAAGTTTCAACCACACTCAACTCTCATGCACATTCGGGAAAAAAACATTTATTTTTAATTTAACAAAACTGAAAAATCACTCAAAACACCATATTTTATGATACAGTAATTATATTTACTATTTATTTTTAAATTGACTAACCGTTGCTAACCGTTAATGCGTAATCTAATAACCTCTAATTTACCACTACACGTTTAAACGTTTAACCGTCCCATCCCTAGCTTTTGTATCAACCCCCTTATCCGTACAATCTTACAATCTTCTCTCTGTAAAATAGATGGAGGGGGTGATTTGTGAATTCATTCCAGGAGTGGTAATCAATAATCATGTCAGCTGGAACAAATGATCCGAAGACAAGAAAAATCCCAGAGCATCTAAGGGAGAATATTTGTGATCTTATTTGTGCAATTCAAAAAAGCCACCCTGGTACAACAATAGTAATGTGAGCGGTGCTTTGCACAGCCGTGTAAATAGACGCTTTGTAAATAGGATGAATGTAAATTGTGAGTGAGTGTGTGACCAACTCCAGTGTATTTATCTATACTAAATCTAAACAAGGACGTAAAAATAAAGTATTGAAGGACGGATTGGCTTCACCCAATTATGCTATCATGCGTTGCTAGCCAGCTTGCGTTCACACTGCAGAAAAACTCATAGAGTTACTCAAGTAACTTCTGTTCTTCTGTTCTTCTGTTGTTGTGTGATGTGGGTTGAAATTCTAACTAGTATTGCAACTCTGTGCGTTCACATTACAAAAATTACCTGCGTTATCGGCCAACCCGCATTCGAGACGAGTAACAAAAACGGGTCTGAGGAGAAAGAAGATAGGAGTAAGCCCAGAGAGTAATGTTAGTTTGTTTGTTTATTTATTTATAGTTCCTGTATGTAGTGTATACATAGTAATAGTATATACCTTTGCTATTACTTTGACAGCTTGTTGTTCGACCATCAGTTTCCATTGTTGTAGTTCGGCTGTGACGTCAGTTGCAGGTTCCTAGGTAGAGTAAAGCCTGTATTACACGGTCAAACTTTTTCATCTAACTCCTTGAATTCAAGGACAAAAGTGCATCAATAAATAATTCCTATTATTATATTTGACTACTTACTGACTGTTTTTGATGCGCTTTTGTCCTTGAATTCAGTAAGTTTTACAAAAGAATTGAACCGTGTAATGTGGGTATAAACCATCGACCTTATGGTATAAACATGGGTGTCAGTAGGCTGTAAATCAGCGTGGGAGCTTACTTCCCAACAAAGAGAAACATTTTTTGGTTGCCGAAGGTGAAGCACATATTTTTTTTGAGATTGAGGATACTGAGCACTGGTTTCACCAAACTTCTCCAAGTATACCCGGTAATTCGAAATTGCTGTGATCAAACATGGGGACTGCCATGCATTTTGAATTTAATGTTTGCTGAAACCATGATTACCAAATCGCGGCTACTAAATTATTCACTATTCATTATTATTATTAAATTATTCATTGGCATCTCTCTCTCTCTCTCTCTCTCTCTCTCTCTCTTTAGAGGAGTCTGTTATATTTTTAATGTATGGGTCACACGAACAAAGATATAAAATTATAAATAAATAAATTGGAGTTTAACGAAGTTAGTGAATGTGTATTTGAAATCACTAGTTTTGATATTAGAGGAGTATTGTTCTGCAATGATAACAAATGCTATTAACTTGTTTACCGAGTACCAATTTTGAAGAGTTATAACCCGTTTATATACGATAAGGATTATTTTCAATAATATAATTTAGAATAAGTACATAGTTTCAATGTGCAGCTGAGCCACGAAAAGACACATTCTACATATTAGTACAGTGGTTCCCAACTGGGGTGCCGTGAACCTCGGCTAGGGGTGCCGTGAAATTTTCGTTAGAATTGAAAAAATCTTATTTATGAATATTTGAAAATACAAAGAAGTCATAATTATTAATATTTTAACAATACAAATGAAAACATACCTAGTCTGACCACGATTGAATTTTCATTGAAACATATTAGGTACATTTGTACCGCAGATTAACACTTTCACCCCGGACACCCGTCAATCCCAAATAACAGTTCAGAATTCAACAGTTCAGAAAACAGGATCAAATTTCTATGGCAGTTATCAACGTTCTTATCTGTGTGAGTTAGCGGTTCAGCATTAACAAACATTAAATTAACGCTATCAGACTCTACGTTCTCAATTGAGGACACCAATTTTTAAATTTTGTTACAGTCAAACGGGACCTTTGTTCTCATTTGTCGGGTGTTAAAAAAATTAAATACAGTAGTATTAGTAAGTGGTGCTACAGTAATTAAATCATTAAATTAAATTTGCAAAATGTTGATTTATTACAATGTCAATGCTTATATTTTTTTTAATTATTGGTTTTTAGCGTGGGCGTTAGTGGAAGGCGTGGGGGGGGGGGAGTGCCGTGTGTCTACAGAATGTAGGTTTGGGTGCCTTGAGTGAAAAAGGTTGGGAACCACTGTATTAGTACATGCTATGAGTTTTCATCCCAGATACTTTCTATCTAGATAGTTAACTTATTTAGGGCTGGTATGTATTTTATTTTTAAAGCACTCTACTCCAAATACGATAATTAGTTTTTCTCCAATTGAAGTGGAGACAAACCAACACTTGTAGCTTTTTTTTATGTTTGATGCGTGAATTGTTATAATTTTGAAGTAATCTTTATAAACTATTGATATGTGAACTAAATATCTTCTTCTCCTTCTTTCGAACACCCAGAGTTGAAACTTATGCCATATGGTTTCATACAATGACAACCATGACAGCAACCTTGTTCTTTAATATTAGATCTGAATATCTGCCCAAGCATCCGTCACGTGAAGGGTATCCAGGTTGAGGGGTCAAACCGAAGATGAAGAAGATCGAAGAACGACGAGATTTAGCCTTGTGCCAGTTTTCGTCAATAATGGTAAACTAATAGTAGGTAATAATAATAATAATAATAATGTGAAATAAAGAATTATTATTATTATTATTATCATCATTTTATTGAATGTATCACAATCTAAAGTCAATCAAAAGTCAAAACCGGCGTTGATTGATTGATTGATTAATTGGATCTTTATTGACAACGCTCAGCGACCCACTAGTGCATTACAATATATAACAGCTTACAATACAATAAAATGCAACAAGTCACACTAGACTAGTGTTATAACTTAAAGTAACAAGAGAAATGTAAGAAACAAAAAACAAAAACAACTTGCACACACGCACACTCACACACGCACATTCATGCACACTCGTGCTTGCGACGCACATCACGCACACTCACTCGTGCACATTCATGCACACTCACGCACACATTAATACACACTCACACATACTTCGTACACTAGCTCATTCGCGCACACACGCACGAACAAATTACAGTAAGGGTTAACACGCAGAAATATATCATCATCTAAACAACAGTTCTTGTGTGGCCTTCTTGAAGCTAGGTAGAGAGATGTTGAAGATATCTAATTGCGGATTGAGAGAGTTGAATGTGTCTTGAATTCTGTTCATTGTTGAATATTTAAAGATGTCTATGCGGCTGCTGGGAATGTTGAAAGTTATCTTTTGCCTGGTGTTTCTGGAAGGTACATGAAAATTAATAAACTGAATGAGGTCGGAATCTAGAAGATTGTTGATTACTTTAAAAAGGAAAGTTAAATCGGTGTGACAGCGTCTTGAATGTAGAGTGAGCAGGTTGTGTTGTTGGCAAAGGGAGAGGTAGTGGCATCTGTGATACTGTACACCCTGTTTTGCGCACACTATCTTGATGAAGCGCTGCTGCACACGTTCCAGCCTACTGATGTGGATCGCATGGTGGGGATTGAAAATCACGGAAGCATAGTCTAGGAGAGGCCGCACTAAACCTGTGTAAAGGCACTGTAGAGTTTTCGTCGAGAAATCTTTGGTACAGTTTCTTTGTAAAACCGAGCAGCAGTTGAGAGCGAGATGTGCGTTGTGTACGAGAGGTCGCTGCTGAGCGTGACACCAAGGTCTCTGACGTGATTGACTTTAGTTAGGGTTTTTCCATTGAGTTGAACCGTTTGTGAATGTTATGTGATTACACTTAGATATGTTGAGATCGAGTTTCCACGTTGAGCACCATTCACTGAGCCTGTCTAAATTGTACTGGAGCTGTCGGCAATCTGTAACGGAGTTTATGGGAAGAATTATTTTCAGGTCGTCAGCAAACATCAGACACTTGCTGAATTTTAGGTGACGTGGTATGTCATTTACGTACAAGATAAATAACAAGGGGCCGAGGATCGAGCCCTGCGGTACCCCGGAAGTCACGTTGACAACTGATGACGCGCATTCGTTGATCACTACCGACTGTGTACGTTCGCTGAGGTAGTTTTTCAGGATGTTGAGCACGTTTCCACAGATACCGAAGCTGTTAAGTTTCGTAAGTAGCATCTGGTGGTCGACTTTATCAAAGGCTTTGCTAAAGTCCGTGTAAATGGCATCGACCTGTACTCTTGCGTTGAAGCAGGAGGCTATGAATTGGGTAAACAATGAGAGATTCGTGACAGTTGAACGTTTCTTTACAAAGCCATGCTGTTTCGGTGTAATATATTGTGAGACGAAGCGGTAGATGTGATTGTGAAGTGTTCATTCAAAGACTTTTGAAAAAACAGGTAATAGGGAGATTGGTCTATAATTTTTCACAGGGCGTCTACTGCTCTTTTTTAATAACGGTGTGACTTGGGCATGTTTCCAACGTTTTGGAAATATACCGGTGCGAAGAGAATTATTGAAGATGGTTTCGAGTGGCCTAGCCAGGGCTGCACTACAGAATTTTATTGCGTTGATCGGTATCTGATCAGGCCCGGGTGACCTTGAGCTATTTAAATTATTCAGACAGTCTACAATCTCGCGACGAGAAATGATAAAGTTAGATAGGTTCTCGTTGGAGGGTTCACCCAGGTGACGAGGAACGGATTTTGACTGAGTTTCAGGATTGAAGCTTGTTTTAAAAAAGTCCGAAAATAACTCACAGCTTGAAGAGAGGTCAGTGGATATCTTCCCTTCGAGTTCTACCTCTGGTGGAATTCGTCGAATACGGGTTTTTCTTCGACCAAAGTTCCAGACGTCTTTAGGATTTTTAGCGAACATAGAGTCGATTTTACGTAGGTATTGAGTGTAGTTGATTGTTCTTAGTTTTTTGAAGTCAGCACGTATAATTTGAAACTCGACCTTGTCGCATTAAAGGCCTGATAACTTCAAGGCAGCACCTGTACGTGCGGTTTTTACTTTTGAGTAAGTTAATATAATTGTAGTTGCACTGTCGTACCAGGGGGGGTATTTACCAGAATTTACCTTGATTTGGGGGACTGTTTCGGCGATGACGTTGGTGAGGTTTGCATAAAATAGATCACATTGCATGCGTTTACGTCGTGATTGAGGTCTTCAAGTGCGCCCCAGTCGCATTCCTTCAACCGTTTTTTTTTTTGAGACACTAATTTCAAGTCCGCATTTTTCCAACTGTAGCGATGTCTGAAAGCAAATACTGTAATAGAATAGCGTCTATTACAGTATTTGCTGAAAGTCGGCTTGTGATTGACAGCTGTTCTCGGAAGCACGAGCTCGGAGACAAGGGCAGCATGATCGGATGTGACAGCTTGTTCCGTTGTGAAGACGCTTGTAGAGATGTCAGGGTTGTTGAGAAAGATAAGATCTAGGTAATTGCCGTTGCGAGTGGGATGGTGGTTCTTTTGTACTAGACTGAATTCGCCGAGCAGTTCCAGGAAGACGTCTGGCCTTATGCCTTTGTGACTGCGCAGGTGGGAGAAGGCTGTAAGTAGCTTGCATCGGTGTCGAGAGACGCCGTATCTTAAGGTCCGTCCACACTAGCCGAACGAACACCGAACGAACTCCGAACACCGAACGTTCGGTTAGTGTGGACGTCGCTCCGAAGGCAAATCGAAGGGACACCGAACGTTCGGTTCCCCTTCGGTCGGGATTCGGAGTGTGTCGGTACATCAAAGAAAGTTCGTCCGTAGTGTGGTCCGATTCCGAACGTTCGTAGTTAGCACCAAATAGGGACCGAACGAAGACCGAACGAACTCCGACTCCGAACCTTCGAAGTCGGAGTTCGTTCGGTATTCGGGTATTCGGTATTCGGTTCGTTTATTCGGGGCATTCAATCATGGAACGGAAGAGGAGGTAGACCTGTGCCAAGGTGGAACGGTGGAAAGAACGACGGAAGACCCAGAGGGAAGGACATGGAGGCCGATCGTGGACCTGGACGACGGAGCCAAGCCACAACACGGGGTCGGAGTCAGCCACCGAGAAGCCAAGGTATAGGGGTTACTATACAGCTACCCTCTGGATAGGAAGGTTAAGTCCATCAGACCTGGAATGCCCATAGACAGATTCGCCATAACTCAGCCACGTAGGATAAATGTGTATTCTAATAAATTGCAGTTCCTCTATTGTTTGAACCAAAGTCTTGTCAATCTAAGACCTAAACTGCCTGAATTGGTATGTCCCGATCCCTATGATGTGAGAACCACCCCTAGAGCTACGCCCCAGTACTTCTACGGGTCCGTCGACTTTGGAGTCCGTGGGTTCGAGGCCGAGCCGACGGAATTGGATGGATATCACGGTAGGTTCTCGCTATCTAACATATGGTTTTTTGGACCGAACGAAGACCGAACGAACTCTGACTCCGAACCTTCGGAGTCGGAGTTCGTTCGGTCTTCGTTCGGCTAGTGTGGACGCACCTTTAGCTGGGCAATTTCGTTTCTTTGCTTCTGGTCGGTATCAGCCAAAAATGCACTGGAGCAAAGATAATTTGCAGGTGGCTAAAGGGTCGAGACTGGCCCTCGACCCGACCGTCGAGCAACCTTTTCACAGCGGGTGGCACGAGATACTTCCAAGTTGTAAAAATAGTGGTTTTCCTGATTTCTGTATTTTATGCATGTTCCAAACATGTTCGGTAGTCAGGAGAAAGTATTCTGTGTTCATATTTGATTTTTTCGGTTTCGACATTGTGTGCTAAATTCTTATTGTGTATGTGTATTATGTATTACTGAATAATAATGTATGCGAGTATTAATTTGCACAAGTTGTTTGAAAAATACAGAATTTCAAAAATGCGTAGAGACCAACAAAAATATCCAACATGGATCGGGATATCAAAAAACTTAAAAACTTAAGTCCGGATTGCCGTTTATGGGTATCGATCCGGAGACATCCCGAATTAATTCTCAGATTATATCCTACCCATGCGACTTGCGACATTTTTAAAGTATTTATTGAATTTTATTTTCCTACTAAACTACTTGGGTACTTTTTTCGTGATCGTATTCAATTCCCTAAAACGTTGTAACAGTCATAATAAGTAGCCATAACAAGTATTTGGCTAATTAGACTATTCGCCATTGATTCTCTTCTTGCAGACTATTTAGTACGACGTCAATCAGAATTTACTGCCTGTCATTGAGGCCTACACGACAACACGACGACATTTATTTACTAACAAACAAAACAATACAAAACTAAATTAAAGACATAATATTGTGTATTAGCCAAATAACAATAATGTTGAATTGAGGGTGGAAACCCCGTCAGTATTTTTTAAATTTCCAAAAAAAAATTATTATAAAGAGTATTTTTTATTTGGGATTTACGACTTATATTTTTATAATGGTGCTTGATTGGTGCCAATCGATAAGATGGCTCCATTGTATACAGTTTAAAAACTCCTCGTAACAAACTATCATTGGGTTTGAATTTCAAACCCAATGATACTATAAGATTTTTTGCCTTTGAAAAAGAGCAACACATTTGGTCATGCAAATATGCAGATGTGTCACCACTCACCATGGATGTGCCAGAAAATGCGTATATTTAATATTACCTACATGTACACAATGTATCAAGGGTCTCAATAGTTAGTCCCGACCAAGAATCGATCCTGGTCTTTCAGCATGACATGTTTACATAAACAGAACGAATAGAAATTTAACAGGGTTCGTGTTCTAGAGTTGACTCGGTAGCTAAGTTGGTTGGCTAACAAATACAGCACTGTAATATCATATCTTGCATTGAAATTTGAAAGAGTCAACTCAACAGCTTCCTTCTTATCTTTCCTACTACAGTCTGGGGTCCGGTATTTTGGCTGCCGGTGGTAGAACTCCCCTTCCCCAAGATACCTTATAGATTTGTGAAGTGGGGGATGATGTAAGATAACTCTTACATCGTCATTGTTTTAACTAATTGTGTTCTGCGCTCAGGAAGTCTGAACGTCGTGGTCGTTGACCGACCTTGTGAAAAGGGTAATTTGCCGCCTCTCGTCCTCACCCTCCAATGGACTTGATTGCCAGCTAGGAAGACAGTTCATCAGATAATAATGCAACATTTCGATCTAACACAATCATAGTCAACAAGGAATAAACACTACTAATGGGATATATGCGTGGAAAAAGATCACACGGAAAATGTGGAATGAATAATCTTCGCGGACGAAGTTTTGTCAAAACCCAGTTGTTTTCTAACACCCGCGCAATACCGTCTATCCTGTATCACTCCACACATCGAACGTTACTAAAATTTTTAGACAAATCCCAAGGTCACACTGAGACTTGCGTGAAACAAGAAGGTAGTTATTTATGTACCTTTGCTAATATTGTGGCCATTAGGGCGATAATAATCCGTTTTTGTTCTATCCTCCGTTGTCTTCGTAGAATTGTTTTTCTAAGAAATTTTGAAAATTGAACATCTGTTCTTGTTATATGATGCAAATCTGTAGTCACCATGTGCGTTTTAGACCAACTTTATATTAGTTTTCTCCGTAAAAGACCAAGGTCCAGCCAGGATAGCAATTAACTCTATTCAAACTCACGATAACATTGAGTTTACACAAATAAGTTTATTAGTTACTAAGTAAGTAAGTAAGTAAGTAAGTGGGTGAGTGAGTGAGTGAGTGAGTGAGTGAGTGAGTGAGTGAGTGAGTGAGTGAGTAGTATTAATATGGTGATAGCAAATATTATAAACAACCCTTTATAATCTTTGGTGATAACATTTAGTTTATTGGTGTAATGATGATAATGTTGCCGCTCCATTAGGCAAGTGAATGAGTGTGGTATACCCACGTTGCTCTGTGCAGTGGTCCCCAATGTGATCGAGTTATTGAAACAGAAAATGGGTAACTTTTGTTTTTACTTTATTTGAAAATTAATATTCGTGTCCATCGTGTCTTTGGTTGCATTCGCAGTTCTACAAGCACAAATAGACAATTAACGTCGAAGAAAGCTAAATAACGAATAGTGATCAATCCCGAGTTTTGTGGTTCAAGTGACAACATTTGTAGAAAATGTTTGCCCCGACCGCGAACCGAACCCGGTGCTTAGGCTTGATGTATCGACCTCTACCATCTTATCAATAGCTAGTGGCAATCAGTGCAAACACTTTCTAAATTGTTTTATTTTGTGACGATGATGGTCGAACAGTAGACTGAAATATCACAATCATTTTACGCTGTTTATAGTTAATCACAATCGTATGACCCATGAGTTGGGTTTAAGTACACAAGTTGCCTATGAAGTTTTTCAAATATCTACTGGGAATCAAACCTATGTTTTCCAGCATGCATACTGCGCGAAAAAGCAATTTTCAATGTGTATAGCGTCGGTTATATCAGTATGTATTTCCGATCTGGTCGATTCCCGGCCGGGCAAACATTTTTCAACTGTTAGTGTCACTACAACCTCTCATCAAAGTATTATACTACGGCATTATTGTGTGTGTGCCTCTTTTTGCCCAGCCGCAACTGTCAACTTTTTATTATATGTTGGTATAGTACATATTATTATAATCATATAATCACAACAAGCTACAAGGTTTCGTGCTTACGCGCAAAGAAAAGTTACGATTTCACATTATCTACTACTCGGGCAGTTTTTATCGCAGCGACTCAGTTCAAAAAATGTTCGTAATGAAACAAGCTAAAATATTCACGCCACGTTATTAAATATTGGTAATTAAACAAGACTTGTTTCATAACACTTAGTGTTATGAAAAATAAATTTTGTTGAGTACAATAGATTGAGAAAGGCTGGTGTAAGATATCCACAATACGCATACATTCATTGAAAATGCATGTTGCGAAGCCTTTTTTTCCTATCCCAACTCATTTCTAAACTACTGCCCAAATACCAAAGTCGTGTAAACACTGTATCGATTGTTTTGTCTACCATTGTTACAGTGCCATTGTTAAAAAAAATTGAAATCCGCCTCGCAATATGCTCAAGTTAAAGTCCAAATTTTCAAATACAAGTTACCGAACTCAAATATCAGTTACGGTTCTCTCAAAAAATGTGGACAACGTTACATGATTTTCGTTCTTAAATTGCTCTAAAATTAAAGTCGCCGCAGAAAAGTATGTGTCAAGTGGTCGGAGATGTTCTTGCGCTTTGGAAAGAGATGAGTAAAGTTCTTCCATTAGTTGCAGTGAAGGTGGTGGAGGCAAATAGACACAGGCTACATACAAAGATGATTGAGCACTTACAGTGACCCCGACCCATATTATTTCGCAGTTCGTTGATTCAGGGTCTTCCCGACGTCTAGATTTGAGGTCAGGTCGTGAGTTGACGGCTATGAGTACACCACCGCCACGTTTTTGTCCCTGATTTCTGTCCCTGCGGTAAAGCGTGTATTTGTCAATATCTACTTCTTCTGCATCGACGGTTTTATCACTGAGCCAAGTTTATGTTATGCAGAACACATCGTGCTCGCTGTTGTCGGCGATTAAGTGTAAGTTGAAATCCGTTAGTTTGGAGTTGCCAATGCTTCTTGCGTTCATGTAGAACACTGATAAGTCCAATGGCAATGGCAGCTTGTCTTTGCGGTTTGCGTAAGGTCCAGGGCATTGACATGTTATACGGACGTAATGTCAAGTATTCCTATGTGTCTACCTTATTTAACTTCACTAATCACATGTTACTAGAGTTTAACACTCATCAATCTCGGTCAAAGCCGGTGTTTACATGTTATACGGACAATACGGATGCAATGTCAAGTATTTCCATGAGGTACCTTGTTCAACTTCAGTCATTACTGTCTTATTAATACTTGTTCATAGTATTCACTGTATATTGAATATTGATATGATTCTTTTTGCGTCGTCCTCGTGTGTGTCTTCTTTGCGTCGTGTTACTGTTTGTACGGTCGTAGCCGGTACTCTATGGACAATGGAAAACCATTGTCAGGATGGATGTTGTCTCGGTGGATTTACTCTCATAAGTTTAAACTAGTTCCAAATGTTCTCTGTCAATTTTATTTCCTACAACAGCTGTCAAAGTTCGTTTTGTTGTTTCGAAAAGACAATGCACTCAGTCGATAAATAAATAAAATAAATAAATAGATACACCTTCCACTTTGATTGAAAATCCACTTCAAAAATTATCCATGCCTACTTTCTTTTAACGTCCTTGACACAAGTCGTCTCGCGATTCTCCTGGCGGGGTCTCGTCGTACTCCAGAACCGCGCGTGCTGTTAGCGGCAATTTAGTGGACTGCGCTTACGTACAACTGCACATCTAACTTTATTCATAATCTTGGTAAATTATGAGTAATGAATATATGAACTAAATCCATGCCTCTTAAATCATCTACCTCATCTACCTTAATTTTTCCCGACTATCTCGGAACAACCACTTAAAACTAAATTAAACTATTATTTATGTGAATATAAATGCAAACTAGTACCTACTTTGATTCCATTTCCCTCGTAGTAGATACCTTATGGAACACCCCTATGTCAAAAACTGAGACCAATTCTTCCTTTTATCATGGAAATTACATTTTTAATAAGTAGCAAATTTGTACGTGACTCTTGTGATGGTCAAACCCCTAGTTGGAGGGGGAAGGGGAGGGCTGCCGGCTATGGGGGGTGCGGGTCGCTTGACGGAGAGTGGCAGTCGAGTGCCGGACCACGCGGTGGCTTCCATGCCTCACTTGTAGTTTAAATTGAAACCAACAAAAGCTCGCTCTATGCATATTCGCAGTGTTTAATACCCCACCAAAACCCACTCCCTGGCCAGTGGCCATATTACACTCTCATGGTGGGTTTACAGCTAAGCGTTGGGAGCGAAGCGAAGGCGCGAGCTCCAATCAGCAGCTGAGTTCGCGTGAAACACGGCCCCCGATTGGAGCTCACGCCCTCGCTTCGCTCCCAACGCTTATCTGTTAACCCACTATTTGACCCGGTTCACACAGGTTATTATTATTATTATTATTACTAATGAAAGTATTCGATGTTGATTTTGTATTTTTTATAGTTTGTACCAAGCATGATGGCCCATTTATATTTGAAGTTAAGACTCTATTTTTAGAGACTGGCCTAGTAGTTAAACCGAAAGATTTCATCTTATTAATGTTTAGTAATTCCTTATATACCGCGCTTACTACAACTTCGAATTTGAAATTCTTTTCATGGATCGAAAATCCTATCACAGCTCTGTCGGAAGTCGCTCATTTCGAAAGAGCCGCGCAAATCTGTTGTTCTCCTCTGCTGGAAAGCCGATCGTATGGCGGGTTTACATAACTGACTAGTGACTAACAATTAGCGACTAAGCGAGCCCGTGACTAAGCCACGAGCTTCTTTCATTGGCTACGAATGAGAATACTGCTCTCCGATTGGCTGTGACTAAGGTTTGTCTTGACTTGACTAAGAAGTTGAACATAGCTCAACTCCTTGGTCAAGTCCTTAGTCACGGCCAATCAGCACGCAGTATTCCCACTGTCGGCCAATGAGAGAAGCCTGTTGCGGCTAGTCAGTTTCATGAACGCGCTCTTAGTCGCTAGTCGTTAGTCACTAGTCAGTTATGTAAACCCGCCATATGGAGCGTGTTCCGCCTGCTCTCGTGGAGCACGGAGCACCATCTGAATAGGGAAGTCTCACGCATTTTTTTTATTTGCTTACTGGTTACCTCAAGTTAAAATAAACGGGAATTAATTGGTTTCGGCTCGAAAGGTGCATTAACATCGCTTTAACAGCAAGTCAAAGATACTGCTGTCAAAACACGCTCAGAAACGGACCTGCGCCATCTTGCTCGTGATTTCAAGGTTCTGACGTCATATGTCAGTAAACAGTAATTTTATATCATACAAATAGTACTGAAATCCCACCCTTTAGTAGATTATTGCTCTCATAAGACTCTAACTGAACCAACGTTTATTTATAGTTAGTAAATGAACACTTCTCAACATTAATTAACAACAATATGTTAAATAATTGCATTATTTTAAACACGTTTTGGTAAATACTGTATCAAAATGTATTTTCTGAAGAAAACAGTGGTATAAAAGACATTGTTGTAAAGTCACTGCATCCTAGATATTGTAAAATGTCCAACTTAATATCGTTGATATTATTAAGAATACTTCAAGGAGGCAGTTGTTTACATGACATATGACGTCAAGAGCCGTTTTTCAATTACGAAACAAGAAGTTCCAAATTTCAAACTTAAAATGCTAATAGAATTGGAAATATACGCTTCTCAGATATAAAAATTATACCGCCCGTACTTTTAGATAATGATCTTCCATTTTTAGATACTTTAAGGAATATTTATTTTTGATGAGACTTCCCTATTCTCGAGAACACACTCGAACTTTTTTATCGACTGATCGACCTTTGTGTCGACTATCGACTTTGGTTGCGATTCGACAAAGCTGTGGGAGATAGTGCGATTGCGAGGAAGCGGCTGGCTGGCTGTGGCTGACGCCATCTTAATAATACTTCATACTTTGTTGTTACGAGCACGAGATTGACAGCATTATTTTTTTAAGTTTTCTCGAATAAATTAGGGTACGTACAAACAATTTCCTCGTTTACCAACAATACTATAGCCTACTTGAAAGTAGCTACAAATTAATTTCATTTCCTTGTTGATTACTAAGACCTATTAAGAAATTTTTTGAGAATGTCGAAAACTAAGGTTGAGAAGGAGGCAGGAGGAGCCTCTGGTACCGAGTCGGAAACTGAAGAGTTTTCTGTAGAAAAGGTATTAGATAGACGTATGAAAAATGGAAAGGTTGAGTATTTCCTAAAGTGGAAAGGTTACTCTGAAGAAGATAACACATGGGAACCCGAAGACAACCTTGATTGTCCGGAACTAATCGCGCACTTTGAAGAAGCTCGTAAAAAGCGGGAAGCTGCTGCAGTGGTAAAAAAGGACGACAAGAAACGAAAAACTGGCAGCACTACTGGTAACACTTCTGATGACAAAAAAAGTGGTAGCGATTCCAAAAAAAAGAAGCCGGATGAAGAAAAGAAGCCCCAAGGATTTGAACGTCAGTTAGATCCTGATCGTATTATCGGGGCTACGGATTCGAGTGGCGAACTCATGTTCCTGATGAAGTGGAAGGGTACCGACGAAGCCGATCTAGTAGCCGCCAAAACAGCCAATTTACGATGCCCGCAGACAGTTATTCAGTTCTACGAGGAGAGGCTAACCTGGCACACCCCTTTACCAGAAGAGGAGAAGCCGCAAGTCTAAAAGTAAGTTTAGTTATGTATCTAGGCCTAGAGCTTAGTAGACCTACATAATGTAGGCTAGGCCTAGCCCTGGTCTTCCCAGGAGTGCAAGCGTATTGACGTTTAGGTCTAGGCCTAGACCTGTGCCTATCATATTAACTCTAAAGCCTCGAGTCTGTGTGTGGATCTCTGTCCGATAGTGCAGTGCAACCCTTACAATAAGGATTCTCATTGGATTACGGTATTTTTAAAGTTGTCGCAACCTAATTATGCCTAGGCCTACCCTAATGGTGTCAACATAGCCTAGGGTCGTTGTGTGTAAGTCCGTCCACACGTACGCATCCGTCCACCCATCCTTATATTCCTTCCAAAGAGGTTAACAAAAAATATAACTGTAAATATAACTCTTGTATTTCATTGCTTAGGCCTACATATTTTACTTTCTGGAGTGCTTTGGCTTTCGATTTTCGGTCACAGGACAGTCAAGATATAAAATATCGTAGAGTCAAATGTGTAGCGTCGTGGCAATTTTCAGTCGATCTTATGGCCGCTAGGCTAACCATGGGTTTACGCGGGACCACGCTAATTCTAAGGATTTTTGCCAATTAAACTTAGCCTATTCTTTTTCAGGTAAGGTGAATATAAGGCATTTAATTGGAAGCTTAAATATAATTACATCCGTCTGTGGAAAAATTAAATTCAACACAATATAGTACCTAGTACACTAATGTTGCTAGAGACGTGAAATGTGGCACTTTTTTCGCGATGACATTTCCAATGTTACATTCCACCTGTCAATTTTATTTTACACGTACTGAATTTTATGCACTTAGGCCTATGACTCATTGATGATTTTTTAGTTTTTCGCCTGACTAACCTTTATAGTCAGGTGAAAAACTAAAAAATCACCAATGAGTCACAAGTGCATGAAATTCAGTTATGTGTAAAATAAAATTGATAGGAGGTTGCTTCAATGCAAGAAAAAAAATAGTGAACATTTAGCTATTCCACTAGATTCCCTTTGCCAGCTCTGCTGCATTTTTCTTCTAAAACGTAGTAGGCCTACAGCCCGGTACAGCTGTATCAGTTCTGAGCTCGCTAGCGCCTTCCCGATAGACAGAGCACTCATTGTGTTATACGAGACCAGCCAGCGCTCCGCGAAACACTCGGCGACTGCGGACAGTGCTGCTCAAAACAGATTGCAACTTTTCTACACATCAAGTCACAAGAAAATTAATTGTAGGGCATTTTGTAGAAGTACACGTTCGTACTAAGAAGCATGTTATCAGTAGAGAAACAATGCACATTAAACCTCCTGATCGATTTTTGATAAGTGCCCTATTTTAGCAGTGGTTTTACTATCTCGAGGCAACATTTTTTTTATATGGGAATTACCATGAGAAAAGTTGCTCGGTGCTACTTGGTAGCAACAAGCCAAAAAATCGCGTGTTCTTTAATTTTTTAACCGCCTGCTTTTAAAATACCGGTAGGCCCCTATGGTATCTTTTAGTCATGTTTTCCATATTTGAGGGTGGACATATAGGCCTACAAATGGTAGTTTTTTAGTTTTTCACCTGACTATCCCTTTAAAGATATACGTAATAGGGTAGGCCTAGAAGTTAATTACAAAGCATGTCTTTAAATTTGCACTGCATTTTGCAAGTGGAAATTTGTTGCTTGTAGGTTACTGTACTGAGTCAAAAATAGACTAGGAATTACTTCGGGTACCCGGAAACCGGTTTTATGAACCGGTACAAATTTTGAAAACCAGTTCCATTTTTTCAAAAGTCGCCTTTACGATTTATACTACGTGAACACCAGCCACGAGTCCCCCCGCTCACCACGTTCCGCGCAGTGTCATCTGCAAGCACGAGCAAGTCGGACTGACAGTGCAGCCACCGGACAGACCATCCTAGCCTGCGGCATTAGCTTAGTGCCTTTCGCCTCGCAAATTTTTTTCCCCCCTCCCCCAAGAAATCATGAGTGCTGCTGCTAGTTTTCCCCAATCACCCAAAAATCCTTGAAAAATAAGTCAGGCCCCCGATCCTGCAGTCAACACTTACCTCTAGGCAGCAGAGCTTACGTGTTTTCAAGGACGCACGGCAGGCATTGTTCAAACATCAAAGGGAAGTTGATATACTTCCTTTTATTTTTGTAAGGCAAATAATCAATTTTATAATTTAAAAAAAAAAAAAACGGTTCCAAATCAGATTTGGTCTGCATGATCCGTTTTCGGATTTTTAGACCCAAAGTCGTTCCTAAGATCGACCAAATAGGTTGTAATTTTTTTGAAGGTCCCACCCAGGCAATAGTTATTTTATGACACGCGACACTGTTAGATAGATTGAGGTCCATGCACTTTGCGACTGTTGCTGCCCGAAGTTAGTCTTTCTTTTCTTTTCTCTAGTAGTTTCAAATTCACGACTTTTACCATCCTAACACTATCAGAGTATGTTTATTTATTTGTAGTGTATATTTTTATGTTCAATCTGTGAACTCCTGCTATCCTCAGCCAGCAATAGCCAACATAACCGGGGCATGCTTCAGTATGACGATGGATCAGGTGTACCAAGTTTTTACATTAAACATTAAATCGTGTCCGAAATGTTAGATCAGTTACAAAATTACAACAAAAATCACTTGATGCTGGGTTTCGATGTTTCTCATCAATTACGTAATTCATCTAATCGAATACCAACTCATAACGTTTGCATTTTTGAGTACTCCTATGCATTAACCCTATTGGTACTAATTTTCTACTTCTTGATTGCAGTGCTCAGCCACCTGAAAAGCAAGAAACACCTTTAATAAAGTTATTGGTACAGTCATGGCATGAATGACAGGCCTGCCTGGCCCAGGATCTTGTGTTTATTCAACATTGTTGGAGAAAATTTAACAAACTTGCATGATAAGAGCTTCGAATAATTATATTACTGTAGTTTACAATTGCAGTTATTAGTTTTTATAATGTGTATTTAGTACACCCTACCGACTGCACTGTATGTTTTCCTAGCTTTCTATGATTGTTTTTACATTAATGTCTTGTTTTTTCATGACTGTAGGCCTACTGTACTAATAGTTGATAGCTTCATACACTGATGTAGTATCTATGTAGAATTAAAAATTGTTAATGCGCATCTGCTTGGGAAGTGGAAGAGTAAAACCATTCTCATTTTATTCCTGATTGGGGTTGGCAATGTGTCTCCCTATCAGGTAGTTCTGATACGTGCACACAATAGCACATACAATTACAAACATAGCCATTGAGCGGGTAATGGACTTTATTCCTTTAACTTTACGTAAGTGTTAGCATTTAAAATATTGTCCCGTTATCCACGAATAACTTGTGAGTTGGCAAATGGAATGCAGTGAGAATGGTTATCATTATATGTGCAATTTAGAGTAGAAATTCAATTAACCTCTACATCAGTATATGAATCCACCTTAATTTCTAGTGGTTCTAAAGTTTTATGTACATGGTGCTGCTCTAAAGATAGGTAGTAGACCTAACAAATCAGTGATCCCAGGTATGTAGTAGCTTCTGCCCTCACATTTCTCTGTTGTTACAAACTCGGTTTAAAATGTTTTAAGCAGGATTGTGTGTATCCACATAAAGGTGACCCATTTAAGTTAGAGGTGGTTAAAGTCTACTACTCAAGAATGCAAATGCTAGGGAGTGTAAATTGCATTTATAAAAGGACAATGTTGAATTTCAATTTGACGTGCAGTACATTTGGATTGGGGAATAAATCTAATAAATTTAAAAAAGGAAATTAGTTACAATTTATTTTTGCCACTTTCACAGTAGGCCTACCATGGGGCCAAGAAGACTTGTGTGACTGGGGTTGGTGGTGGCCACTACCAGGGATCACAGATTTGTTTTAGATATTATACCTATGTGTTGTGACTGTACTAAAGCTTTTAAAAGCTAAATGATTGATCATATTAGCCTATATTCTTGCAATTCATGAGCTATACACATATATGTGATTTGTATGGAGGTCTACCAAGCTCACTGTAGAGCCAACCAATCGAATGAATATCTTATTTCAATGAAAACAAGGGTATGTACATGACGTAATGTACGTTAATACATTTAAAATACACTAAATATTATAATAAGAGTAATGGTACATGTAGTTGGTAACTAATAGGCTGGAACACTGATTGTTTATCAGGGCAATAGACATAATAGGGCTGATAATCAATGCTAAATCACATCGTATGTATTGCACTCCACATTAGTAACTAGTAGGGCTGCCCAACGATATCGATAATTCGATACAATATCGATACTAGATAAATAAATCGATATCGATTAAGAATTAATATATCGTACATATCGCGATATCGAACTTGTGCCTAATAAGCTGATTGATACAAAAAACCGATTACGTATCACGTCACGCCAACCACACCATCGCTGTTTTGTGTGGATATTTTACAATTTGAATAGTACAACAAACAAATTGACACACATAGTAAGACATTTCAAAACTAAAATATTTCTTTACGTAATATTGTTTAAAGAATGACCTCTAGCTGGCCTGTAAATCCTAAAAACAGTCGAGAAAAGTTTCGATGTGGCGATATCGCCGATATCGATACGTCACTTGAAAACTTCGATATCGCGAGGCGATATCGATATTTCTTCCCGCGATATCGATATGATTTTTTTTATCGTTGGGCAGCCCTAGTAACTAGTGTTCTTCCATATAGCCTCAATATAAGCATTGGTTGAGAACATTTGCACCATAAACAAAAGGCTATAAAAAGTGAATGTGTGCAGTTCCATTGCCATTCCAATAGTGACACTGACACGTGGTTAACTTCTGTGGTACAAACAATGTACAGTAGTAACGTAAGCAAATAGGATCCATGTCGTGCAAAAAAAGCAGAACAAATGCAAATTTGCTGGAATTATCTCATTGTTATGGTAACTGTTTTTGTATTACTGTAGGCCTATTTATATGTTATTGATTACAGATTTGTTGAGGTCATTGTGAGGAAGATCCATGGTACAAGAGCAGTTACTACAAACTTTTTTTTTTTCGTGTGCAGAGATGGCTTCCTCAGCCATTCTTAAACTATAAAGACTAGATAAAGTTTTGAATTATTTACATTGTAAGCAAGAGGAAGATGGTAGACTTGGTACAATTGATATTATAGGCACATAGCAGTAAATACATGCATGACTCAGTCATCATGTATCGTCTTGAATCCATGTGCACGTGATAATAATCTGGACTTGAATCGTAAACATAGTTTGTTAATGATCTAGTGTATTGAAGGTAATTCTGGACCTGCATCCTGTTGAATCAGCCTTTCAGCCTATTCTAATCAAGTTTGGTGGATGTAAATTAGGAGCAGTATAGGTGTACTCTATTTGTTGTGGCCATTGGATACATAATAGTTCAAAATGTCCTGCTGTGTTCTTTCTCCTATATAGATCTATAGGTTTGTGTATGTATATACATAGTGTTATATCGCATTTGGACAGCTACACTTTGCTCCAACATCATTTAGTTGGGTAAAGAGATGTTTCTACCATAGGTCTTGGGCATCACAGAAACTCGACCCATATTAAAAAAAAAAAAAAAAAATCGGCTAACCCTGAAGATAAAAATATGACATGCAAAGCAACATGCAAAAGAGATAAATCCTTGCTCAATCAGCTAAAAATTGAGGAGAAAGTACATAGTAGTATAGGCCCTACTTTAAACTATTCATTTGGTACCTATTTATACAGTGGAACTTCAGTTGCAATTATGCATTCTGTAAATTTTTTCTCAGTAACATTTTAAACAAACATTTGCGTAAAACATTTTATTTTCAATATAGCTGACCACTTGTGAAATGCATAAATGAGGTTCCTCTGTATGATGTTTTTGTTTTAGCAGCCTACACTGTATTATCAATGAAGACTTATTTATAGTTATGTTTTGCAAACATTTGCTAACCATCTAATATGTTGTATTATTACATGGTTTTACTGAACTAGTGCTGTCCTGTAGCTATGTTTCGAAACCATAAATCCTTGTGTACGCATTTTGCTGAGCACACCTACTTCTTACTGGATGTTTCCATGTAACATGTTTTTATTTCAAATAAATCTTCTAATTTCTAGTCTGTGTTATTAAATATTGTATCTCAAATATTTCCCAATTGCTACAAACATGTCAATATATTATATTTATCTGTGGTTAACGCCCGGATAGCGTCATGAGGACGTGCATCCTCAACTTGAAGGGGGGAAATGGTCATTTCCTGCATCACAAGTGCCTAAAACATCATCTGTTGTTCAAAAATGTCTTCTAAAAACTTGCAATTCCATATATACCATAAACTCCTGCCTCTGCCCATAACTTTATCGAACGATTTTAAAATTGTGTAGTGTCCAAGAAAACGCTTCTGTAAGTTGGGTGGGATAGTGGTATTAATATTTAATAGTTGGGGTATTAGTACCTAATAGGATAGTAATTCAATAAATGCAGCAAAGTAGGAACATATTCTTTAATCTTTGTTTTCTTTAAAATACTTGTTTATCATTTTTACAATGCTTAATAATAACATATCTTACAGTATTATATTAGACAACATGTGACAACACCTCTTACACAAACACTTTTAATTGCTAAACTAGAAAATCTAATTGAGTGAGTAGACAAAATGACAAAAAATTAGGGCTGCCCAACGATATCGATAATTCGATACGACAATTCGCGATATCGATTAAGTGTCAACTATCGTAAAAAAAAAAAAAAAGAAGTTTGGCAGTGTTGTGCTTCTGCATCTTTGTGATACATACACTGCAACATTCGCGTTGGTACCTACTCGCCCTCATCGCCCGCCGGCCGGGAGTCTGTTGCGCCCGCGCTCGTTCTGCCAGTCTGTCACACTCACACCAATCACAACATCGCTGTTTTGCGGATACATTTTAAATAATACAACACACAAATTGACGCACATAGTAAAACATTTCGACGTTAAATTATTCATATTAAATTGTTTATAATGAATGGTCTCTGGCTGGTTTGAAAAAAAAAATTACGATAACGGCGATATCGATACAGAGTTTAAAAAATTCGATATCGCGATACAATATCGATAATTACATCCGGGATATCGATATGAATTTTTTTATCGTTGGGCAGCCCTACAAAAAATACATCTTCATTTCAATACGATTGGGTCTTACGCAAACTTGATGGATGTGATGAGTTGCTTAAATTAATCCCGATTGGAAGTGGCTTGGACCTAACTTTTCATGAGACTGAAGACAGTTTATTGTTACCTGTGCCTATTTGTATGTAGTTTGTTAAGTTGTTTGTACTAATACGTTAAATCTACAATACTAATTTGTCTAATAATCTCTAGACAAATAATTATAATGAACATACAAATAAAAATGAAACCAATTATGGATAGTAATGACCACAGTTATAACCAACTTGTATCTCGTGTTTACATTCTACTCTATTCACATTGCCAATGACCATCACATTGGGTCCCTTCGTTTGAGTGGAGGTGAAAGTTGTGCGACGTCTACAGTGGAAATAGTGGAGCCTCTACCACCCAGACAAACCAACAACTAAGTAGAGTTTTTGGATAAATGGTGGCATTGAAGCAGTTAACATTGATCTGTAGGTTGTCAAACAATTGCTTAATGCATTACATTCATCTGACAAAACCTGTGTACATAATTCTCTTCGGCAGAATCGTCAAGGCATGGCCCGATTTAATTGTAGCCTAGACCTTGGCATCCCTCGGACGAAGAGAGGCAATGGCTGATATATATTACAACGCATATAGGATATTCAGAAAAACATAATTTGTGATTATCTGTTGTATCAGATTGTACATATTTTATTTTGTCAATAGGTAATATCGCTATCACTGTTGAATATTCACATTTATTTAGTCTCGATACGAACTCTGTCATTATTTTACACAAGTTGAATTCAAGCTCCCGCCAACATTTCTCCACTCCACTAGCTCATCTACCTCTGGGCTGCGTACCAACTTTGACTGCGTTCACTGTGGCTGTGACTGGTGGTGGGGGTAACCCAGTCAACACAGTGAACGCAGCAGCCAGCACGGGCTGCAGTCACAGTGAAAGCAGACAACAGCAGCTGATTGTCATTCATAAAAGCAACATTTGCAGTTTCAATGGACCTTCAAAATCTTGCATTGCTACAACAACTTGAGGTTTACGTAGCGGCCGACTATTTAGCCATCATAATTAACCTTACAACATTACATTCATTCTTTACATTTAATGCTTATTTAACGCTTTCTAAGTTGGCGTAGTGATGTCACAATTTGAACAATGATAATATTGTGTGTAAATTCAAAATTCATGGTAAAATTCGTTGTCACGCCTCCCTTGACTGTGGCTACTCGATCTTTTCAGTCAAGTCAACGCAGTGACTGGAGGAGTACTGGGAGCTAAACTGGTACGCAAAAAAACAGTGACTGGGGCTTGACTGCGAGGCAAGGTGGTACGGATTTCAGTCACTGCCCCCTTGACTGTGGCTACTCGATCTTTTCGATCAAGTCAACGCAGTGACTGGAGGGGTAACTGCATGTTAAACTGGTACGCAAAAAAAAACAGTGACTGGAGCTTAACTGCGAGTCAAGGTGGTACGGATTTCAGTCACTGCAGTGACTGGCAGTCATAGTTGGTATGCAGCCCAGAGGTGATTGGAGAAAGTGCATCTACTCACTGAAATAGTTTTACTTTTAACAGGGTGGAGGTGGAGATAGTGGTACAAACGGACGCCATTTTTTTCCACCTTCAGAAATAGTGGAGCTTCCAAGAATAAATGGACTCAAACAAACAGACTTAATATCACATTCAAACCTAACAAAGCTATAAGCACTCAAATTGGAGCAACATGCGTTTACAAGCAATTTTGGAATCTGGGTATGTAACTTGTATCAGGTTAGTGTAAGCACCCCTTTTGCAAACCTGATCGATAACTATTTTTTATTTGCCATCCATTTGAAAAATAATACATATTACTATACTGTAGTAAATTTGAGATAAACTGTCACTGATAACAAATCAAAAATAATACTGTAGAAAATATGTAGACAGTGTCAGCTTATAACCTTGTTTATTAGTATTTGCCCAAGATCTTGAGAGTTCTACTGTTCCGTTGTCAAATGTTCATAATGGTCTAGTTTGCTAGCAGCTAGCATATTATGGTAAAAAAGGATTTATCAAGTTAACTCGGGGTGTAAAAGTAACATCCTGTTTATAAAATTTAAATTACAAATACATGGTATGTCAACTTACCTTATCCCCCTCCCATTAATTATAAAAACATGTTATTGAAATAGACACGAGATTTACAAAGGCTTCAACATTCATTCCGACAACCGTTATCACTCACTCGTCGATGGTTTTTGGGACCTACAGGGTTGGTTTAGTCGCTTTAAATTGAAGTCCCTCACTGAAAATCAGTCTTGTTACTGAGTGGGTAGACTCTATGAATACGAATTTATTTTTGTATTTATTTATTTTATCTTTTTCATCAATGCACTAGTCTAGATACAGATGTTACCTACCATCAAAATGTCAGTGTTACTTTTGAACAAGAAAGCAACCTTGGAGACACCTAGTTAAAGACGCCCCATGTAGTCAAAATAGCAGATTGCAAAATATAAATTAAGTTATGCTGGTTTAGTTTATAACATTACTTGAAACCGGGCTAGTAGTGAAACTTTTAGTTCACACATGTTACTGAAGAAAGAAGAAACCCACTGTGGGCAAATAGGCATAGTTTATGAGGCTAGTCGCTAGTTCACTACAAGAAAAAGACCCCGCATATACCGATTATCATTTAAAAGCACATGCAAGTAGGTGTGCATGTGCAAATGAAATCCAGACAATATTTTTACACAAAAGTGTGCAACAAGAGTACAGAGTGATGTCATGTTCTCGCAAACTAGCTACGAATCCATTCAGCGAGTGGAGACTTAACTTGCTGTCAGGAAGAGTGTCTTGAATGTTTTGTACAAGCCTTTGGTCTTTGGTCACGTAATTACCAGTATTCAACTACTATCACAGACATTTAAAAATAAAATTATTAAAAAGCTTGCACATTTATCCTCACGGCAGAAAACGGGCCTTCTATGTGTTAATAGGAATTTGAATTTCCATAATATGTTATATCAAATAATATGGCCAACCATAAAAAGTTAAAAACTGTTTTCTTGGTGGTACAGTATAACAAATATACGATGGATTCATTATTCACTCTCGATGATTTAAAAAATGTTATGTTATGTGCAATAATAATAATAATAAAAATAATAATAATAATAATTTCTCGAGTGAATAGTTATATGAACAGTAAAAACCAATGATAACCAAAATGTTTAGGAAAATCAGCCCATCAAGAAAAAATTAATAAAGTTGTGCACCCATTGGCTTGTAAGATGTTTAATTGAATGTGTACATTTCAGGCCTGTTTCACTACCAGAATTTTCAAGGCAATGCTCGAGAACTATTGAATTGAAACAAATTCGTGCAATTCTTATACACAGGGATTTTTTTCGGCCGGTACGAGCCGGTACGCGTACCGGCTAACACAAGAGGCGTACCGGTAAAAGGCAATGAAGTCACACTATAGCCGGTACGCTACGATTAGCCTTGAAGCGCGTGAATAACTTTGAAGTGTGCAGTGTGAAAGGCTTGTAACTGCAAAATATGTTTCATTTTGTAATATAAGGATGTTGCCACCTGCTGGTGACATGGGTGTGACATGTAGTAAATCACTTCTTTTTAGACTCTTGGCGGCCACTCACTACAGTAATCTTTTCTATTATTTGGGTCATCAGTTCTAAGGAAAGATAATTAGGGTTGTTTTGACTAAAACGTCAACTGTCAAGAGTAGCTTCTGGGAACCGCAAAAGAGAATTTACCTATTCTTACTTTTCTGTTTTCCTGGAAAGCGCCTTTTCAATTTACAGACAACGATTCGGTTGTGTTGGGGGAGGAAGGGGGGGGGGGAGGAGAGATCGGTGGTCAAGGGATTGTAAGTTGTGTGTGGCAGGGTAAGATTCCTCTCTGGTGACGAGTGGAGATGTCGTCGTGATTAGCGAGTGTGTGTGTGTTAAGTGAGAGTGTAAAAAATAAAAATGAACCGAAAAATAACTTCTTGGGTCGTCACCTCGGCACCTATACCCGAAACAGAGCAAGAGACCGACGTGTTGCTGACGAGAACATGACTATGAGTCATGTTTGGAAATTGCTTTGAATTCGATATCATCGATTTTGGTGAGTTATACATTATTTTAAAACAAATATTAACTATTAAGTTTGTAGTGAGTAAATGCACGTCTCGTGTTTGGGTCACGTTAAACAGGGGCGGATTCAATATGATGGGGGGGGGGGGGGGGGCTGAAAAAATAATTTTATTTTCCGTCTTATTACAATGAAACCATCACTATTGGCACGTTTAAAAAAAAGATATTTTATGTTTACTGCGGACGCCAGCACGCCCACGCGCTGCTCGATCGTGTGGCCACAAGATATAATCCCAGTCATGAGCTGTGCAACATAAGCTTCATATTTCGTCGATATCTACGATACAAATCCGCCTAAAAATGCGTTTTTGGCCATCAAACTTAATGCAGTAGGTACCCCAAAACTTTTTTGCCTACAGCGAATTTTCCTCTGGCGGCTGGGGCTTTGCCCCAGACCCCAGCTATACCACGCCAGTCACATAAAACATTATACCGAACGTAGGTACCGGTTAACTTTATTTTAGAAAAAAGCACTGCTTATACACAACTAGGCGGTCATGATCTAACAAAGATACTTATTTGTTCAGTTAATGAAAAATCAAAACCATAGCAAATTCAATGAAGTAGGCATTACATTTTTTTTTATATCTGCTCCCTGTGTCCAACAATGAAGTCGGGTAGGGGATAGGAAATTAATCCCATCATATTCTGGCCCCTAGGTACATCGAAGCCGGCTGGCCATGCCTGACGCTTCCCTCATGTTAACTTCTTCTGGCTTCTCCTCTTCACTTTCTTCTTCCTCTGCTCTTTCTACAAATTCTGTCCATACTTTTCTATCTTCCCACCATCGTTCCTGATTGACCTCTTCCCAAGTTGCATTTCTTCTTCCCACCTCAGTCTTGGTCTTCCCCTCTTTCTTTTCTTATTCCCTGCTTCTTTCTCAAACTCAATTTTCGGGATCCTGTCTTCCTGCATTCTTTTCATGTGGCCAAACCACCACAATCTTTCTTTTCCCAGCTTAAAGTTTAGACTCTCCACTCCAAGTTCCTTCTTATCATTACAAAATCTGCACGATTTTAGGATTTTCAGCTGGTCAAGTGTGCTTGGAGAATTGTAGATTGCGATTGCAATTGGCGACTCCAACCTACGATTCCAATTGCAGTGTGATATGGGCTTTAGCCGTGCGTTGTTTATCCCGGCTCGGACGGCCGTGATGGTCGCGACGGTGGCGCGCCTGCATCTCGGTTTAAAGGCGAATACTCTTTCATAGTATATAAAAATCTACAATTTGTTGCTTTTTCACACAGATTTGCTGACATGTGGTAATTTTTTACATAGATTTGGATATTGAATTAAATAGATTTGCAATTTTGAATGATGCTGAGCTTACGGCTCGCTTTACGGACAGTCACACCTTTCTCAAAACTGCTGCAAAGGGTGACTGTCGACTGGTTATTGTACCATCACTGGGATTATAATTGTCAAGTGATACTGCAAGGCATCTTAAAAACCATGTCATAATTAGTGTTTGACAATGCTGTGATAAGGAACACTTATTCAACTTTGACTTTGTAAAAAGGCAGCCCCAAAGACAGGAGCATATTACTTACTACTTATAAAGCCTAACAAAGCGAGGAGCAATGAGAAATGCGGCAGTAAAGGAAGGGTTACAACATGGCATCGTATGCAAAATGTTGTTTGGCTTTTAATGTAGGCTTTTTTCTAGGACTGTGCAAACCGTTTCGAATTCTGAACCAAACCTGAACCTCTAACGCAGGTTTGAGGTTTGATAATGTGTGCGTGAAAAACTAACCTTTACGAACCGAACCTTCCACCAATATGTAATTTAAAAATTTGACCAATCGAGATACCGAGCAACCACCGTTCGAGTGCTAACGCGACTGGGTGACAGCAGGCGGCAGCAGAGGCTTCTGGGTAGTATCTAGTTCTCGCGTGTGTTACTTTGAGTCTAGAGTGAGTCTAGTAACTAAGAATATATTTGGCCCTAAACTCACTAACTATCACACTATAGTATTACAGCTTCCCTATTTTGTCAACCCTGTTCCTTCATACACAGTGAATGTTTCAGAAAATCCTTGAACCAGATTCTTTACGCAGGTGAACCCAACAACCACTCACCACCATGCGGGGATCCAGTACTGCCGTAAAAAATGGGTGCATGCCAACGATGGCATGCACCCCAGAAAGCAGTTATACAACCCCTTCCCCCTTCTTGGGGGTTGGGGGGGGGGGGGGAACAACAATAGCATGCACCCCAAGTGCAGTTTTTCACAACCACCTTTAGCCCCAGGTAAAGTACATAATAAACTTAAAAAAATGAATTGCCATGCAGGCCAGAGGGCTCCCTTTGTTTGGCTGGAGGAGACATTGGATCCATTCAACTATTTGTACCTGGAACCCCAAATTCTGTCCAAGAATAATGTAAACATTCAGTATTGCTTGATAGTTTTAGGACTGTCATTACCTGATGACTGACACTTGACTCATCAGTCGTAATGCCAATTCAAGCCTTTAGACCCTAGACCTAGGCATATTGTGAGGTATAGGCCTAGGCTCTAAATACGACTTTTGATTATGACTTTACTTTTATTTATTTTTATTTAAGTATGTATGTAAATTTTATTTAAGTATGTTTGTATTATAAAGAATAATATATACAGAACAGAATATAATAAAAGGCATTAATTAAAACGCAAAAAAGGCGGAAAGGTTAAAAAAACTGTGATTTTACAAATTAAAACAAATTTCAATGTTATCTGCTAAAGCAGTGGGATTTCAGTGCTTTGTAGGTGCCAATCGACAGTTACACGACTTACACCCCCATTTCAATTTCATGAACATCAGCACTTTTAACCACTCTGCGGTCCAGGAAAAACAAACTACCTACTCTGTTATTAACCATGAGAGGCAATCGATTCAATTCTCTATGCTCCTCTACTTCTTTTCTGTTGTTGTTGATTCGAGTCTTACGTAGCTGTCTCAGAAACCGTAGCACATGCTCAGTTTTATTCTCAAACGTGAAGCTAGCAATTCCAGAGTCGAAGTTGAATTTAAGACGTCATCTGATATTTTGAACGACGCTTTGTGCGTGATATTATTAGTCCTTGACCATAAAGCAATAATATAGGCCTACACAGTTACCGATGGGATTTTCTATGCAATTTTACAGATGGCTGAAATTTGTCATTCTTTAATATTTATTACCATGCAGTATTGAGAATATCTTACCCGGATAACCAATGTCTACCTACTTAGTTCTGTGTTGTTCTTTTTTTAATTATACTCTTTTAGCCGTGGTTACCGAAGAACATATGAACAGCATTCCACTGTAGGCCTCCATATTTAAATGTGTAGGCCTATGCTATTCATTAATTCATTCAAATATGCTAGTCATAGTTGCTAACAATTTTTATTGAAAGGAAAAATGACATTGACTTTTCATTTTCCAATATCTATGAAAATGCGCAAACTTGTTGCACGTTTCACAACGCACAAAAAAGCGAATCATCACCAAAGTAAGCGGCACTGCTGAACAAAAGACCTGCAAGGTATCAATTTAGTAATGCTTGATAGCTACTCTACCCAAGTGCATTGGATTTGACAACACTCTCTTTAAGTTGGGTTTACAGTTTACACACTTTCCTAAGATTTAAGATTTAACCATTAACGAACTTGAATCAAGCCAGTAGCATCATAGCGTTCACATAACTTTTTAAGATTTAAGAGCTAAGGCAAAAGTTGAAACCAAAGCAACTTGTTAGTTCTTATCCCTGAAATTCTTAGCCCCGTCAATGAGAGGTGACCATTTATAAATCTGGCCAATGGTAGTGATCCTAGTAAAACAGTTACGAAAATACATGTCTAGGAACAAAATATTAAATCTTAAATCTTAGGAAAGTGTGTAAAGTGATTATTGAAGTTAGATTCTACACCAATGTTAATTAATGCCTTGATTTATCAGTATTGAGATTCTCACACAGATGTATAAAAATAGCATTTATTATTATTGTTAATATTAATATAGCATTCCAACAGACAACGGTAAACAAAACAACTACGAGTTGACGAATGGTAAGATTCTACATTAATCTTACTATCTAGGAACTCCCAGTGTGTGGCAGGGATTTACCACCGAAACTCGACTGATCGGCAACGAAAGGAAGCAAAAGCTTTGAAGCCACAGAATGTCCCTAGTATTGCCACTACTCCTTGCATTATGTGAGCATGGCAAACGGGAACGGCAGACTAAACATCAAACCAAGTGGATAAATATTAACTTATCGGCTACAACTTCTTCTCCCCGTGATCCTGTTTAAATTAAACGTACGATTAGATCAAGGCGAGGACAATGTCACAGTTTGTTAGAGAAAAGCAACAGATCTCACTGAAGCCTTAATTTTTCTAAATAGTAAAGTAAAAAGTAATTATACTCAACATATATTTACCAGTCATCACTCACGTTATGAAAACTTTGCTAAACAAATTTTCAATGTGCAAAAGATAACCTAAAACACCGCGTGCTACAAAATCGGTGGGAAGAGTTGATTTGGGGTTTGGCAGACAAGAGTTCTCATGTTTTAAATTCCTTCAGTCTGATTTGGTTGGCGTACGCCGGTATCAAATGTACTTTCGGGATTGCAAATTTCATGCTTATTTGTGTGTGTGTAGAAACAGCACTGTTACGTTACAAACGAAGCCCAGAACTCGGTACGGGCTTTACTTCAGTCACTTGACTGTGATAATACACAGCACTCAACTAATATTACTAGTCCGAGTCGTACGCACAGCTCGGAGGAATGTTTCGGACGGTGACAAGCGAGTCAACTCGTCACTTGGTCTTGACAGACGCACGGCAGTCGGGTGTTCAGCGTTCAGACACCCGATAAACAGACCAGGTACAGCCTGAGAACAAACAGAACGCACAAAGTCAGCAACTCACTCGGAACCAGGTTGGCGTGCAGCACTTGTAGCAAAAGACAGAGCACCAACCTTGTTGTTTAAAAAAAATTGCAATATTATCTAGCACATCTCTAGCACTTCTTATACATGTACATTAATACATGTACATGTATAAGCCTATTCAACAATGTCGGGAAGTATAATAGCTATGGAAATTAGAAAAAAAATGTTAACAAAGGGCATTCATGTATTGAATTGCTGTTGTTATTTATGTAATTAGGGTATTGCGGTTTAACAAAGTACTTGACAACTAAGATCGTATTATGAAGTCGGGGTGTTGGAAGGGAAAAATATAATTCAGATATTGAACAAATAATCGCATGCTTGCTTATCAACACGTCACACAAAGCGTTTTCCTAGTATAAAATACCGTATATGAACAAAGCGTGCAAAGCTTGCCCACAGTGTATAGCTGTCCCAGCCTATACTCATAGCCTAGGTAACAACACAAAGCATGACAGCAGCGCTGTAAGCGTTATTACTAGGGATATTCAACGATATCATGCAAATTTAAGCCTTTATTGTTGTGCAGCAACTCGTACTGCAGGCCATGGGCGGAAAATTTTCAAGTTGATAATGATATTGATATCGGGGGAGAGGGGGGGAGGTAAGAGACGTGAAGGGACTAAGACTAACTGCAGCAGCGCGTACTGCAGGCCACGGCGAAAATACTTGAAATGGACTACAATTTCTTACGCATTGACGGTATTGTCTTAATACCGCCGAAAAATATTCGATATCGCAACATCAATGTCAATTTTTTTAATAACGATATTGGCAAAATAGCACCGATATCGATACTGAAAAGAATATCGATGAACATTCCTAGTTACTATCCCAACTAAATTTCAGTATGCCCCTCACTTGACGCATGCAATTATTATGATGCCGTGGAAATATAGATAGATGGCTGTGGGACTTAACCTTACCCACGTGCAGTGTGTGGTAGACTGTCATTCCGTCACCCATGGTAAGACGTTTTACTTGTTTTCTGCATTTTTCAGCTGATTGTTAATTTTAAATACATAGCACGTATTAATATTTAGTTTTAAGTGCTAAGTAGGCCCTATATCCATAATTACAATTACTATAAGAAGGTATTAGGGAGAAAATTATTAAATATTGCATAACATTTGCCATTGGAATACTTAATGCACGTTAGACAAACTATCATATCTAAATTGGGCACTCTAGCTGTCATACGGTCACACATACATACACCTAGCACAGCATTTGCAATGAAACAATTATCGATTTACTTTATTTTGCAAGGGTTACGGAAAAAGATTTTTATTTAACTGCTCAATGGCAACAATGATTTTTGCATTTATATGTTCAGGATGAATTTTAAAGGTAATACTGTCAGCTTTTAACATGCCCTAGACTTTTTATTCATAACTAGCCACATTTCAAACTACCATAGGCCTAGTCTATTAGTAAAAAAAAACACTTGCCATTGATAGCCCTAATGCAATGCATAGAAATGTGCAATTTAAATAATTCAATAACAAAATTAGCACCTGTAAACAATATACGTATTAATCGATAAAGTCAATTGTTTTGTCCATCCGTAATTATTAGCCTAATTATGTAAATGCAAGCTGCTGACATGAAGCTTTTGAGAAGCATTATAGGTAAAACCAGCTGATGAGATAGAATATGGAATGAGGACATCAGAGACCAACTAGATGTAACGAGTTCAATGGATCGAATAGGAGAGAGAAGACTTAGTGGTTCGGACATGTCAAAAGAATGGAAAAGAAAGATTGCCTAGAAGAATGATGGAATTGGGAATTGCAGATACGAGGAAAAGGGCCGCAAACCACGACAACGATAGCAAGATAGTGTAAAGAAGGAGGTGGCGCACCGAGGAGGAGACTGGAATGTGGTGGAAAGGGAAGAGTGGTGGCAAGACAGAAGAAGATGGAGAGGCCTATCTTCAATGCCGACCCAACACACAGTTAGATGAAACCACGGGGGTGGATAGGAAGGAAACCAACAGCTTACCTTGTTGCTGACGACCTTTGGAGTTGGTAGACACATAAAAAACAGAAAGACTAGACAATAACGTCGAAACTGTTTCCGACTGTTCTGTTCCTGCTTTCGTCAGGTGAACAAGGCCACGTCAGGGGTCAGGCCGAAACAGTTTCGACGTTATTGTCTAGTCTTTCTAGCTTTTTATGTGTCTACCAACTCCGAAGGTCGTCAGCAACAAGGTAAGCTGTTGGTTTCCTTCCTATCCACCCCCATTGCTAAATATCCAAAGCCGTTAGGCGGAGGCCCTCTAACACATTCACATCACAACAGTTAGATGTAATTAACATGACTTGTTGAAAGCTTGGCTCAATATTGAGCTCGTCATGGCACATGCGTATGGCAATAGTTTACTCACACATCATCCCGTCACTCTACATTTGAGGCAGCTGCTCAATTGGAGTTGCAAACTTGAAGTCTTCGGGGAAGAGCTTGATGGCGCTGGGATACATCAGCTTGTAGGACTGTCGTATTGTCACGTCTGCCACTCCTGCATAAACACCCAAAACAAGGTTTAAAACTAATTGTAAAAATGCTCCTCATGCATATATTTATTATTAAAGCTAATGACCAATTCCAAGGTAGGTTGCCGTTTTCTTTGTGCAATTAAGGTACAAAATACTTTTTGTATGTATAAGTGCTTGTTCCACCTTGCCTGGTGGGCACGTCCAGCTCACCTGCGATATCGCCGATCTCTTTCTGACTCCGCTTGTCCTCAGACGCCTGCGACGCCATGTAGATGGCAGCGGCAGCCACAGAGATAGGGCTTCTTCCGGGCACTATGTCTAGCTCCACCGCCTTGCGTGCAATGTGTGTAGCTGCACGCTGCACCATGTTGGGCAAACCTGGACAATAATGTTTCATGTACATGTCAAGAAGAAGATTTAAAAAAAAAAGAGAGTAATCAATATGAAAATTTAAAACACCTTCATCAATTGCCTACCTAAAATAAATAGGTCTAAGGCTACAAATGAATACGATTTCTTAGTTAGCCTACTGGTAATATTTGAAGGTACTTCCAGTACATCCTTGTTATTAACTTATTACATCACCCAATATACAACCTACTTCAAATTATCATGATCAAGTTTTGGCAAACCCTCATAAGACGCAATATTTCTTTTCTCTTGATAGCTTGTCGCCCGCTATATCGTCAAATACGGTAGTAAGCCGTTAAATTAGCCTCCCTACTGTAGTAAAACAATTGTTGTAACAGATAACTTTTGATTTTACAATTGAATTCAACTGCCAGTTTACTCTTCTCCCCCAACTCTACGCGCGGACAAACCCGACTTGACTCACAGCCAGCCGGCAGGTGGCAGCCGATTCAGTGATCGTAGTGCTAGGCGGGTTTGTTGTTGCCCTTTATCCGTACTGTATCTAATGTATCTTCTTGAAAAACACCCATAATGAAAATAAATCAGTTTATCATTCGTGCAAAAAAACAACATAAACTTGGCGGATTTGTTATAATTTCTTCTTTGATAAGATTGGCGACAGTTGATGGACAATAACGCTTGCCAATGAAGTGCATGCGAGATAGCAGGTCAAGAAAGGTCTAGGCTTCATATATTTATAAATTATCTCCTATAATAAGGGTTTAATTACAGGTCAATAATTAATTGGAAGTGTCTGGAGACCTTACTTACCTAGATTAGAGCAGAAACGAGACATGAAGTCTCCAGTGGTGATGAGGTCCACACTTGTCTCTAAAGCCTTCAGTATCAGCTTGAAGCAACGACCTACACACAACATAAAAGTCAATCACTAGTAACCCAGAACCATTCAAAGTTGCATTCGAGTTGGGTGGAGGTGACAGTTTTGGATACAGTACCTCCAACTCCTTTGTTTGGGCCACAAATGAATACACCAATATAAAGCACCCTCACGACCGTTTATTTATTTTCAGTGGAGACTCTATAGCATTGAAGGTCTTTAGTTCTTACTGTATCAGCTGTTAATAATTCATCAATCAGCCATTAGGTTAGTTTGATTTACCGACACCTTTTGTACTTTTTACCATGTATCCTATGAAATAACATGGGAGTAAGTGCAAAAAGTACAAAAGGTGTAACCAAATCAAACGAGCCTAGTGTTTGTTAGTGTTTAGGCCTTCTGTTAACAAAGTCTGATCACCAAGTACAGACACAGAATTAGTGTCCCCAATTTCAAACTTCAAAGGATGAAGCTGAGCTGCGAGTCGTATTGAGTATATGAGCGTAGGCCTATGAGTGTCGTACTTATGATCGCTGTATGTTGTGTCATATCTACAATACAACTCATTCCATTGATGCAGTAGTTATTCATTTAACATTTTAAAAACCATGATGTCAGAAAGAAATGGAACACTGCAAATTCATTGTAAAAAAAAAAAGTAGACAAAATTGCGACCAAAATTAATTAATCCATTTCGAACAAAATTTGCAGTAAGACAATGACGGTTCATTCATCGTTCACAACCATTGATAGACTGAGCATTTTAAATGGAGGCAAACATTCTCAACACACTAATGTACTTGTTTCATTTTGAGGAATCAACTCCTACTCCATTCCCAGGTCTCTGGAGATGGCTACAAAACTTACTATTCGGCATAAACTGTACTAGATGCAAACTTTGTGCAATCACTATAGATACAGATAGATACAGATCAGTAGATATCAGTATAGTAGTAGATAGTAGATAGATCAGTAGGTAGTAGATCAGTAGATGTTGTGCAGTTTGTGTTTTTTCCCAAACTGTTACCTCTTTCCTCACTCAACTAACTTAGTCAATTGGCATCTATCAATGTCATAGCAACAAAGCACATAATAAATGGTATAAATGTCTAAAAATCAGTTCTTGTAAGTTGTAACTGAGTGTGTAGACTATAAATACAAAATTATTTATTTAATGTATATTAAGAACATGAATGAGTATGTTCCATTGAAAATGTGAAAGGTGGGGAAAGGCACAGAAGGACGACAGCTTACGTGAGAAAGTAGATAGGCACAACAGAAAACAGAACTTTGTTTTCTTGAGAAACAAAGAAACAAGAAGACAAACAAATAATTATTCCCAGACGTTTCGGCCCACTAGTGGTCTTAAATTATTTATCTATTTATGAATGTATTTATCAAACTCAATTTCAGGTACATAATTAGTTAATTAATTTGGGGATCAAACCAAGGCTCACAAGGCCTATTTATGTCATGTTTGTCCAGGTGCATGCAAATAAGTGGCAAGTAGACAAACAAGCCAATTTGGTCCAAACTAGTAGTAAATCTAATATCTATGATTGCAAGAGCTCTACATTACCTATCTCCTTCTTGCTAATCTTGCTCACAGCACAGATCTCCTTGAATGTCCTGGGAACCCCCTCTTGGCGACACGCGATGTACAGACACGCAGATGCAATCGCATCATTCGCACGACCCTGTGTTACATATCGACAAGAATTAGACATGAGGTTATCCAGTTTTTAGTTCTCATGAAATTACATTTTGTCTATTTATCACTTTTTTATATTGAGTAGCGTTCTGAAGATAGACTTATAAATGTATTAGGGCCGGTATTACAATCTCTTGATAGTGCTCCCTCTAATGATTATCATCCTGATAGCACTTTTTGGCGTATTATGACCTGCCAATAGGACTATCCACCAGATACTGCTAAGCTAGCAGGAGGATTTCTTATCAGCTGGATGAAGTACCGGATAAGGTTAGCAGCCTGGTTAGCAACCACATTTTTGCAAAAACAACATGGATGTCAACCGATATGAGGACTCTGATTCTGACGACGAATTTTTAATATATGTTGCTGCAAGGACACGCCAGCCCAAAAATATAAGGCCTAGGACTAACCATTTGGAGTTTTGGAACGATGAAGAGTTTTTATGTGATTTAGATTAAAAAGCCTAGGTCTACACCTTCTAAACCTGATTGAGCATCGATTAGAGCACCCCACGAACAGGTAAATTAGGCCTAGGCCTACGCCCTTTTAATTTTAAACATTTTTTAATCAAACACACAATTCAATAGGGTCAAAAAGTCGACCTAGGAAGCTAGGGGTAGGCCTAGGCCCGTATTTACTATCTCTTCTCGCTTGTCTCTGACAGTGACAGCCGTGCTGTAATAGCTCTGAGGCCTATGTACTGTCACTGCATGTGTCACAGTCGAAGAACCTGCCCAGGGACTGCTACCTTATCGTGGTGGGCAGGTTTGTGCGCTTTGATGATTCCTGGAGCTATGCTGGCGGAAGCGTATGCTTCTGGTAGGGCCACCCTAGCCGGACAGGTCGAGGAGGAGGTCAGACGAAATGCAGTCCACAACCACCCCCCTCCCTTTTCCTTCCCTTTCCCCTTTCCACCCCGCCCGTCTACTTGCCCTTTTCCTCCAAACAGCCCCCTATTTTATCTTCATATATCACCCACTCATTGTCTTGATTAGCCTCGTTGCAAAAATATGAGACGTTCAGCCCAAATATCAATCACAGTCGAAGAAGAGTAGGCCTAGGTCCATATTTACTATCTCTTCTCGCTTGTCTCTAACAGTGACAGCCGTGCTGTAATAGCTAGGCCTATGTACTGTCACTGCATGTCACAGTCGAAGAACAGTAGGCCTAGGCTGCGGTTGATGCACAGACAACTGCCAAGTTAAGTACAGGTTGCTATAGAATTCTTTTATTTCATACTATTTTCTGTAAGAACAAACTTCATAGCAAAGCAACCATAAACAAATCCTATACTTAACTCGACTCTGCATTCTGGCCGACCCCCTGGCCAGGTCAATGTCTATTTTCTTGCACACTTTAACATTCACTATTTTCCTACTACAGAAATGGTTCAGTTGCACCTATAGATCAGCTGTTACTATGTCTCCGATTTTATGCAACTCGGAATACGCTGATATATGTTGGGGACTTTTCTGGTGTCCATAAAAGTACTGCTGGAAGGTATGTGCGCAAAGTGACATATGCCATTGCTACTTTACGACCACAATATGTGCGATTTCCTGAGACACAAGACGGTATCAGACAAGTTCAACATGGATTCTACCAGATGAACAGATTTCCTCGTGTTCTGGCTGCCATCGATTGCACGCATATACGTATTCAGTCACCAGGTAATTTTTAATTAGCAAACCATGCAACAGTTACATCTAGTCCGCCATTTTCCACAACGATAGCGCCACCAGCGCCACGATAGAACAACAACAATAGGGGCAGTGCAGCCAACAGCAAATATCCGGGACGAAACCACTTGATAACTATCGGGATGTTTGTAGTAGCTGCTAGTTGCTCATAATACAGCGCAGTGCATTATCGGGAAGATAACGATATCCAGACGATAGTTATCAGTAACATTTAGCAAGAGATTGTAAATCCCGGCCCTTAGCCTACTTAGGGCCGGTATTACAATCTCTTGCTAAATGTTACTGATAGCTATCATCTGGATATCGTTATCTTCCCGATAATGCACTGCGCTGTATTATGAGCAACTAGCAGCTACTTCAAACATCCCGATAGTTATCAAGTGGTTTCGTCGCGGATATTTGCTGTTGGCTGCACTGCCCCTATTGTTGTTGTTCTTCTATCGTGACGCTGGTGGCGCTATCGTTTTGGAAAATGGCGGACAAGAAGAAGCGCTCGCGATCAACCAATTTTTCGGCGGAAAATACTCACACACTTGTAGATCTGGTAGTAAAATATTCAAGAATTATAGAAGACAAGAGAACGGACGCCGTGATATGGCGAGATAAAGTAAGTATGATTTGATACATCCAACGTAATGTTGTTTTCCAAAATGAGGGTTTATGTTGCCGACACCATGCTTTGTCTGTACTGGTACACATGGTCTGGTCATACATTAATATATGTTTGGAACTATTCTTTAAGGTTCAGTAGCCCTGTCTTTGTCCTTTCTTCTACAGCTGGGCCCTAGACCTAGGGCCTTGGCCTACATTTATTATTGAGGTTGGCTAGGACCCATGTAGCAGGCCCAGGCATATCAAAATCATAGGCTAGGCAATATCTGTCAGACACCTTTTCTTTTGGTAGACCTAGGCTTAGGCTAGGCGTAGAACTCAATATTTAATTTTAGTAACAATTGGAAATGCATGTTTTCAGGAAACAGCATGGAAATCCGTATGCACGGAGTACAATGCCTCTACACTTCAAACCAGGACACCAGAACAACTAAGAATGAAATACGAAAAATTGAAAGAGACCACTGGGAGTGTGAGTGAGTGTGATTGTGAGTGTGGGTGTGAGTGTGAGTATGAGTGTGAGTGTGAGTGCGAGTGCGAGTGCGAGTGCGAGTGCGAGTGTGAGTGTGAGTGCGAGTGTGAGTGCGAGTGCGAGTGCGAGTGCGAGTGCGAGTGCGAGTGAGAGTGCGAGTGCGAGTGAGAGTGTGAGTGTGAGTGTGAGTGTGAGTGCGAGTGCGAGTGTGAGTGTGAGTGTGAGTGTGAGTGTGGGTGTGAGTGTGAGTGTGAGTGTGAGTGTGAGTGTGAGTGCGAGTGTGAGTGTGGGTGTGAGTGTGATTGTGAGTGTGGGTGTGAGTGTGAGTGTGAGTGTGAGTGTGAGTGTGAGTGAGTGTGAGTGCGAGTGTAAGTGTGAGTGTGATTGTGAGTGTGGGTGTGGGTGTGGGTGTGAGTGTGAGTGTGAGTGTGAGTGTGAGTGTGAGTGTGAGTGTGAGTGAGTGTGAGTGTGAGTGTGAGTGTGAGTGTGCGTGTGGCCAAGGGCGCTTTAGCAAACGTTCAACAGGACTTGTTGAAGCAGCAGTATGAGGCAGAAAACCAGCGACAAGAAGTTTTGCATGATCTAGAAGTTAAAATAAAAGAAGCGGTTCTCGTCAATCTCAAACTTGACGAGGAAATAAAACGCACAACTCTAGAGTCACTTAAAATGGAGCTCCAGAAAAAAAAGAAGGTTAAAAAACGGCTTACTGTAACAATTGGAGTAGAGTGTACAGAGGGATGAGAGCTTACCTGAGAAAGTTGATAGGTCACTTTGTGACACATACTGTATAGGTAGATGAGAAGACAAGAAATAATTCTAAAGACGTTTCGGCCAACTCGTGGTCTTGATCACTCAGCGTGAGTAGACGGACTACTCACTCTACTCACGCTGAGTGATCAAGACCACGAGTTGGCCAAAACGTCTCAGAATTATTTATTTGTCTTGTATTCTCATCTACCTCTATACAGTATGTGTCACAAAGTGACCTATCTACTTTCTCATATAAGCTGTCTTCCTTCTGTACCTTTTCCCCCACTTGAACATGCTTATTGTTTATCTTGTTTTGGGTTTCAATTTACTTTAACATTTGGGTAGATAGCCTTCAGAATTACCTAGTTTTTTTCTCACTTTTTCATAAATAAATAAATGTCAGTCCAGCCTAGTAGCACTTTTCATTTTATCTTTATTTTTGTACGGTGTCGTGGTGAATAAAATTTAACAAATGAACAGCAAGTGTTTTAAGTTAATGTACAATCTGTTGCGCCCTGTAGACTTCCTAAAGTAGATTTCGGAAGTAATCGATGTATGCATGTTGAACTGGCGCATTACTCTGTACAGCAACGTCTTGTACTACTTGGTCACCTTCAATATCCACCTCTGGAAGCTCTGGGTTATGAGGAGGCTCATCTTCGTTCATATCAACGGCAATATTGTGAAGTACTGCACATGCTACGACGATCGCTTGGACATGCTCTACTGATTCGTAGACCGAGCGACAGTGCAGGAAATCTCCGTTTCCATACGCCATATGATCTTTCTACTGCATTTCTAGTACGAATCTGTGCTTCGTTGTACAAATGCTCTTCAGGTCGTGCTGAGTTGCGTATGGGGTTAACAGGTATGGTCGAAGAGTATAGCCAGAATCGCCCAGAATCACGGAATCTCCAAATTCACCCATTTCCAGCCTAGCTTTAATACTTGAATTATTAAATGTATTTAAATCGTGGGCTGACCCTGGCCACCTGACCACTATGTCCATTATTTTCATATTGTGATCACAGAGTCCTCATATCGGTTGACATCCAAGTTGTTTTTGCAAAAATGTGGCTGCTAACCATGCTGCTAGCCTTATCCGGTACTTCATCCAGCTGATAAGAAATCCTCCTGCTAGCTTAGCAGTATCTTGTGGATAGTCCTATCGGCAGGTCATAATACGCCAAAAAGTGCTATCAGGATGTTAATCATTAGAGGGAGCACTATCAAGAGATTGTAATACCGGCCCTTAATAAGGTTCATGTTGCACTGTTCTAGCTTTAAGCCTAATAAATAATAGTTTAGACTCACTTTTAAATTACCTACGGCCTACATTTTTGCATTCAATATCATTTGGATGGGTGTATAAAATTGTTCATTTATTAGAATAGAATAGAATTTAACTTTATTTTCTCCTTATTATACAGTTACAGTATTAATTTAAAGAGTGTTACCGGTACACAACAAAGTGGTTGTTTTTGAAGTTTTCATCAACACATGCATAAGAATGACAAGACCAACCTTGAGGTTTTTGCCGTCGTGCACTTGCTTGAACAGATTGTTGGCCCGATCTACGATTGTCTTGGGCAGGTTGATGCGATCAGCCATACTGTTGATCTCACGGAATGCATTGATTAATGCACGATCTGAGCTGCTCATCTAAAATCCGAGCACGGAATGCGAGTTAGAGCCGAGACGGGCAAGAAGTCCACCCACTTCCGAGGCAACGTCCTAAGACAAGAGTGTCTTGACTCCTAAGTGCAGTGGAAGGAGACTCACCGTTCTGCGATTCTGGTACTTGGAGACCCCGTAGCCATCAAAGGAAGCGTCACCCCGGCCTGGCCCGATCATGGTTGATAGGTCGGAACCGTTAAGAAGAGGATTTTCGGGTCCACCCACACGAGAGGGATCGGCGCCGGCTTTTTCATTGCTGAACGTTCGCCACTCTGATCCAACGTCTATCACTCTGGTGGGCAATAGACAAAGTCAAACCACAAGAAGGAGCAAACAAAGAGTACCCCAAACTTCACGTTTCTCACTCCCAAATAGGCCTACAGTAAGACCTCGATTATCCGAGGTGAATGGGACCGATCGATGCTCGATTAACAAAAAACTCGGATGATCCAGACTTCCTTGCTTATCTCCCCCTCCCCCCAGATCCCTACAGTATTAAAAATTATATTTAAAGTGTAAAACTTGTTAAAGACTATTAAAATAACATTAAAATAAATACTTTTATATGATGTTTGACTGCACAATTGATAAAAAATGTTCATTAATATGTCATGGGATTGAAGAGACTGATGCGAGTGAATGCCTGGTTTCAAGATGAGGTAAGCATTGGAGTGAAAGGCCCTTTAAACCTAGATAAAACAATTTATTAATGATGAACAAAATTACATACACATGGGATTCTGAAAAAAAGACACAAAGAATTAAAAAAGGGCGCCTAAGAGCAGCTCGGATAACACGGAGTCTCGGTTAATCGGAGCTCGGATAATCGAGGTCTTACTGTAGTAATGTGCGATCTATTGAATGCATGGCATTTTAATAGATGGCAAGACAAGAGAGCAGTCTATTTGGGGGAGACAAGATATCTTTTTTGTTTAGTGAGTGCTCTGTAAACTTAGGTCTACAAAACAAAACATCTAAAAATATTAAGGGCAAGTTAATTGGCCAAATTTACAAATAGTCCAAGCCAATATTTCTTCCATTCATATGAATTGTCCATAGTTCAATCCTCATCAACTGCTGCAACTTCTGCCGAGTGGTTAGCCAAGTTAACTTGTAGCTGAGGCCTACTTGAAACTGTCAAGGCATAGTGTCTCAAAAGTCAAAACTGAAAAATTACCTCGAAAAGTGTTGTCACTCAAGGGGGGAGAGAGGACTTGCCTTTTGCATCACCCTACAGTTCAACTGTGAATTGTCAAGGGTTGCCCCACCCAGCTATAGTTTGGAAAAAACCCCGCCTTTTAATAAAAGACCTTAATCAATCAATCAATATTGTATTTCCGGTGTGAATTTAGCATTGCTTCAAAAGCAATCTCCCAAGACGAGATGGTAGGCCTACTACATGAGATTATCAAGTAGAGGGTTGCAAAGTAAGCTGTAGGCCTACCTACACACCAATTCTGAGCTAACAACAATTGAAAGTAGATAAATGGCACATATGTACTAGAGTTCAGCCGTTAAGTTAACGTTATGTTAATGCCTTAACACATTCTGAATAAGGGGTTGCCATTCATTTCATAATTATAATCTGTTATCAGTAGGGAACACAAAACCCGACTTTTGTACGACCCGAGTACCTGTTCACAATAAGTACCCTACTAAGTAAAAATAAAAAAAAAATAATTTGTTTAACTAAAAAATTAAATTAAATGCAATGCCGACCCAACGCAGAGTTGGACGTGGCAACAGATGATGATAATGATGAAATGAAAAATATAAATCGGGATGTCTAATTATCTGCAAAACGTCTAATTAGCTGAACAATAAAAATACATGGCTCATTTTCTGTGGATCAGAAAGACACATCGTAGCGTGGTAGCTGGTAGGTATAAATGTGCTGGAACATACCCAGCTATTGAGTGTGAGCAACTTATTATTTGGGGTTTGTTTATGTTGGTAAATTACAGATAAAAAAATTAAATATATATAAATATAAATATTATAGCTAAAAATGTATTTAAAAAATACCTTTTTAATGGGGGGGGGGATTCTGGGTAATGGAACACATACCTGTACCCGTTGGGTCGGCGGGTAACAGGTACCCATCGTCATCCCTAGTTATCAGCACTAGAAATTTACAGTGGTCCAATAGGGTAGTTCAGTGTATCATTATTAACTGTGTACCAACCTGTCACCCACAACAAGCCCGCATTCTGAACAGATCTGATCTCCCGCTCTGTAATCTTCAATGAGAGGTGCATCAGGATGTGCATAGCAGCAGATTTTATTCGTGTCAAACCTGAAACAAGAATACAAAACATAGGCTACAACAAAAACTTGTTAAAAGTTATATCACATTATCATTATGTAGCCTAAGCCATTATCACATAGGCCTACACAATTTAAATACGAAGCGATATGAATATTTTGATGGTGGTGTTTAAGTGCTTGTGTTGTGGGTGATGCATGTGGATACTTTGGCACAAAATCGTGTTTTTGAGTAGGCTATTAATGAAGTAATGCAGAAAGTAAAAAAAAAAAACACATTTATAAAAAAGAAAAGAACATTGAAACTAAGAAACTCTTTCAAATAAGATACTTTTGGACTTTCAGAACACTATCGCCTTTATACATACCGCCCTTATTTATTTCGCCCTAAGCACACTCAAATTACTACAATCCTACTGTATATTGAAAATGACACGCACTGTTCCTACAGTCCGCCATGATTTAATTTAAGCAAAATTATATGTCAACCTGGGGACCCGCACACAAGAATTTATTCTTAAGCGGGTTTCTCATAGCACAACATCAACACGACAACAGTAACACCAACAACACAACATTATAGTGATTCACAATGCAAAATCTTTATAGTTATCTCTTTAATTAACTTAATTACTTTTAACTTATACTTATTATACATTTACTAGTACTCTGTAAAGCGTTTACACATTTCCTAAATGACTGCAGTGTATACGTTTAGTACAAATACTAGGCCTACTATTTTATATTATCATTAGTTATAACAATAGGCCTGTGTAAGCTATAGTGGTGTTACTTATGCGCCAGTTACTAGCACATACCTACTTCTATTTTACACATACATATATATACCTACCTATATTTAACTAAATAACCATCTTACTACTTGTGCTATGCAAGTGGTTATACACATTTCAAGTGACTGCAATGTACGATTTGTACCATACCAATATAGACCTACTACTATTTTAAGCATACCGGTACGGCGGTACCATCTTACGTTGTGAAACTCGTTACTGTTTTTATGTACACTTAAGAATGAGAATAAAATGGATTTAAAAATTAAATTAATTTTTAAAAAAAGTAGGCTTCCGGTACGTAGCCTACATCAGGCATTACAAAAAATTAAGGTAAAGCTTGATAACAGCTGATCAGCTGTTATTGAGGTTCAAGGTCAACACCCCCCTAACCTTATGTACTTACGTACGCCATATTGCCATATTTAACGTGATTCACTTGTCAAAACTAGGCTATGTATTTTTAAAATGGATATTAAGTTATTAACTATCAAAAAACATAGGCCTACTGTTTGTAAAAAAAAAAAAAAAACACTGGAACTTACAGATAAATAATCAAATCATGTGTATGTACTAGGCTACGTACATAATCAATCTCGCAAAAGAATACACAAAAAAGTGAGTAGAACAGCCGATCAGCTGTTCGCAACGAACGAACGAACCAAAATTTAAAAAAACTTGCTTAGGTCTAGTTATACCCGTCTCAAGAGTCCCTTGGTGTAAATACTCGGGTTGAAAATACTGAGCCAGTGAAGTGAAATCACGTGACATTACTGATCAGACGGGTTAAGCTGGCGAGGTAAACAAAAGCGGCTGTGGTAGGCTTAGGCCTAGGTCTCGTTGGTCAATTGAAATAAGTTGAAGATTTTATTGATGTTCAGTTTTGCACTAGGCCTAGGCCTACTAGACCTAGGCATAGGCTAGCCACAATATATTTACACAGTTTAAGCACATTTAGGCCTAGGTCAGGCCCTAGGCCTAACCCTCTTGCCTTCGATTACTCTCGTTCGCCCACCCGCCTTGGCCCTATCACCCACAAAAAATTGTAGTTCGTGCATTTTAATGAATAGGGCCTTGGCCCTAGAATCAGCATAAAATTCGAGGGAGCAGGACACCTCAAATACAATGCAGGGCTAGAATACTTATTCCTGTGAGCGGCCTAACCTAGGTTTAGTCTCTAGCCTGAGGCTAAAACTTCACCACTGACATTGTGCATAGGTAGGCCTACCTAGGCCTATGCTAGGCCCTAGGCCCCTACTCTAGGCACGCCTAGGCCTAGGGTCTAGGCTCGAGCCTCGATTTAGGAACAGGCTGGTATTAATCTATATTTCCAGTATACATTAAGTTTACTCAACCAATAAGGTAACTGGATTGATGTTTTACTATACACCTAGTAAACAAATAAAGCGAACACTTACTTCGAGGTACTTGCCATTTTCCAGCTGCTGATGACTGCAACAAAACAAAACAACTAGAACTACCAACTACCATACGCCTAGGCCTAGCAGTGCAACCAACGGCTGAAGAAATAACATTTTTTGGGGTTTGTAACAGGTTAGCCAACGTAGGCCTAGATAGGGCCCGGCCCGGTCGCGGACTCCTGGTTCGCGCCAACGCATGTAAATAAATAAGGCCAAATAAATAAATAAAACGCGTTCGGGTTTCGGGACACTATAAGGGTTGCATTCGGCAACCTATCCGGTACTATCATGGTACTATATCAGCACTGTATACTGCGGAAAGAGACGCTGTGATTGGTCACTGCGTGTGACGGAAGTACTTTTGTTGTCGTATTTGTTGTATTCTGAATTATTCTATCAGACTCGGAGCCTCCCGTACAGGGTATATCTTACTATCTTTGCTCCCGTGGGTGGCTGGGGCCAGTGGCGTAACTAAGGGGGGAGGTTAGGGGGTTAAACCCCCCCGAAACTACATCGAGAATGATTTTACCTAATACTACATTAACTTAATACTACATTGTAAGATCCTTAAACCACTTCAGTGGCCACAAATAACATGTTCAAATATTTATACACTTCACTTAGATAAGATATATAATTTCTGTCAATAATTCAATTATATTTATGTGTTCATCTACAACTAATATACCTTTCGCACGAACCAGTAAAAGTGAGGGTACCCATAAATAAAAATGCATTAATCTAATATTACAACATCACGTTGTGTGGATCAAAAGTTAAATGTATGTGACGTGACCACAATGTTTCACTTCATGTTGAGATTATTGAACAACCATAAAACATTAAAAACACAATTTCTATGCAATTCTTATTTAGAACTATAATTAATGCCTACTGTAACACTGTAACTTCAATATAAAACAAACAAACGAGTAGTCGTTCGAGTAGTATTCTTTGAGTCTAAAAGGCACGAAATAATTATAGAAGTGAAACAAAATTTTGCCTTCGGCGAAATGGTCCGGCGGCTGGGGCTGTGCCCCAGACCCATTTCAATCCCCTCATCTCACTTTTCCCTAATTAACCCCCCCACCCGAAATAATTCCTAGTTACGCCACTAGCTGGGGCTTCGCCCCAGACCCCGTTCTTTAAAGCATCAAGCAACAAGTAGTAGTATTAGTTGTAGCAAAGATTATACTAGTATAGTCCCTGTTTAATCAATGGTATAGTATAAGTGGTAGTCGAGTTTTTTGTTTTTTTTTGTTTGTATTAGTAGACTCTTCTGCGGCTGGGCCTTTTAGCCTGGTGGCAGAGGCAACCCTCCCCCCAAGATTTACTAAGTGGACATCTGTAAGCATGTCATTCCATAAAATGCCCTAAAATGAGATAGTATAACCCCCCCCCCCCTTCGTGATTGCAAGTGCCTATCCAACTACCCGAAAAAAGCATGAAATCCTAAGCTGCCAATGCTGCAAACATGAAAATAAAATAGTAACGGAAGTTATTTTATGTACATTTCTCAAACTCAGAATTTTCCTATTATCAATCATTGAACAAAATACGTTATTAAATAATTTAAAGCGGTATAACATATTTGTAAAGCCGCTCCACAGCAACTTTTGGGCTGGGAACGTCACAGATCGCCGGCTGATTGGCTCCGATACGCCCAACTGTGACGTTCCCAGCCCCAAAGTTGCTGTGGAGCGACTTTACGAAAGTGTGTGTAACAAAAGATTGATACCTACATTACATTCATCTACGTTCGTAAAAATAAAATAAACTTTTTAACCAACTTCGTCACTTTATCCCTTAATTTTAAGCAAATTATGCAATTAAACTTTGCAATATAGTATCTATTTTTCTCCTGTCCAAAGTCTTCACTATCCGTTATTTTGTGTTCCTTGGGAGATGGGGGGAAGGATGTGAACAAGTGAAAATAGAAAGGTGATTACAGTTAATTTTCTGAATCGCCCCTCCTATGACTGAAGTCTAGATCCGCCTCTGTAATCAGTACATACGTAGGTCTACATTGCTGTTTTAGTCCGCGGCTGGTGATTTGCTGTGTGGGTCGGGGGTCGGCAAAAGGGTAAGATTTACCAAACACGCGTGTTCTTTTTTTCTGTAAGAGCAGATATTTAAAATTTCAAACCCTAAGTTGATTATCGGTTAGTTGTGGTCTGATACTAATCTGTGAATGTGCAAATGAATGATATTTTTTGTTTACATTTGGATCTGCAACGAGCCATTTTTACAAAGAACAGCCAGTGTGAGAAACTTCAATTCCGACTCACTGGTAAGTGGAAGCACTCAACAAATTCAAAGTTGTTCTGAATCGGCCTTGTTGATTCTGGCATTTTGTCCGCAGGTGTTCGCACTGTCCAATCACTGATCCATGTTTCATATTTGACATATCGATCTTTGATTGGTTATCGCTCAATCGTCGATGGTGTTTGGAGCCTACAGGGTTGGTTTAGTCGTTTTCAATTAAAGTTCCCCACTGAAAATCAGTCTTGTTACTGAGTGGCTAGACTAAATGTGATTTTTTTTTTTTTTTTTTTTTTTTCACCAATTACAAATGACAAGAGCAGGGGTGAAATTAATGTGTGAAAAGTAAGTCACATTCCAAGAACGAGAGCAATGGCTTTTATGCATTCAGATTTCAGCGGTAGTAAGAAGTCCTATCCCTGTTAGAATCACCATTTTCTTTATTGACCAAAATAAGCTTCCGCTCTTTACAATGGCAAACAAGATATAAACAAGACAATCGAGAGAGGAATTCACCATGTACTCAAAATAATCAAAGTAGCTTAATTTGACCATGGACTTATAATAGTAACTGCAACATTATAAGTCCATGATTTGACAGAGCTTCCAAGTATAAATTTAATATTAAATTTAAAAAAAAACTTTCTTACACTGAAATTTGGTGTGCTTACGCAAACGCGACCGGACCGAGCAATGCCAATGACAATGAAAATAACAATGGTCCGGGTGGTCCGATCGATTTACGGTACATGCACTTGGTAATTCTACTTTTCAAGGCAATTTCACTTTGTCGGGAGCTAACATTGTACAAGCAGTGTATTTTCTAAAATAAAATAGATGTAGAAATGACGCAGAAATGTCCAAAGGTCTATAATAGATTTGTATGGATCCCTTTGTTGAGCAATTAAATAATTATTTCGCACATGCAATTTTCCATGCTATTACATTAGAATCACTATTCTATGCACTAATGCAAGTAATTAAATTAGCTTAAATCATGGACTTATATAATAGTAACTTCGTTAATAGTAACTTAATTAAGGTCTAATTATATATGTCCCCCTAAAGGTAGTGTGTACATCTACCTTTCAAAACGCTCGATTTCAGTCGGTTAACATTTCTTTAAAATGCTTTAAAATTGCCAAAAGTACACCAAAATAATGTCATCTAGAAAATTAAATGCTTTCTTATGAACTTTTTTTTAGGTTCAAGCAGGACAGTCTAACGACCCTTACGTCCCAGTAAATATTCAGTTTTCTAAATATTATTATTTAACTTATATTGTTAAAATAAAAATCAATAGAAGTACGCACAAGTCGCGTGCCAGAATTCAGCCGCTAGATTCGCTACGTTAGCGAAGCGTTCCTATTTCAAGCAGCAAAGTCGGCTATGTTCTAGCGAGCCGTTCCAAAGTTCAGTATTCTAGCGTTGCTGAGCTAGCGCTTCTAGCCAAGAAGAAGACCGCTAACCTGCTAACAACCGCGAGAAATGGCGCCAGATTTGGTTTTGGAGATTGTCGAGTTGCAAGTCAACTATAACGATGTCGACATGGTACTTTCCATTGACAAGGAGACGTCCAATAAAATCATTCAAGGTGAGCCAGAGAGCTCAAATATGATTCAAGCTAGGCCTGTCATATAAAAATGTAGGCGTCTAGGCCATCATAACCTCTAAACATAACCTCCAGCGGCCAGCCACATGGCCTAGGCCTAGGGCCTACACTCTATGGGGGCTTATCCTAGTGCCCATACCAGCCATAACCTAGGCCTAGGATGATGATTCACTGGACGATGATTCGGCAATAGTGCAACTATTTAAAATAACCGCTGCAGCTGCCAGCACAATTTCTCCCTCGTCCATCTTTCCGTTCCAATATTCTTGGTTAGCGAATCTAGCGTGACGTCATTTTTCGCTTAGCTAGCGAACCTAGCGGCTAAATTCTGGCACGCGACTACACTATAGGAATGAAGTTTGAATCCCGCGCTTGGTGTCCGCCTCCGGAAATCGATGCCGCCTGCAGCTGAGTGCTGCTGCCCCCGGTAGTTTTGACTTTTGAACTGTCATTCGTTTTAGCAACAGGTAAGTTTAGCGTTAACCGTAAAAGCCCGTTTGCATCACCTTTTGCCTATATTTGTAAACTTACCAAGTTATGTGTGTACCTGAAAATATAATGTTTCCTTTTTTTGTAAGTATATAGATGTTAGGTGCTAATTTCAATACTCATTTGTCACTTTTTAGAACATAACCTCACTTTTTACAAGAGTGGATAGGCCTCGGCTAGGCTAGGCCTAGGGTATACCCTAGGGGTTGGGCGTACAATTGAATGATTATTGTGATGGTAATGATGTGATTGGATGATTTGAACTTTCGGTAATTGTGTTAGCACCCCGCAGGGGCGGACAGGCCCACCGGGCAACCGGGCAAATGCCCGGTGGCCTGCCTGTTTTGGCCCAAATTTGGCCTGTTCTGACTGGAACAGGCATAAACTAAACTGCCTGGCGCCGGCGGTAAGTTGCCGCGCTGGCGGCGCTGCCCACCGTGACCTGTGAGTGAAGAAAACCCTAATCTACTAATAACAATCGGATAGTGGTGTGCGCTGCCCGGCATAGGCGTGCGTAGGAGGGGGCAAAGGGGGCAGTTTCCGCCCCATTAGGATAGGTGTTTTTTTTTTTCAGAATGAGGCATTAGATTGGAAAATCATATTTAGTGGCGCTTTGCTTGCAAGTCACAACACAGTAGAAATGTCTATAAATATATTCCTCAAACTTTCACTGTTTCTCCAACTGTCTTGCCCGTTTGGACCGGGAAAGAATAGGTCCAGGGACAGTGCCTGTCGTAAGAGGCGACACAAATGATGACGTTTATGACATAATGGTTCTAATTTTATCTGAAGTCCTAGATTGGTTTGACTTTGGAATGAGCTGACCAGAGTCAACATCACCTGTTGCCCTAACACCAAAATTTTGGCTTTGTGACTGACCACTATACCATCACTTTGTAACAATGATATCACTGATAAAATTAACCATTCAACAGACAACCTGTACTCCTCCTAAAACGCTTAAAAACACATTAAAAAGCGCCTGTTTTAAAAAAATCGCCTGCGGCGCTTTTTTGTAGTGGGTAGGAGGCCTATCCCCCCACACCTGGAGGGTGTGGGGCGCCGCCGGGAAGTACTTTAGCCGGGAATTTATTGTGCCCCCCCATTGATCAACCTCTGTGCACGCCTCAGCGCTGCAGTCCCTCCCACAGAACAATGTAAGTTTTTGCTGACAATTTTATATTCTTTACCAATTATGTATAACACTATGTTACTGTTAAGAAGATATTATAGATTTTACGATAAACTTTCGCTTTCCATTGTCAATAATATACTCAAAAATCAATGGGCTTACATGTGCAAGTTTGAAATTTAAATTTCTTTATATCCGAGTCCCTGCCCCCCACCCCCCTTCCGTTACGATATTGCAAGGTTTAAATTACATTGTAGAATCGTTGGATTTCGGTGTAACTTGATCTCATTCTCATTAGTCGTTAGACAGTGTTCCAATCTTCTTGCTGGTGTTTTTCTACTTTTAACCGTCGAAAACTATAGTATTTCGGTAGTGCATTCAGCCTGCTATGTTTTTCTAAAACGCACCAATATGCCTTAAGCCTGATTTGGAAAAATTTCGCCTGCGGCGCTGTTGTTGGGGGGCCATGGCCCCCCAAACCCCCCGTGCCTGGCCTGACCAAAAGTTTGCCCGGCCTGGAATTTTTTCCCAGTCCGCCCCTGGCACCCCGTATCGGTTCTGTTGTTTTGGTGTGGAACATTGTGAGAGCTAAGTTGGGTTAACTGAAACTGAAAATGTTCACCTTGATTGACAAAATGTACAAGCCGGGGACGGAACACTGGGCCAACGAACAACCGACCGATACGCAGTGCTAAATATTACCCTCTTGTTTCACCCGCCCCAATTTGGCCATGATGATGAGGCCTAGCCAGCTGTCGTTGCCGTCCTTGCTTTGTTGACGCACATTCAACACGTCTCTACTAAGGCCGTCTCCTACCCAGTGATCTCCAACTTCAGTGGCTTGGTTCTCGCCACACTGAGGCTCCCGCTTCACTCTTTTTCGGCAGATAATTGTTTAAGTTCTAAGAGCATTGCCGTTTATGAATAGGCCTATCATACAAAAATCCACAACTTTCTGTTGTTTTTTTTTGTTTTTTTTTTCTAACAAATAACGGAGTTTGTTGAGTATGGTAGGCTAACTTCTCAAGGCTAGTTGAGAGTTTATAGCTTGGGCATATTTTTTTTACACTAACATAATTTTGTAAATATTTTACAGAATTTGCAGGTATTAGTTCTTGTCCAATCGTCAAGACTTTTGTAGTGTGAGCAAACATTACTAGGCCTATCTGCCTATGCACACATACACACCCACACATATAGGCCTATTTGTAACTGTTGCTGTTGTTTTCTGTGACATTCTGCCAACTGGCATTCGTTTGACTACTGCCGACTAAGGTCTACCTCACTTGAGGTCACTCACTGCTCCACCAGAATCGCATGATGAGTCACTACCACACGTAGGGCCTTTGTACAATTTTTGCAATTGTAATCGCTAAATCATGAGGTAGGCCCTAGTCGACTCATTATTTTTCATTTCTACTGCACACTCAACTAATTCCCCAATTAGTCGCACACTCAGCTAAAAGCAGCCACTCGCATCGTGTCGACACCGGCCTAATTTAATAGGATGGGATGAATAGAATGGGGAATGGTTTTATTGGTTGTATTAATGGAAACTGACATGTTTTGATATTAGCCCCACCGCCTAAACCTCTGCAAGATCCACGTTGGCAATACGGTGACACTGGACAATGCGGTGCATCTATTTTTGCATTGTTTACTTCCATCTCAAAAGTTTTAATGCAGAAGAGTGACAACAGCATGTTGGTCTGATTGCACGCTCATTGTTACACTTGTTTTTATCTTGAGCTATCATATTCTTCTCCTGCCTTTCAAAATACCTGGTGTCGACACAATGTGTGCGGCTGCTTTTTATTACACGAAATCTAACACTTCTTTTCAAATATTTCACTCTTGTCAATCCATCCCATCAGTCAATAGTCACCCCCCCCCCCCCCCCCCCCCCCCCGCCGCGTTTCCAATTAGTTACTCGCAAACAATTATCCTCATTTTGATTCCTCCAAATCTCAACCATATATTATGCGTTCTTTGCCAACCCTGGATTCTATGTAGGGCTGGGTAAGAGTATCAATATTTCGATTCGATATCGATATGTGACGATTTTTTCGATACGTACCGTCATCGATATTCTATTTCAATATTGAAATATAAAAAAAAAAAATTTAACTGCAATTAAAAAATTAAAATGTTCAATGTTTAAATTGTCCGTTCAAAAATAGAACAAAAAAATTACGTTTTTTATCTTTTTGTAGGTACCTTCTGCATTAAATTTACAACACTGTACCTTAGTTATCAATTTTGTATCTAAAAAATGTATAATAAATAAATAAAAGTAATACTGTAATACATTAGTGCATAAAATAGTTGGGTTTCATTGTTGTCTCTACAAAGTGGGAGGTGATAAAACCTGTGTATTATTTTTCGATATATCGATATCGAAATGTTGACACAATATCGATAATTGAGTGGTATGTCATAGCCCTTAAAGAAAAATGGTTGCAGAAAGGAACTATTTTCGAACTTAGGAACGCCTCAGTTCCTTATTTTTTAGTAAACTTATTCGTAACTTATAGTAACTTTTTGTAACTTATAGTTTAGTTGGATCTGTACTTTTTTTTTTTTTTTGTCCTGTGCAGAGTTGGCCTCTTCAACCATTCTTCTTTCTTGCCATCCAATACAAGGCTGCCTCCTTCTCTGTCCTGCTCATTGCGTCGGGCAGGGAGTCAATGTCATTCTTGAGGGCGGCGCATCTAAATAGGTGCGCTCTGTCTTGATCTTCCAACTCACACAATCTACAGGTGCCCGGTTCGTTGCTAATGTTGAAGCGATGCAGGTGGAGTTGCAAAACGTCATGACCGGTTGCAAGCCGGAACTGGGCGGTGGCCGTCTTCCTCGACCAGTCTTTGTCTGGCCCCTTCTTGATCTCCGTCCACCAGCTTTTTTGTTGTGCGGCCTCTTCCGTGGTGTTGCTGAAGATCTTTTTCGTGATTGACTTGATCTTGGTTTTCACGTTTTGGAAGGAGAGAGGCGCTGCTGGTGGTTGCGGTGCTTTTGTGGCACTCTTGGCCAAGAAGTCTGCTTTTTCATTCCCCATGATGTTGCAGTGGCCAGGGATCCATTGAACCTCTATCAGTTTGTTTTGCTGACGGAGGCTGACAAGGGCGTTTTTGAAAAGCAGCGATTTGGGATGGAGGTTTGCTGCTTGCGATACGTATTGGATGGCTGAGACGCTGTCGCTGAGGATGACAAACTTTGACTTGTTGAGGGGAAAAGCAGGGGTTTCGGCAATTTTTTGGGCCGCCCTGGCGATGGCTGCAACCTCGGCGTCAAAGTATGTTTCGCCGGCACCCATTGGAGTGGCTTCGTCGAAGAAGATGCAGTGGATGCCATAGCCTGTTCTGTTGGTGACCGAGTCGTACGAGCCGTCCGTAAAGATGTGCACCCATTCCTGGAGAGGGAAATGCCTCTTCAGGTGCTCCTCGGCAAGCTTTTTCAGTTCTTTGTGGTTGTGGTCGTCTTTCTTTTCAATACCGTCAATTTTTGTCCCTGGGGCGAGCTGATTGAATTTGTCCGGCAGAAGCTCTGGAAGTGGGACATCAAGTGGTTGACGTGGTGCTTCCAGAAGCACAGGACAGTTTTTAATCTTCAATTGGTGGACTGTTTCAGCAAAGTTATTGTGTGTCTTGACTTTCGAGATTGGGTGGTTGAGCCATTTGTTTGGGTCGAGGCGCGCCAGTTTTTTTTTTGGATCTGTACTAGGTCAAATTTTTTAGGAACTTACCCAACACTGCTTCTTCATTTACTTAACTATAGTTTCTATAGCTGTTCGATTGCCCATTCTGATTTTCCAACACTGTACTGAAGAACTGAGAAAAAATGCTTTTAAATTGAAGTTGAAATTGTAATTTGCCCAGCACTGTCCCTCCAATTTTATAAGTATCATGGATTCCAGTTGAAATAATTTGCTGTCGCCAATATAGCAGTGGTGTTTTAATCAATTATAATTACCTAAAACATGGGGTTGGCCAGGTTTTGCTTCCATCTCTAGTAGAGATTGAAGGATAGTTCAAAGAGCTCTAAATAATAATTAACATGATTCACTTTCTTCATTTCCAATATTTTTAATGAATAATTTTTTGTTTTAACTTTTAATATCTACTGTAAACACTATATACAATACAACATAGTCATCACAATATGAGACATATTTACAAAATCATATTACCTAATAGCTAGTTAGTAGTTATACATACACAGTTACATTTACAAGTGGTTACCTCAGTCGTAATTCTAAAAACAGCCCAAGTAATGTATGCTGCTCAGTTCAACCGGAGCAGACTCCATACTCCTCAAGTGAATGCACAGCATTTCAACTATCTAATCAAGGGTTCATAATGCAACCTTGTATACAAACAATTGTTCCTAAGGATTTTCTTGATGTGGGTGTCATACGTAGGCAGGTACAGTTATGTGTAATGAATTATTATTTGATCTAACAATATGTATTGTGCTTTCTATCATTCAACTGCATTATGGTTGTGTTGTATATAGTATTCCAAATTGTAGACTCCATTGATTTGCATTGTAGATTTGCATTTAATAATTTACGGAATTATTGAACTCCGACTCGTCACAAGTTTGAAATCAAATGAAAACAAGTGCGCACATATCTTCAGCACTTGGACCTAAACAAATCCTAATAGGTAGTATAAATAAATCTACCTTTATATTTATATATATACATACACATAACCAACCATATCATCCAAACTTATTGAAAACAACTAGTAGGCTACTACTGATAAAATAGCACTAAAAATTTAAGAACCTTATAGGAATGATGTGATAATATAAAAGCATAGCACTAGTAGTATTTGCTTTTAAATACACTAATACAATCTACTTCTCAACATGTACTAAGATAAAAATACTTACTGGTTATTCTGTGAAATGCTAACAATCAAAATACCGGTAAGGCGGTAAGTAAGCCTGTATATTGAGCATGAAACTAGTGTGTCATCAGTCAACCCATCACTAAAGATATAAACAATATCAAATTGTTTTTAGATTTGCCTAGAAGGCTTATTTATAATTAACATAGAACAATGTGATTCTTTCCAAAAATGACTTACTACCTTAAGTGTGTTACAGTTTTGATTTAGTTTAATTTAGCGTTTTGACACTCGGTACAACTCTGTAGGCATACCATTAAACTTTAGCACAACCTTGCAACAACAATGAAACATCCTCAAAGAATACTTTTTTATGCAACATAGTCAGGCTTAATCACAATCTAGACAGAATGTTCATAGAATGTCTCTTGTCTGATACACTAATTATAACTACTAAATAATAAGAAGTTATTTTAATAAATAAATTATTTGTGCAAAAGGAAATACTAAAAATATATAAAATTTTAAATTATCATTTATTTTTTAATCCATGTAGACAAAATGCCTTTTCTTGAGCTTCGATTCGTACCATAATTATGAAACTCTGAATGAAATTGAATGAAACATTGAAGTGGATTGTGTAGCTCAGCCAATTGGCTAGACTATTGGGAAAAAGCAAAATGTCTATAAAGCTGGTCTGAACAACAACACATCACATGGTGGGATCAGAAACTTGACCTAGACCATTCAAGTAGTCAGGTAGTCAATAGACCGTTCAATAAACGCAGCGACAAGTAGTGTTTACCTGCTACTGATAACTCAAAGCTAATTCAAATGAATCTTATGGCATTCAATACTTCTGGGACTACTGTATTAACACAAATGAAGTGAAGCAGTAGGCTACACTTACTAAACAAACATACATAGGTAGTTCATTTCAGCATTCATGTTGTAATCATCAGGAAGGTCTTATATTACTTCACATGCTCTCACAGAACAGATGGAAAAGAGGGATGCCTAGTCGGAGTCCCACTTTAAGCAATTTAAATAACTCTGTATTAACTTAAGTGCTCAAGTAACAAAATGGTCGTACCTAATATTGAATTCAAATCATCCCATGTCAGCAAAGTATTAAGGCACTCGCTCAACTGTGGTTTTTCTCTTTGACTTCTTCTTGCAAACACTCAAGTTACATTTAAGAAGGAAAGTAAATTAATACACAGTTTAACCATGATAATCAGTCCCAACTCTTAGATGAATGTCCATACTTGACATAGGCCTACTTGAACTTGTATTCACATTATAAATAATAATAATAACTTAAATGTATAGGTAAGCTTCCGGTGAATGTTTGTATCTTTATCTTTGAGTCTCAAAACCAATAATGTACGAGTGGTTTTTCTTTAGCCTAGTTGCCACTTGAGATGTCCAGAGTCAGACATTACCATTCTGTTGCTTGAGGGTTAGAGCCATTTGGGCATTTGATTGTATTCAAATGTTACATAGCCCACTATCCTTTGAGAGTACATGAATGATGTGTGTGAATATTTTATAAGTAACCAAGTTGGGTTTGTTTGTGTGTAGGCACTTGACTGAAACTTCTCATGGATTACGATAAACCGTATAGATTGGCTGCAGCCATCATCAACATGTGGGTATTGTATGCTGCCTTGTGGCCTTACACCTATTTTTCCAAACTGTTGACCTTTTTTCTACTAAAAATATTACAGTGGAATTTAACAATTAACACTTCTCAATAAAAATCAATTAAAATAAGAACAGTAAATGCTTGTAGGACCTATTTTCCACTGTGCGCAGATTACTAGTATTTGATACAATTAAAATCCACCACATACAGCTAATGCAGCACATGTCTTAAGTTATAAAATAACAACAGAAATATTATATCAAAATCATTACAGGATAGGATACATAGGTAGCGCAGATTACTAGTATTTGATACAATTAAAATCCACCACATACACCTAATGCAGCACATGTCTTAAGTTATAAAATAACAACTGAAATATTATATCAAAATCATTACAGGATAGGATACAAAGGTAGCTTTAATGTTAATTTAACAAGAAATATTCGTGGAAACCACTTTGCCGATGTAGTGGTAATCATTATCAGGTTGCATGTGTTTCATTTAAACAGAAATTAACAGCAGTATTTAGCCTAGTATGAAGTATGGTAATACTAATAACGTATACAAAAAATTAAATTAAAAGTAAATTATACGTGTATTTTCTTCTCATATCCCTAAATTACTATCAGTCAAGGCTATCCAAGTTTTTTTTTAACTATTGTATTACAACTTCGAAATATAAACTGATAAAAAGCATGATTTTATTTTTATAAACCAGAAACCACATAATTGAAACTATGGACTCTATTGACGCTAAACTCGAGAAGTGAAAACCTGTCTGCTAGATACATTAACACATTGACGGCGACAATATTACTACTGACAGGCGTTCTTGTGCCTACAAATACTTTACATGTTTTCCTGGCTCGACTAGGGTGTCATTTCCTTCTAGCCCGTGTGTATTTGTATTGTTGCTCGTACCATTTACGCAATAGAAAACGGAAGTGGGAAAACGCTTTCCGTGCGCTTACTTGTTTGAGTAAATTCAAGGTGATAATGAGTGGCCAACAGATTGTCAATGTTCAAGTGCCATGTCTAACTCTGGTGCTGGGCCATGTGTGTACTAATAGCATCGACTCTCGTCTTCAAGTGTGTTAACATGTCCGTGGACAACTCGTCTATGTTCGTATAGCGCGTCTTGTGAAAACTAAAGATGTCCATTAGAAAGCCGAGCATTTGATCCTGAAACAGTCAACAACAGTTACCAGATTAAATAAATTCATTATTGTAGGACTGCATAAACACAAATTGTCTACACTAGAATGAATGAATATGTGTTTTAGTTCTACAAGAAACAATGAACATGTTTTGCATAGACCCGTAGGCACACTTGGTAGCCTATTTGTTTAAGAGGGGTGTGCACTTGGCAAGTGGAAGATACACACTCCATTCAAAAAGTCATCCTGGTTGGTTCCTCACTTCAGCTACTCGTGAACAAGCTCTGCCCAGGCTACCACAATGGCATGCAGTATAAGAAGTGCAATTGGTAGCACACGCTGGGCATTTGATGCGGCTTCATGGGTACCGACAGAAGTCCAGTGGCTCTTAGCAACCTCTTGCCTTCAGCCAGAAGAGAAAGATCGCATCTCACGCTTCGTGTTCCAACGAGATGCAAAGTCATCCCTGATTGGGCGACTAATGATGCGCAAGTTTGTTGCAGACAACTCAGACCTTCCATATGACAAAATTAGGTAGGCCATGACTTAAATCACATTTGTTTCATTGAGAAATTATGAATCAATACACTATAATAATGTAAATAATAATTATACATATAAGTGCAAATGTCAGTATCTGATTCTACATGCAGTGGCAAGCAACCCTCAAAGAGCTCGCAACTTGCGAGTGACTATTAATTAATATGTTAGGTTGTTACGAGTAAACATTGTTATAAATAAATATGAATATGAATATAGATAAGAAAGTAGGCCTACCATTGCATTAATGCATTATCATTGCCATATTGACTTTTGTTTTATTGTTTTTTATGACACGATATCGCCTCGAAACGCGTCCATTACGGGCCATCACACATAATGCAGGCTAAATTTATTTTGCCTATGGCAATATTGCCAACTGACCCCAGTTACATCACTCATCCTCGCTGCGAGTACAAATTACATGATTTGAGTGAACAACTAGTGAATTTGTGGAGGGTTGGTGACAAGCCAGGAATAATTTGGGGGGGGGGGGTGGATTCCACAACACACGTACATTTTCTTTACCTCCAAGAGTTAAACATTCAAGATGCGAGTTAATCTGAAAGAGTTTTCAAATGGTGGATTGCCACTTTCTATTCCCCTTGTAATGATTCATCACACTTAAGTTCTGCTGTTATTGCTGTAGTATTCTCCCAGAAAGTAAATAGCTCGTGGACACTGTCCATAACTTGACTTTCTTTGTTTTTAAAGGTTTGAGCGGGACGAAAGAGGTAAACCGTATCTGGTTGGAGATGCAGGCCCAAGCTTCAATGTCTCCCATCAGGGAAACTATACAGTGCTGGCTGGCGAGTTAGGTAATGTCAGGTAAGGCACTTAGATGGTTAATAGTGTAGTAGTAGTCAGTGGCGTAACGCAGATTGCCCGGGCCCCCCCGCAAGAATCGTTTCGGGCCCCCCATAAGGGCTAGTAGCGTATCGAAAAATTCACAGTGGGGGGATTGAACATCCTAAGCATGTAGGGGGTCTGGGTCAAAAGTCCCAGCCGGCGGAGGTCAATTCACCAAAGGCGAATTTTCTTCTTCATATATGACGTTTTACACCCCTGTAAACATGTTTCAGAATAGGACAATGATCCAAGATATAATATGATAGTTTTCCCCCGTCCGGGCCCGTGGTAGTATTTGGCCTAGGGTTATAAGGTGTAAATAAGTAGGTGCAATGTATTCAGGATCCAATATAGTTTCTTATAGGCAGTGCCGATTGTAAGACGAGAGAAAAGAGGAACCCCTTGACCCCTTCCACCCGTAAGCCTTTTTAAAAATTAATATATATTCCTCCAACTTCCTCCCCCGTATGGCCCCGGAAGAGAATAGGTCCAAGTTGACAACATTTGAACTTTGATGATGAAAAAACAAGATCTGTACGTCTGGCAAACCCCCCCCCCCCCCCCCCCCCCGCTTCGCAGGGGCAGCGGGAGTCTCCTTTACGCCACTGGTAGTAGTAGTAGTGTTTATTTATTTAGCTTTCGCTAATATACATTACATAGATACATACAATTATGAATTATGTAATGCAATGTTAAACATCTTGCCTACATTCTGCAAAACTAAATTAAGCTAATTGGGTTGTTTGTGGAAACCTCTAAATGACCCATTTGGATGGATCTGGTCAGGTGATGGATTTGTTCAGGTTATCCAGATTTCGTGTCAGTTTCCGAATGAAGAGTAGATATACGAGTGTCAGCAAACATAGAACTGAAAAATACCTGGCTAACTGTAGTTGAAAAAGTTTTTTTTTTACGTATGATCATAGGTCCCTCCCGACATGTTTGCTACTTTTTCATTCATTACTTCCATACAAATTTCATTTTATTTTTTAATTGCGTACCAAGGACTAACATGCGGGGAATTGCAGGATAATCTAGTCTTGAATTATAAAACAAACTCGGAAGCTTATTGTATGGTTTGTTGATAGACTGGGTGTGGACGTGATGAAGTTAGAATACTCGGGTGGCAAAACTCTGTCGGACTTCTTTCGGGTGATGACCCGCAACTTCTCGTCAGCGGAGTGGGAACACATCAAGGGGCCTCACAACGATAAAGCCAAGTAAGCCGACAAGGTCGTGGTGCTAAAACCTAGACCCTAGACTCGCCATCGAACGGGGCAAGTCGTGAAGATAATATTCGATGCACGACTAGTAAAACACCCAAGAGACTCAACCACTCCCACTATGTGTTCTTGTTCCCAGACTAACGAACTTCTGCCGTCACTGGTGCCTCAAAGAGAGTTACGTCAAGGCCACGGGCACCGGGATAACCGTGGACCTCCAAAAGATCAGCTTCTCACCGCGTAGCCTGTCACTCCAGACAGATTCTATCGTCGACGACACTCTGCTCTATGTCAGTGGTGTGTTGCTAGACGACTGGACATTTCACGAGACCCTGCTCGATAGCGAGCACTGCGTGTCTGTCGCAATGAAAGGTGATGGTGTTGTCACGGCTAACACTTTACGAACACCCTTCTGCTTTCTTAATTTCGATGATCTGATGCAAGGATGCAAGCCCTTGACGGCACCAGATATAGTTGGTTGTAGAAACTTCTTCATGAAGGCTGTTAGTCCAAGGTAACTTGCCTGAGGTCAGCATCAATTGCGGATCTTGATGCATAATAGTAATTTCAATGGTTTTGATTAATTTTGATCAATGGAGTAATTATCAATAAGAGTATTCCAATGACACTATTTAATGTACATTGTGGACTACTACTACTCTTGAGCTGAGGAAACTGAAGTTTAATGCTACAGGATTGCACATCCTGCGGGATATGGAGACTGACCGATATCAACCTATCAACTTTGCAAAAGAAAAAACAATGAAAACTTTGCAAACAACATACTGTAGTACCGGGTCCTAGTATTTCTCGAGTTGTGACTGGCTCAAGACTACGAGCACATGTGATATTTTTATTTTAAGTAAACTTCAATGCAGAGGCAAAATGTATATACATAAATGTATGTGGATGTGTAAATATATACACATACCATACACAGGCAATTAAGGCAACTGAACTGAAACTGATGAAATGTAAGTGTTATTGCAGCAAAGTTGTATTGCATGGGAAATCGCAAAAGAGTGAGAAGCTGATTACTATGTTACAAGCAGCCAGAAATCTGCCCAAGTGGAAAATACCACACCCTTCATAGCTATTCTAGTGCTATACCCGTACGATGTAGCTTGGAGGTGGCAATGCACAGGCCAACTACCCGTAAACTAATGAATGCTCAGAATGTGTTTCTTTCAGTCTGCAACTCTGCTTCATTATCATTGCCTTGTGAACATGGAAGACAAAATAGAGCCCCCTGAACCGGTCGGAATTCATAGTCGGCCCCTACACCTAGGGGCACCCATTGTTGCTATAGATTTGTTTCGTTGATGGGAAATAACATGCAAACAACTGTTACCTTGGTAACAATGGGCGCCCCTAGATGTAAGGGCCGACAATGAATTTCAAAACCTTACCAAAAAGTAGAAAATTAAATTAACTAGGCCCTATATTACATGTATATTTACCTTATATTATTTACATTCTATACTGATTCCCTCTTAAGACTATTTCTGTCCCCCTCTAGTAAATCGCTGTGTTGGAATCTACAGACCTGAAAGTGATTGAACTCCACCAAAATAACATACTGTATGTTTCATTACCCACCTTAAAGTATTGGCAGATTTCCCGCAAGTTTGTGTCGGGCCCCAGGAAGCCCCAGGCCATCAGAGGACTCATTTGTTCGGAGATTGAGTAGAAGTGAGCCATGAAACCATTGGGGAACTTCAGCATGCGGCGCTTGGCTTTCAGCACAGACCAAACGGCAGTCGTCAGCGCCTGCAACACGAATGCTCTTTAGTCCCTGATGGCACATGCACACCTTTCATGAAACCATTTTAACAAATGTTCATTAATATGGAGTGGATATGACAACTGCCAAAAACCATTAACCTATGAATCTGTTAAAGTGCATGTAAATGCAGTTAGCCACTAAGAAAATCAAGCATAACTGGGTAGAGGAAGACCAAAACAAGCCATGGCAGGAATATACCACCATGAGATCAAAAGGATTTACAGGGCGATAACGGTGTTTTCCAATGGACTGCACTGAATGCGCACTGGTACTCAATTATATTGTTGTGTATTTTTGTTATTATTGTTAAAGGCGCACTTTGTGCGGTCCAGTGCAGCCATTGGAAAACGACACAAAACGAAGCGAGTTGTGTAAATAAGACCAACTCAACAAGTGCTTTGTTCACTTGACAACGGTCGAGAGAGTGAACAAGGTACGTTGGGTCGAAACAGATTCCAAACTGTTTCAGCCTCAAGTGCCTGTAGGGGTGGGATAACTAATCGGTGAACCGATTAACCGCCCGTGGCTGGAAAACCGGCTAATGATTTTCCCGCTCCAAATAACGGAGCGAGATTGGCAAGATTGCGCTCAAAAATACAACACAAAGGTGGAAAAAGTAAAAACTAATGTTTTTTTAATGTACTTTATGTGGCAGCACCGTACTCACGTGAGTAGGCAGCTCGCACGCGTGCCTTACATTAAAATTGATTAAAGAAGTTAATTTAGTTTATTTTCAATACATATTTTATAATATTTATACGATTTTTTAAGAATTTTGGTTAATCGGTTAACTGTGGTTAATATCGCTGATTAACCGATTAGGTAATTAACCAATTTATCCCACCCTTATTGCCTTGTTCACTTGACGATGGTAGAGAGAGTGAACAAGTCACGTTGGGCTGAAACAGATTCGAAACTGTTTCAGCCTCACGTGCCTTGTTCACTTGACGACGATGGTCGAAAGAAGAGTGAATAAGGTACGTTTGACCAAAACAGGTTCAACGTTCTGTGTACTATTGTATCTTACTAAATTCTAATGTGTTTAGGATAGATTTTAGTAAGTTTCTAGTTTGTTATACTTACATATGTCAATGTCACATATGATACACTTTGATTTTAGGTTTTTAACTTCTTTTAGTTTGAATTGATGGTTGATTGTAAACAGCTTGAAAAGTAGGTATACTGTAGCTAAATGCACTATTGTTTATTAGTTCTATATTTATTATAAACCTATGTTTTTGTGTTTGTTTTCTAAATATTATTGTTGTTCTTATGTTATAATAAGCTCTTGAGTGATTGGTACATAAGTTTTAGGGGAAGTTTAAGCTAACCAACCTTTATTTTCTTTTGACACAAACAAATGCATTATACACTACGTTTATCAAGCGGACTGGGTGCGGACTGAGCGGTGCGAGCCGAGTTCAGTGCGCACCGAGTTCGACTGATAAACACCTCAGCTCGAGCTTATTTCAGTTCTGTTAAGATGCCGATCTAGCCCGGTTTAATAGAACTGAGTCCCTATTGGTAAACGGTTCCGGACTGAAAGTGACATTTTAAAACTACAACAACAGCAACTGCATCCCGATTCCCGCCAATCCTGCCGTAGGCTTTGTGTTGTATTCGGCCTGATAGAAATTAATTACTAAAATGTCGAGCTGCGGGCAAGACATGTCGCGGAATACGTGGTCTGAGGCTGATACGGCTGAAAGTCTGGAAGTTTTGATTCATTTGAAGGAACTGAGCAAGTAAATTAAAAATAAATAAATTGCACAGAGGTAACATACTGGTGTGATACATCGTTAAAAATGGTGCCCGGACACGTTCATTATTTTTACAAACGTACTGACAAAAAACATTAAAAGATTCCGCAGAGCAGCTGTCACAACACCATCTTCCAAACTAGACAGATGATGGTTGGCGCCCACTACCACTGCAAAGCGCACTGCCTGCTAGTGGGCCTTGTTGTTATAAACAAGGCCATGTCTCGGTACCGAACTCGGTCCGTGATGGCTAGCCCGGGTTGAAGTATGCTTGCTAAACGGGTTCCGAACTCGGTGCGTACTGAAGTCAGTCCGAACCCAGTCCGCTTGATAAACGTAGTGATTGAGGATTCGATTCCCTTTTGAACACCATGAAGCACATTGTACTGTTAAGCCGCATTCACATAAATGACTATTGATTATTGACTATTGACTATTGATTATTGACTACCCAAAGAAAGATATGAACACTACACAACTAAGTTCTTTGACACGTATGATCTGCCACCTAGAACAAATGAATCGAACTGATTGACAAACGAGCTGTCAAAATAATAAAATTGCAACATTATGAAGAAAACGAGGTATAGCGATAGTAACTTTTCACCAGTTAAAACGTTTAATGATGGACAACCAAGTTGTGAAGGTTTTGTATGTTAATTGTTTGTTTTAAAGATTTGTTTTCAAAATAAGAATATTTTATTGTTTGACAGCTTCATAAAAATAATAAATAAATAATATTCGCCGGAAATAGTCAAAAACAAATATACACTTGACAGTAATTGAGTAGTGGTATTGACTTCCGTTGCTCCACATTCATTGGCTGTACGCGAACGTTCTGATTGGTTGTGACTATGACTTTGAGATATTTTCAATTCGTTAGTCAATAGTCAATAATCAAAAGTCAAAAGTAAAGTTGTGTGAACGTCAGCACGTATACGCCTATGGTTCAATTCGCTTAATCAATAGTCAATAGTCAACCGTCAATAGTCAATAGTCATTTGTGTGAACGCGGCTTTAAGGTACTCACCGTTTCCTTGAAGCCATTGGACAGCCACCTGTTCTGCACTACGGCCGTGACAGACGATGGGGGTTGCTCCAGTTCTTCAAAGGCATCCATGAGAATGAAATCCATCACCATGTCGTAGAATGTCATTGCCTTAACACCCTGCATGAACAGTGTGAAAACTTGCTTCAGTCACAGAACTCAAATACTATATACTGTACTCATAAGGGCATGCATTTGTTAGGTTTAAAATGAAAACATTGGCATTTATTTGCATTGTTTTCAAGCACAAAGCATAAAGCTCATTGATTGCTCATTAAGCTAATTGATCAGTGACCAGGGGCTGACTGGCAGGTACGGAACTACGGAAACCCATACAGGGCACCACCCAACCCCCTGAAAATATATCTTACGCTAAATAGATTATCAAACAATAGTAAGAAGAGCATAATATGTATCTCATGTCAGTGAAAAGGGACATATAGACCATCTAGAAGTGCTACAAAGATTTCCGCTTTCCTCCTCAGAGCTTGCTTTTTTATAGTTTAGTTCGAAATATAAAACATGCCACTGCTGGAAATTTCTTTAATTTAATTTTTAAAGTGGTGTTCACAGTTCAACATGTTGTTCACATACTTATCGTCGTTTATCAATTTTTAAACATGTTTATATGCGTTCTAAACAAATTGATAGTATACTTAGGAACCCTCAAGATTTCTGCTCGCTAGCTCGCTACTTGAGAGTGACTTTTGATAGTTTGCAAGTAAACTTTATTCTATCTGAAAGTACCATTTTGCCCATGTAATAGGCTCAGTAAAAATGAAATAAAGGAGTTTTCAAGTCGTATGTCATTACAAAACCACTTTCCATAAAATAGCTGACGGACAAATTGGGCTGATCGCGTGTCTAAAAGAGTTCAAAATTTAAAAAAGCGAACTTTGTGGCAAAATATCTATCGCCGCATACTGAAATCCAATCCAGCGCAGCACTAGCCATAAGATTACTTCTCAAATGACAGGATCGAACTCCTATCCTAGACCTATGACGTAAGGAATTATCAGTGCAATATTGACTTTAGTTTCATTGTTTTTCATGGTAGAATTTCGCCTCAAAACGCGTTTTAGACCACCCACACTGGGACAATGCTCAACGAGAATTTGACATGATTACGTACTTTTGTGTTACAGTTTACAGTAAGTACTTGAACTATGCTCTTGTACACCGAAAACATGGTCCGGTTCTGCGATAGACTAAAACGTTATGTTGGTAAATAACAGTGTTGTTAAAGCTACTTTTTAAAAGTAGCACTGTTACAGCTACAGCAACTTGATCTTTGAAAGTAACTTAGCTACTTTTCAGCTACTGTAATTTGTAAGTAGCTCGCTACTTGTACAGCTACTCAAAAAAAAAGTAGTGACGCTACTTTACACCTACTTTAATTTGTTATAAAGGACCAGGAGTACATACTATTTAATTATTTCTTTGAAAATCTAGGCTTTCTTACCAATGATCATTTTTATGTTTATGAAAATAATGTTAGCAACAACTTAGAAGCCACAAATATATGTCTATAAGAGGTTTTATATTTTATATTGCATTGCAAAATTGCAAAAATAGAGTAGCGGCTATTTTTCGCTACAAATACTTGTATATAGTAGCTTGCTACTCGCTACTTTACCGCATTTTCAAATGTAGCGCGCTACCAGTCTCGCTACCAAAAAAAGTAACATGCTACAAGTAGCGCGCTACTTAACAACACTGGTAAATGGCATCACAGAGACGTATGTTTGACACGTATGTCTGATAGATACAGTTACCGGCACCACAGCTGAGTTAGATCACGTGGCAAGATACCAACCTAATGGTAGTTGGAGCTTGTTCACTGCATCATTAGATACCGGTATTTGACTGATACCCACAGCAAGTGTGTCAATATATGAAATAGAGGCGACTTTATGAGCATCCTAATTCGGACTAGTTCACTCGACTCTGTAGTTAAACACAAAGCGTCCTGCTTTGACTTGCTGCTGACTCGAGTTCCACTGATCCACTGAAAGAGTTTGTGTGGGGCTACCACGCTGACTTCTCTACCTTGAGCAGCAGCTCCTGTTCCATGCTGGTCCAGTTGGACTGGTCGTGCAAGAAGTCCAACATCTCCTCGTAGGCGACCAGTAGATCTTTGGGGTCCTGCAAAAAGTGTACGTCGTCACGTTAAGAACATTTAATTTTCCATTAGTGTATAAACCATACCAAATCAGAAATGTTCCTTCTTTGTGGAGTTTGTGAACTACAATACAGCTCAGGGCGTGTTCCAAATTGACGTTTTTAGTTGACTAGCTTTCCTTAGCAGATTAACGCAACAATTAGTAATAATTAATTTCAACAATTGTTAATTGTTGTGTTAGTTGGCAAAGTATGCGAAGCAGGCCAAAATAGACAAGTTGGAACATGCCCTGGGTGTCTCAGGAATGAAATGCTTTCAGTAACAATGAAGCTAAACAAATAATGCACTTAAATTTTGAGGTAATTCTTACAACTAAGTCATTCGACTCATCTGTTTATGAAAGAAATAACGCTCCACAAAATACAAGATACCCATAAAAAATACCATAAATTCTGATTTTAGTTTTAAATATTCTTGGTATGCAATTTGCTCATGTCTTCAAAATGACAGTATATGGGATGATGGCCACTATGTGAGGAACTGCAATACCTAATGTAGGAATATGAATGTGGAATATGGCCGCTAACAATGTCCGTAACATCATCAAAGTTACAGAAACTACTGCACTTGGTACCATTCTGTGACCATTTGCCCTACTCATTTTGTCTCAGTGTCGAAAGCACAATAAGCAGCGGGCGTAACACAGGAACGTGTATACCGGTATATTAAATGTCCAGTATGATCGCCACTGTAGAGGGACGTTCATCCAAATTACACTTGTACACATACGGTCACTCTTATACCTTGTCAGCAAACAACAGCAGGTTTGTTAGAACCTGCCGTCCAGCGTCTGATAACCACAGCCAGATAGAGTCTTGCTGGAAGAGCAACTGACATCCTAGACGCACGCAGTGAAGCTTGCACAGGAACTCAACATCTGACTGGCAGTGCACGATCTCTGTGCGAAGTACCCTGTAAGGAGAATTTTCGTTGAATATTTTTTTTAAAAGTACATGTACTATATTTTAAATGTTAATTTTGTTTTACAAAACCTTCCTATTATTCCTTGTTATTGTAAATATAAAAGAATCTCAGCCGTGCACCGTTCGATATCAGACCTCCCAAGTACAGCGCTACAAATCACGAATGTAAATCCGAGTTTTCATTTGTACTTCAGATGGCCAATGTTAAACATTTTCAACTTTTCAAACTTTTTTCATGAGATCACACTACAATTTAATTCCTCGTTGTGATTGGTTGAATATCACTTTCGTCACGACGCGTCCATGAAAACCCGGCCTTAGGGTTGAACTTCATAAAATAATGTTTTCACTTTGTAAGAATAAAAAAAATGTATTATTGTTATTAATATTATTGTAATTTGAGACTTTCTTATATGGAGGCTTGAACCGAAAAAAAGTAAATACGTAAACTATCGGTATTCGAAAATATGGTTCGGCCACTTTCTCTTAATGGTTTTCAGTTTATATCAATTGGGTGAATAAAGCATACATTGAAATTGAAAAATTGAATAAACTTTCTCGTCATCACATGCTAAAAAAAAAAATCTGTCAAGTAATTTCTAGAAATGTGAACATTGACTTTGGAATGTAATACTAGATGACAAACTTTGTTGAAATTGCACACACAAACTATTTCACCTAATGGTGTGTATAAATGTGATACATACATTTTTTTTTAAATTATCTTTATTATTATTAAGCGAGCGAAGCGAGCGTCTCCACGAGACTCTTATGGCACTTCGTTCTGTTTTTTTTTTGTTTTTTTTGTACTAGACTCTTATGGCACTTCCTTCTGTTGGTTTTTTGTTTTGTTTTTATGTCTGTCGATAGCGGTCGAACGGAAAGTCCGATCAACTTGAAATTTGGATCATCCACAAGCCTCGATGGGGATTGAAGGTGTATAGTTTTGAGGTAAAATCGTTCGAAAAGTTACAAATGTTACACTCAATAACTTTTCGATCCACATCGAGGCTTGTGGATGGTCCAAATTTCAAGTTGATCGGGCTTTCCGTTCGACCGCTATCGACAGACATAAAAACAAAACAAAAAACCAACAGAAGGAAGTGCCATAAGAGTCTAGTACAAAAAAAAAACAGAACGAAGTGCCATAAGAGTCTCGTGGAGACGCTCGCTTAATAACAATATCGGGCGGGAAGTATAATAGCTATGGAAATTAGAAAAATTTTGAAATGCACATTCTTGAATAGGCAACACGCGTACGATTTTTTTTTGTTAAACCAAACACTTAGTTTAACTTTAATAGTATCAGATACAAAAAGTATATTAATGCAAGTCCCAAGTAAAAAAGAAATTTTTAAATAGGTTTAATGTGGTCGCATTTATTGAAGTTTAAACTCGGGGATCTGAAACGCGTACAGGTGGCCGTGACGCAATGATTGTGTAGTTGTGGCCAAATACCTTACTAACTGGTTACTAAGGTATTTGTTGTGGCGTAACAGACCAATCGCTGAGGCGGTGAGCGTACTCAGTACAAAACCATGACGTCAAATCCCATCAACATGGCGGCGGCTCGTTTTTCGCGCCCTTTTATTTATCGTTACTAAACCAATTATTTTGAGGCATAGACTTATCCGTTTTTCAAAATTCAAAGACACAAAATTATTAAATGAGAGACAAGGTATTTAAAAACCGATTAAAATTTTCATACGCGTGTTCCCTATTGTTGTTCATTGTTGTTTTTATTACCTTTGAGATCTTTTCGCCAGAACGTTCGTAGATATGGACGCGCTCGCTTATCAACGCGTCAAACAGAGCGTTTTCCTAGTTATTATAGCCTATGGTAATGCTGTTACACTCAAGTTGTTGTTCAACTGTACCTTTGTTATGAGAAATGTAATGTACTTTAATAGGTCTGATGTGTTTAATCAAAACACTGTGTATAGATCCCGCTACCATCGGGAAAATGGGGGCCCCCTCCCCTTACAGTAAGGGGAGGGGGGATGTCTTACCGGCAGGGTACTCCAAACTCGTCAAACTGTCTCTGGGCTGATTGGTAGAGAAGTAGTTTGTCCAGGTCGGGAGCTTCCTCGGCGAACTCTTCGAACTCTCGCAGGTCTGCCACCTGAAACAGTCGCCATCTTATCAAACGTCACAGATTGAGAAGAAAGCTAACAACTTCGAGAGAAAAAGGGTGCGATTGATTGGGTCGCACCCTTTTTCTACCACGCACTCACGTTCTTTCGTTATACAGGCAGCTCTAAACCACATAGATATAATATCCCCAACATCGCATACCGCGACCTCAGATCCTTATCTCCTACCCCTTCATGCGCGCTACTTCTACGAAAATCAACAGATTCCTGGCGTTCTTTCACACACTCGTAAATGTGATCTTCCGCTGAGTATAGTGCACATTGCACAAGCCTAAGTTGGCCACGCCAACTGTTCCGGGTAACCAACGGAGGATCATAAATTGTATGGATTGGATAGGTAAATGAAATGGATTTCAATTAGACGGTATTGTAGAAAATTAAGTTGTTTCTATTGGCCTCGGCTATATCGTAAGTTTTAGAATAGGTTGGGCCAACTTTACCATCGCTTTAAAATACCGCAACCACATGATAATTCAAGTTGCCGCCAGATTTTCTTAAACTGTATGGTTTAATGGTTTAATTAAACTTTAAAGGGATAGTCAGGTGAAAAACTAGAAAACTACCATTTGTTTATGTCCACCCTTTAATATGGAAAACATGAATAAAAGGTACCATATTTTATAAGCAGGCGGTTAAAAAATTAAAGAAAACGCGATTTTTCGGCTTGGTGCTACCATGTAGCTTTTCTCATGGTAATTCCCATATAGGCCTAAAAAAATGTTGCCTCGAGATAGTAAAACCACCGCTAAAATAGGACACATCAAAAATCGATCAAAGTCTCAATTGTGCATCGTTTCTCTACCGATAATATGCTTCTTAGTACGAACATGTACTTCTAAAAAATGCCCAGCAATTTATTGTTTTGTGACTTGATGTGTGGAAAAGTTGCAGTTTTGAGCGGCATTGTCCGCAGTCGCCGAGTGTTGTGGCTGGTCTCGTATAATACAATGAGTAATCTGTCTATCGGGAAGGCGCTAGCGAGCTCAGAACCGATACAACTGTACTACGCTTCAGAAGAAAATGCAGCAGAGCTGGCGAAGTGAATGTAGTAGAATAGCTAAATGTTCACTTTTTTTTTCTTGTATTGAAGCAACTTGCGTATAGTCGCCGTAAAACATCTTCGGTAATGCTTCCGTCACAGGTGGGTGAGCGGCAGCCAACCAGCGACCGTGGCTAATCCAAATAGCTGCTCGGGTTGGCCGAGACCGTAAACACGTCATTGATTGATGACGAAAGCATTACCGAAGTTGTTGTAAGAGAACTATAGAATGGTCATCAATTTTATTTTACACATGAGTTTCATGCACTTACGACTCATTGGTGATTTTTTAGTTTTTCACTTGACTACCCCTTACGTCGACTAATAATTATTTAGTTGAGGTCCGATGCTATACATATCAAACCATTGTAAAATACATTATCAAATGTAAATATTTCACACACCAGCCGTTGCTACACCGGAGTTTTTTTTTTTGTCTTCCGTCAGTGCAACCGACAGCATGCCTTGCATATTGCGTAATTCCGGCCTGCCCTGCACCGCAAGAAAGTGCAGGATAAAAATAGTAAGATATACACTGTCGGGTGGGTGCAGGACAAAAAACAAATAGCTACATGAGCCGAAAAGCAGTTGTAGAAAGTGCTACACAAAGTGTAACACTGAGGTAAAACAAACGCCTTACACTTAACTACACTTAATACCCAAACGCATTTTACAGACTTTGAGCCTACACTAGTGTAAAGTGTATGTTATTGTTAGTGTACGTAAAACAAACGAACCTCACGCAGGATCAGGCCCGCTTGCCCGAAACTGAGCGCGCACTTTGATTCCTCTCATTTCAAACCCGCACAATGCCACCCACGTATTTCGGCGTAAAGAACGCACTCGGCACAACGGCAACACTTTTCTGTATACGTATATTGTGTTAAAATAAGTTTGTGTGGGCAAATATCTTCAAGTATATAGTAACTGCAATGCTGGGGTTAGAAGAGACAATAAGTTCGAAGGATATCTGTAATCTCAAATCAGTCAATCAAAGCATTCGCTTTATCATGACTCATGAAAACTGAAGAAACCCCTGCAATCAAGATACTGCGAGCGAGAAACGAACCAATGGCCTTCTAAATTAGCTCCTGTTACTGACCTGCCATCTCTATCGATTAATAACAGTTTGGTACAGCAACGTATGTACACAAATAACGTACTGATAGAGGTGGCTCAGCGGTAAGACGCGATACTCTAATTCGGGAGGTCGCCGGTTCGAATCCGGCCACCAGCAGTCCTGACTGAAGGTTTTTCCGAGGTTTTCCACAGTCGTAAAAGTGAATGCTGGGATTGAGTCATACTATCAGCCCTCGGAAATTCCTTCCCAACTATCCAAACACCTTAATAACTTAGTTAGTCACCTGAAGAGGGGCACATCAGGTAAAGCTGGTGTGCACCCTAGAACGGGTATTCCTACGAAAAATGATTATTATTACAAATAACGTTGATTACTTCTTGAGAAGAGAAGCTACAATTCAGAACGCCATGAGTAACATTGTTCAATGGTTCAAATAGTCCTCTTGCATTCCACCGGCCATTCCGTTTCACACAGATCGAAAACAAGGGTGGTGCGTCATTACTCGCGTGCTCAACCACAAACTCATGATTATTACTAACTCAATTATTATAATTAGGAAATATTAACAATATGAAACGAAACATTCTTGCCACTTCAACTACAGTGTAAACTGAAACAATATTAGTAATAACAAAATCACAATAATAGCCTAATAGTATTTGTTCGTATACAGAATACGAAGTTTGTTCCCATCGCCGGGCCTGCTTTCATACCTGCCGCGCGGCGCGGGAGAGCGTTTGTGCATTGGGTTTGTGCCCACACCCCCACGCGCTCAGCGTTCAGGTACCGTTTCGGCCAGGGGATGCGGTACATGTGTGTGTGGGGGGGGGGGGGGGGGGGGGGCACGAATATAAAGACACATTTTTCAGAACGATTTTGTTATAGGAAAAGTATCTGGTACCGTTGTAGAATCATTTGCTGTGGGCCTAGTTGACATTTGCAACTTTTCCCTTCAGGATCCCATCTAACGTATCTACCAGATTCAACAGTCACCAAGGCTCAACAAATGGTTGAATGACATAAAATATGTTCGTTATACTATTAACACAAAATTGAATGGTTTTTGAAGCAGTGGGAGGCCTGGTCGTACGAAATTCTCATCTCAACTGCCTGGAAAATGACCTTAGATTAATTCATTAATTTTTTTGATTGATGTTTTTATTACTAAACTGAAACCATTGGTGAAGCGTAGGGGGGGGGGGGCAGAGAGTCCAAGTCTTACCCCTATGTACCAGTACCATGCACGATTAAATTATTTTAGCTTTGGTCGGAGAATCATGGGGGGGGGCGATGGGACCATTGCCCCCCCCCCCCCTGTATCCGCTACTGCTACTGTACCTTCATTATAATTACAATTTTATTTTAAAATGCAAATACATTTTGTTAAGCAGCGTGATTGTGCATTTAAAATGAAAATAAAATTTTCAAGACCCTCGAATTCCTTTGAATGAGTAAAAGTTTTTAAGAGACTCGTAAGTCCTGTTGTTTCCATCGTAGAAAGATAAATTTTAAACCAATGTTTGTATAATTTCAAGTTCTTTTACCGAGTACAAAAATTAAAATATTAATATAATTCCGGAAAAAGAGTTGTGTTTATAAGATGGAATTTGTTTTAACAGGGATAATGCACCGCTCGACGATCGGAACTGCTTGTGGTCAGAGTCCATCCGTACCGTTTTCAGCGGCTACCTGTTTGGCTTGGGTTTACCGAACCACAATATTATTGTCATTTCGAATGTAAATCTAGGGAGCCTCTTTCCGCGAATTAACACTTACCTGAACTTCGACCATTTCCAGGGTTGCACAGAACTGTCAACACAAACCGGTGACAGTTAGGGAAGGCCTACCTGTCAAAATGGTATAATATCGAACCATGAGTCTGTTAGTGTACTGTAGAGTGTAGACTGTAGGTGAACAAAGGGGTATGATCGAACGATCGTATCTGTGTTGGACTTGAAGAGAAAGAGAAAGGAAGGGGGGGTGTCGAATTAAAGAATTTCAGGGTTACAAGTTCATCACATTTGCCGAGCTTAGACGAGGTAACACGTTTCATTTGGGAACATGTTGATTGTTCCAGTACGTCGTACAGATTGTCCTGGCTAGACTTCGACCGTGATCCTAAAACGCATGTGGTAATTTTTACATTGAATTATGGTAAGCTTACCTACCTATGGTAGATTATTGAAGATAAAAAAAAATATAAGGTACCGTGGTAGGGGGGGGGGGGGGGGGGAGGGGCGCTAGACTCGACGCTTGACGGAAACGAACATTAGAATTCCAGTCTGACGGAATCGCATAGGTAAACTGAAATCACATCCGTTCACTTTCGTGTGATTTGAATGCATGCAATTTAGGGTTAGGAAATTGGGTTTTGGGACATTGGGGCACTAGGTTAGAAACCCGGAGATCCCAACCGTAATAGCAGCTGTCCTAGGCTTATTGTTGCTAGAGACCAAATGGTTAATTAATAATGTAATTTATGACTTAAAAGCACTATATTATTGCTGGTACCTCCTGTATTCGGCGCCAGGTAACAAAACGTGTTAAAAACCACAAACGACGCCACAATCTGTATTTTCCACTTCCACGCGGTTTCAAAATCGTAGCTGTCAAATCGTCGAAAACCGCGTGGAATTGGGCAATTCCGTTACGTCAAGCTGTCAAGTCTCCCCTCGTGAATAGTTTGTGTACCGGAATAATAGAGGATCTATCAGGCAAAATGAAAACCTTCCCTTTTCTTCTAGAAAACACTCACCACATCTCGATGCACACCAGCGTAACATCACAACCACATAGTCCTTCTCGTGCTCACAACTACCTCAGTCACTGTTATAACACGTGGTCCCTGCCTAGACCGTCAAGACGACGTACACACTACACTACGAGTATAGATAGAGAAACAGCGGTGTTTACCTGTCCCGTCATGATTCCGGCGTGCGAGACATGTTAGGGGCAACAACACGACGCGTCATATGCCCCCACGACCGCCGGCTGTCAACTGATGACGACCTCCCCTCTCAAGTCTCAATCATTCCACCTGGATGTGGTGTAAACACAACGTGAGCCACAATAAGTGGGCGTGGCCATCAGACTCCTGTCAAACTTGACTCTCTCCACGAGTGATATCGTAATGCACTGACAGAACGACCGTTTCGTATTTAGAACAAGGAATGTTGGAAACTTATTTGTACTAGGATCAGCCTAAACTAGTTACAGAACAAACAGTGCAGCATGATTGCAGTGTACAGTTAACATGCGTGCACCTCATTAATGTGTTGTCTTCGTATGGCAATAGGTTGAGATCGGTTACGCAATATATCGGCGGGCGGGGGGGGGGGGGGGGGGGGGCTGGTTACATTACCCCTCCCCCGCCCCACTCTAAACAAAGCAACGAGGAAGAATAATTCACTTGTTTGCCACGTGAGAGCTGGAGCGTTTGGTCCAAAGTTGATACTATTTAAAGATTAAAACTTTAATAGTTTCCTATTAAATATCAACAAATAATTAATATCAACACTTTGACACTGTAAACAAACATAGCCTACAAATTAAAAATCTTGCAAATTAACTACGTCTACAGACGCAACTTTAACAGTTATTTGAGAATTTATAAAAGGGACAACAAAAAACGTGTAGGCCTATTTAAATGTTTTTTAAAGCTCAACAATGAAATTAAAATTAGAATAAATTTAAATTAAATCAAATGTACACCCATTGCTTTAGCTGCCTATGGCAATTGTGGGTCCCGCTTTCGAAACAAATGTAAGCTTGAGTCTGAAAGTAACATCATATTTGAAAATAGAATAGGAAAACGCTTTGTGTGACGCGTTGATAAGAGAGAGCGTCTACGTCCACGTCCATTCTGCCCATAAGTTCAAAGTTCCCGCCGTTGTTCAATCAGTGCAAAGTTTTCCAAATAACCCAAGGCTCTATCCTTCTAGTGGAGATTCGGTGAACTTCAATGTTTCAATCGGTTCAGAGAATTGTATCGGAAGATTTGGGAATGAGAAGGGTCGCCGCAAAGCTTGTACCACGGCTCCTGACTCCTAAGCAAAAAGAGGGTCGCTTGGAAGCATACCGTGGTTTTAAGACCAGTAAAGGAAAAAAATGCGTAAATTAAAAAAGAATTTCTGAACAGCTTTCACTACAAAACTCATATAGGCCAAATGAAATGCAACCTTCCCAAGCAATGCCGCTTGCCAGACTGACTCGGAAGGAGTCGCTTTACGCTCTCCTAGCGGGAGACCAGCGTACTACGGAAGCTCTGCCCCCCGCAACGCGATTCCGGTTAATTTTGGGTACCCCCTCGTTATTATTTCCTAATATTTTGATGGAGGCACATGCCATGCAACTAGCACGGCAGACTTGGAAGCTGGACAACTTAGAAACTTCACTGAAAAACTTCTTATTTCATGACATGCTTAACACGTCATAATGTGCCTTTTGACTGCATACATTTCTAAAGCTGCCTCTATTATTTTTTAAGGTTTTCAGTTACATTTTAAAACTGTTATATTTACCAAATAAACTACTTAGTACTTTCAACGTGGACCGGTGACGACGACGCTTAATGGACCAACCATTCCCAGGCGTGGACGAAACATAATTTCTTATTACTCTAGTGTTGGTAGAACTGATTTTTCCCCGGCTGGACATATCCGACAATGCTGCTGAGCCCCGTCTCCCAATCTACTTTGCATGGGTGAAGTCTATGTGATGTATATCCGACAATGCTGCTGAGCCAATCTACTTTGCATGGGTGAAGTCTGTGTGATGTATATCCGACAATGCTGCTGAGCCAATCTACTTTGCATGGGTGAAGTCTATGTGATGTATATCCGACAATGCTGCTGAGCCAATCTACTTTGCATGGGATGAAGTCTATGTGATGTATATCCGACAATGCTGCTGAGCCAATCTACTTTGCATGGGTGAAGTCTGTGTGATGTATATCCGACAATGCTGCTGAGCCAATCTACTTTGCATGGGTGAAGTCTATGTGATGTATATCCGACAATGCTGCTGAGCCAATCTACTTTGCATGGGATGAAGTCTATGTGATGTATATCCGACAATGCTGCTGAGCCAATCTACTTTGCATGGGTGAAGTCTGTGTGATGTATATCCGACAATGCTGCTGAGCCAATCTACTTTGCATGGGTGAAGTCTATGTGATGTATATCCGACAATGCTGCTGAGCCAATCTACTTTGCATGGGATGAAGTCTATGTGATGTATATCCGACAATGCTGCTGAGCCAATCTACTTTGCATGGGATGAAGTCTATGTGATGTATATCCGACAATGCTGCTGAGCCAATCTACTTTGCATGGGATGAAGTCTATGTGATGTATATCCGACAATGCTGCTGAGCCAATCTACTTTGCATGGGATGAAGTCTATGTGATGTATATCCGACAATGCTGCTGAGCCAATCTACTTTGCATGGGATGAAGTCTATGTGATGTATATCCGACAATGCTGCTGAGCCAATCTACTTTGCATGGGATGAAGTCTATGTGATGTATATCCGACAATGCTGCTGAGCCAATCTACTTTGCATGGGATGAAGTCTATGTGATGTATTGAATTCTAAATTACTGACTGGTGATTTGGTCGCAAATGAACTCGCTTCCCTCCAAATGAAAGAATCTTTTGATGTAGATCAATGTACCAAGAGAGCTTAGACGCTCCTTCCGTTTGATTTGCATATTAATCAGCAAGAACATTCGACGTAGAACAAACAGGCTGAAAATATAGCACGCTACCCGCTACACCTAATGGTATCCGACAGTGCCCCTTCAAGGAGATGTTCTTGCAGGTTTCCATTTTTTTTATAGACAATGTTCGATTTCAACCAGCTTTTTTGTATTAACTTCTTCGAAGCTATCGAGATTATAGCTTTCATTTTAAAAAAGACATATTTTTGATACTGTTAAAACTCCAATCTGTTGAAAAATAAGCAACAACCGTTGTAGACATAGGCCACCAATTGCGAATGATAGACTTAAAAGGGTTTTCTGGGCCTTTAATTACGAGATCAAAGGGGTCGGGGGGGGGGTTAATGAAGGGCCTGACGACCCCTGTAGTTTAGATACGCGCAGTGGGTTTATTGACATTCATGGTTTGCGTAAGGTGACACCAATGATTCACGACAGACAACAAGTCGGCTTACAGAAATCTCATAGGCCTATGAGATAATATCTACACCTACACAGCTTTCATAAAGCAAGGTGATTATTATATTTGTAAAATAGGCTTGGATTATTATTACTTTTAAATATTAAATACATTATAATAATAATATTACATGAAAAAAATACTTTTTTTTAAAAACAACGCTTATATTAAAATGCACTAAAAAGTAAAAAATAAATTTTCGCCCAACAAATTTTTGCCTCACTCGGAAAATAAAAGCGTTGGGCGCTTTCCCTGCATAAACAGCAGAATACTGCAATCTATATCAATACCGAAAGCGCCCAACGCTTTTATTTTCCGAGTGAGGCAAAAATTTGTTGGGCGAAAATTTATTTTTTACTTTTTAGTGCATTTTAATATAAGCGTTGTTTTTAAAAAAAAGTATTTTTTTCATGTAATATTATTTTATACTTTTTAGTCTTAAAGAATCTTGGAATTGCATATATGCTCACTGCATGGACGTGTCCGAATTTAGAAGACTGCGGAAGTGGGTGAAATATCGATTAATTAATTATGATGGTTTAATTAATTATTTAATAAATATGACAATTGATTCGTGTATTGTTATTAAGAATACGTCTGTGTGAAAACGTTGAGCTCAATTTGATGTTCGGAAGTGGGTGAAATATCGATTCCCATATAAAACATTAATTAATTAATTATGATGAATTAATTGATTATTTAGTTAATATGACAATTGATTCGTGTATTGTCATTAAGAACAAGTCCGTGTGAAAACTTTAAACTCGATTTGACGTTGGAAAGTGGGTTAAACATCGATTCCCATATAAAACATCAATTAATTAATTATAATGAATTAATTGATTATTAAGTTAATATGACAATTGATTCGTGTGAAGTCACTAAGAATACGTCTGTGTAAAAACTTTAAACTCGATTTGACGTTGGAAAGCGGGTTAAACATCGATTCCCATATAAAACAGCAATTAATTAATTATGATAAATTAATTAATTATTTAGTTAATATGACAATTGATTCGTGTGAAGTCATTAAAAATACGTCTGTGTAAAAACTGTTAACTCGATTTGACGTTGGGAAGTGGACTGTACATCGATTTTCATATAAAACATTAATTAATTAATTATGATGAATTAATTGATGATTTAGTAAATATGACAATTGATTCGTGTATTGTCATTAGGAATACGTATGTGTGAAAACGTTCAATTCGATTTAACGTTGAAAAGTGGGTTAAACATCGATTTCCATATAAAACATGAATTAATTAATTATGATGAATTAATTGACAATTTAGTAAATATGACAGTTGATTCATGTATTGTCATTAGCAATACGTCTGTGTACAAAATGTCAGCTTGATCGGACATTTAAAAGTAAGTGAAATATCGATTCAAAGATTCATCGATTTCCATGTAAAAAATTAATTAATTAATTATGATGAATTAATTGACAATTTTGTAAATATGACAGTTGATTTATGTATTGTCATCAGGAATGCGTCTTTGTACAAAATTTCAGCTTGATCGAACATCTAGAAGTAGGTGGAATATCGATTCAAAGATTTCGTCCAGACAAACAAGGCAAGTTAATATAAGCGTTGTAAAAATAGAAAGAAGACATTTGTAATGCCCATAATTCTATCATACAGCTAAACCCCGGACCGAAAAAAACATAATTACCACGTTGGCCGATGTTTAGAATGGCCTGCAAACTGCAGTGGATCTCAACAAGAATTTTGTCACATTTTGAGATGAATACCAAACTTAAATTCAAAATAAAACAAGCTTTCAAGTCTAATGCTCAATTACTGTTTCCACAGAAATATGAATAGATCAGTAGCTATATGTTTATTGTTGATTACATACTCCCTATAACCAGTAGTCAATAAAAGAGAAAGTTACTAGCAATTGTTTTAAAAATTGGATTGAACAATGACGATAACAATAACGCATGTTCAAACTGAACTGCATACTGCATGCATGCTGAGTGAAGTGCATAAGTCTTATGCAATCCACACGTTTTTTCTTACTTGAAGCAATAAATACCGTCGGGTATGACTTATGAGTGATCCGTTCATCAGCATTGTGTCATTCCGTGGAAGCGAAATACCGTCTTTACAAAATGTATAAAAGCACGCTAGGAATCTGTTGATTTTCGTTGAAGTAGAGTGCGTGTAGATACGGATCTGAGGCCGGCATGAGAAAAGTTACATTACGATAACCATAGAATAGAATTGTTGACACATGAGAACAGTGGATGTGCTCTTCGCATAACGATATAGAGCAGCAATGCATACACAGGCGAGGGAATAGGTTCCACCAAAACCGATATGCACTCAGACTCACCAGTGTTGTTGCCAGTTGTAACGTGACGTCATTGGCTGTGACTTACCTCATCCTGGGCAGACACGAAGGACTCTGGCGATGAGGTGATGACGGTGCCTGTGTCTCCGCGCCCGTGTCTTGCTGAGCTGTCTGTACGGAACAGAACCGACCTCTGAAACAAGATGGCGGCCAGTTAGTACCTCGCCCCGGACAGACAGACAGACAGACAGACAGACAGACACGAAGGACTCTGGCGATGAGGTGATGACGGTGCCTGTGTCTCCGCGCCCGTGTCTTGCTGAGCTGTCTGTACGGAACAGAACCGACCTCTGAAACAAGATGGCGGCCAGTTAGTACCTCGCCCCGGACAGACAGACAGACAGACAGACAGACAGACACGAAGGACTCTGGCGATGAGGTGATGACGGTGCCTGTGTCTCCGCGCCCGTGTCTTGCCGAGCTGTCTGTACGGAACAGAACCGACCTCTGAAACAAGATGGCGGCCAGTTAGTACCTCGCCCCGGACAGACAGACAGACAGACAGACAGACAGACAGACAGACAGACAGACAGACAGACAGACAGACACGAAGGACTGGCGATCAAGTGATGACGGTGCCAGTGTCTCCGCGCCCGTGTCTTGCTGAGCTGTCTGTACGGAACAGAACCGACCTCTGAAACAAGATGGCGGCCAGTTAGTACCTCGCCCCGGACAGACAGACAGACAGACAGACAGACAGACACGAAGGACTCTGGCGATGAGGTGATGACGGTGCCTGTGTCTCCGCGCCCGTGTCTTGCCGAGCTGTCTGTACGGAACAGCAGTGCGATTCTGAATGGCCGTGATAAGTTTAACGCATGCTTTTTGTCGTTACAGTTGGCGAATGCAAGGCGGTGATTGGCTCACTGCCTTCTTTTAACGACTAAAACTCGGGTTAAACTTATCGACGCCGATTCAGAATCGCGGCCCAGAACCGACCTCTGAAACAAGATGGCGGCCAGTTAGTACCTCGCCCCGGACAGACAGACAGACAGACAGACAGACAGACACGAAGGACTCTGGCGATGAAGTGATGACGGTGCCTGTGTCTCCGCGCCCGTGTCTTGCCGAGCTGTCTGTACGGAACAGAACCGACCTCTGAAACAAGATGGCGGCCAGTTAGTACCTCGCCCCGGACAGACAGACAGACAGACAGACAGACAGACAGACAGACACGAAGGACTCTGGCGATGAGGTGATGACGGTGCCTGTGTCTCCGCGCCCGTGTCTTGCCGAGCTGTCTGTACGGAACAGAACCGACCTCTGAAACAAGATGGCGGCCAGTTAGTACCTCGTCATGGACAGACAGACATACAGACAGACAGACAGACAGACAGACAGACAGACAGACAGACAGACAGACAGACAGACAGACACGAAGGACTCTGGCGATGAAGTGATGACGGTGCCTGTGTCTCCGCGCCCGTGTCTTGCCGAGCTGTCTGTACGGAACAGAACCGACCTCTGAAACAAGATGGCGACCAGTTAGTAACAAGTGGTTTACAAGGTACCAAAGAAAGGAAAGAACAAATAAGTTCCATTTGCGTGGCTTAGAATCATAACATGAAAACCACTACGTCCTCACTCTGAAAGGTACCACGCACGCCGACTCTCTGCAGCCAATAGTTTTTCGCTGTAGAGCATCTTCAATATATCTTATTTGTGTCTATAGTTCTTTTTAGTCCGAGAAGTGAGTATTAAAAAAATATACATAATGACAATGAGTATATATCAATAATTATAGAAAAACGGGTTTTGTCAACGTTAGTATTTTGCTCATCCCTAATAGCGATGTCCTGACGGGCGCAACATGTCAGCCGGCCGCGAAGACAGGTAATGCACACGGTCCACCTGTCATGATTGTGATGATGATGGCAAGATGTAAATTCAACATACCTGCTATTATTGCACATTTTTTTTTAACTCGGGTATCTGATCTAATATGAATTTGGGACTTTAAAAATTGGAAATGGCTTAAAAAAGTAACCCGAATAGAATTTTTAATTTAAATTTTTAACACAAAATTAAACGGTAGTTTACTTGGTGGTAGGTTTTAATATCTATGTTAAAATCGTTAATATTAAAGTTATTAGAGCGATTCAATAGAAACGTATTAGTTTGTATTCAAGAATCCAAATAATTTGTTAAAAGTTGTGAAATATTGAATCTCCGATTTTTAATGTTTAACTGTAGAAAATCACCGTATGAATAGGCGACATTCGACAGGTGAGATTTACGGGTAGCCTATAAAGCTCAATATCTCCGCTACCTGGCCAAGGGTCGCGCTACGTTTGTCAGCATCTGTAAACAATTAGGGGTCAGTAAACGGGCCCTCTTGTTGACGAAAACGCCACGTGTCGCGCTCACTTCCCGGACTGAAAATAACTATAGTCGGCCCGAGGGTAGCTTGTCCCCGCTACCTGAGCCAGACCCTAATTATAATTGCTTCCACTCCGGCTTGCGGTCAACAGATAATCCCGAGAAAATGCCAATAGTTAAAACAGTGAAGTGTGTTTAATTAAATCACATTTTTTCAAATGATGTGTTTAAACAATTATTTCTTGAAATAGTGTTTAACTGACAGATAATTCATTGACAAATCTAGAACTTTTTTGTTTGTTTTTCTAGCCCAATTTGAGACTTATTTGTTCTATTTGTGTTAATTTGACAGAAAAAAAATACGAATATTATTTGTCTTGTACACAGATCCGTGTTTGAAATGTTTACATTTAGTATTTTGTTTTGTTACGCTGTTATAGTGTATGGTCTTTATGCGACACGGCTCTGGGGAGGAGGGAGGGGCGGGGGGGGGGGGGGGGGGTGATGATACATTATCGGTTGGAATAAATCCTTATTATTTTTATTATTTTTTTTTTATTATTATTATTATTATTATTATTATTATTATTATTATTATTATTATTATTATTATTATTATTATTATTATTTGTATTATATATAATTATAATGATTTAGTTTAATGTGGGACCAGAGTTAACAGTTTATGTAAATAGCATATATAATAAAATAATTACAACAACAACAACAATAATAATAATAATGATAATAATAATAATAAGGATTTATTTACAACCGATAATGTATCATCACTCCCCCCCCCCCAGCCCCTCCCTCCTCCACAGAGCCGTGTCGCATAAGACCATACACTATAATAGCGTAACAAAACAAAATACTTAATGTAAACATTTCAAACACGGATCTGTGTACAAGACAAAGAATATTCGTATTTTTTTCTGTCAAATTAACACAAATAGAACAAAATAAGGCTCAAATTGGGCTAAAAAAACAAACAAAAAAGTGCTAGATTTGTCAATGAATTATCTATCAGTTAAACACAATTTCAAGAAATAATTGTTTAAACACATAATTTGAAAAAAATGTGATTTAATTTAACACACTTCACTGTTTTAATTATTGGCATTTTCTCGGGATTATCTGTTGACCGCAAGCCGGAGCGGAAGCAATTATAATTAGGGTCTGGCTCAGGTAGCGGGGACAAGCTACCCTCGGGCCGACTATATACATCTCTTCCATGAGTGAGGTCCTCACTCAACGGCTCCGCTAAATGCCGTACAACTTCGGTAATGCTTTCGTCATCAATCAATGACGTGTTTACGGTCTCGGTCAACCCGAGCAGGTATTTGAATTTGCCAAGGCCGCGCTGGTTGGCTGCGGCTCACCCACCCGTGACGGAAGCCTTACCGAAGTTGTTGTACGACGACTATATCGGCGTAAGATACAAGGTGTTGTCGTCACGGATTATATAATAAACGGTGCCAGGTATCAAGCCATTTCCCCTTCATCTTACCACCTCTACTCGGTACCTGCTGAGCGCTCGCGAAAAAGGAATACGGGGAGAGTTGCGGTAGACTGTAGACCCACCATTGTTAAAAATAGCAAACTTTTGATGTAGTTAAATGTTACAATTTCTCAACTACTTTTCAGATATATGTAATCATCACGAAAAATTGATATCAAATTAGCTTTGAATTTTGAAAATAGCTTGAATATCAGCGATTTTAGCGTAGTCTGAATATTATAATGATAACGAGACCATTGCTATAAAATTGCCAGTTTTCAAGCTATTTTTAAAATTCAAAGTGAATTTTATACCAATTTTTCGTAATTATTCCATATTTGAAAAGTAATTGAGAAATTGTAACATTTAACTACCCTACTTCAAAATATTGCTATTTTTAACAATGACACCTGGCTTGATGAGTCTGCAGTCTACAGCAACCCTCCCCGCATTCCTTTCCCGCGAGCGCTCAGCAGGTACCGAGTGGAGGGGAATGGCTTGATATAGTCGTCGTACAACAACTTCGGTATTGCTTCCGTCACGGGTGGGTGAGCGGCAGCCAACCAGCGGCCGTAGCTAGTTCAAATACCTGCTCGGGTTGGCCGAGACCGTAAACACGTCATTGATTGATGACGAAAGCATTACCGAAGTTGTACGAGGACTTTACCTGGCATCGTTTATTACATAATCCGTGACGGCAACACCTTGTACCTTACGCCGATAGCAGTATAACATCAGACCAACATTCGAGTATGGTAGAGAATTATACTCGTGTAACAAAATAATGTCACCGATAAAATTGATAAACTACAAAACCAAGCTATAACTCTGATATGTGGAACTCTCAAATTTGGAACTGCAAGTTGGCTTAGAATCACTTACAGCCAGTGTTGTGACTTATCTAGATAAAATTATCTAGATAACGTATCTAGATAAAATCTGTTATCTATTATCTTCATCTAGCTAATTTTTTGGTGTTATCTTTATCTTTTATCTAGATAAAAATACAGATTATCTTATCTAAAATTGTAAGCTTTAAGATTAAAAAAAATAGATAAAATGTTTAACCAAAATATAGATACAAAATAATAATAAAATATACCAACTTCAAAATGAAAAATACTTCTACTGGTTTTCCCCTTTTTTTGAAAATGGGGGCAATTTGTTAATGATAGATATGGAAAAAAATAAGTAAATATTGCTTTTTAAGAAACATGTCAATAACTCAATAATATCATTATTATCTTTTATCTTTTCAAAACTATCTAGATTAATATTTGAATCTTTTATCTATTATCTAGATAATTTTTTTACAATTTATCTTTTATCTTATCTAGATAATTTTTTGGAGAATTAGCTTTATCTTTATCTAGATAAAAAATAAATTATCTAGTCACAACACTGCTTACAGCGCATAAAGAAAAAATGGCACTGAAGCTCCGCGAGAGATTAAGAGGAAATAAAGAAAAGAAATGGAATTCTCCCAAGTTGCGGAGCTCTTAAAACAAAGGTATGAAATACCAGAATACCCACGGACATGATTTAGTCAAGGAAAATGAAACAGTGTAAGAGCACTTGTCACGATGTACCTAGTTGAGAAAGTACAGAAAGCATCATGTTTGTTTACCACAATGAGTTCAAGCAGACTGCATACCGCACCCTTCATACGGCAATACCCGATACCCCAGTGATCCATGCTAGCCGGAGTCTATTGTTTCTGCGGCGGCGATCTGGATTCTACATGATGGGGTTTGAATTGAGTGCCTCTTGAACACCTCTCCTCTTGAACAGCGTCTTGAATAACTTATAGTATCCAACGGCCAGTAGTAGTAGTAGTAATAGACAACAGTAAGTACGAGGCGGAGTTTCCTTACGAAAGAGCCTGAATAATGTATGCTATGTACAGCGCCCAAGGGATAGATACACCAGCGCGTGGCAAGAGTTGCCGCTGCTTTGCCACGAGTAGTAGACAATTCTCTGATCGCGCAGGAAGCAAAATGTTGTGACTCAACGTGACTCACGTCCACCAATCAGATGGCGAGACTGGGCAACTCACTTGAACAACGCAAACAACAACTTTGTTCAGAATGCATCATCCTATAAATATAGCACACGGTGCAGCTTCTCGCCCAATTTCTTAGATTATGACGAAACCCAGATAAATGCACAAAATGTATAATGGTGAATAAAGCTTCTTTACTCTACTGTACTATTTGACTTGAATTTTCCTGGGATCCACTAGTCTGAAGTACATATCTCAACTTATTAATGTAGGTCTATTCGTAGAGCAAAGTAAAATTTGCGTTACGAAATAAAACGAAACTGCCGTTATACCCCTAAAAATGATGATTGTGGACGAGACTTTGTGTCAGCATACTAATTATGCAAATTTTGAATCGCGAAATAACGCGATTTGGAGCTTTAACCACGAAATCCACGAAATATCCATGTATTCGCGAAATAAGACCGAAATAACGAAAATGTGTTAAATATTAGCCAAAAATAGCTATTAGTGCAAGTAAAAACGCGCAGAAGAATTTAAAAGATGAAGTAAATAGATAGGAAGTACTGTTTAGTGTTTATACACATGTATGACTCGTCTTTATTTGAGTGATCTCTCTAAATTGGTTATATAACTTTTTTGTTGCATGCTATGCGCATGGTAAAAAAAAAAAAAAAAAAACCCAAACGCGAAATTTACTGTTTGGAAAACGAAATTTGTGAAAAAATAAAACATTTCTGTAGGATCCTACCTATACTGCACATTCGATAATGTGGTTGACTGGTATGAGCTGTAGACAATCATACGAGCAATGCATAGTTATGTGTCTGCGTTCTGCGATGATCACTATGATCAGCGATAAAGAGCTTATAAATATTGACTATAAAACTTGTTAAAACAAAGGCTGTACTAAATTGGCTTTTGAAAAGACATCAATTCGACATCAAAACATGCAATGCAACAACACTTTACACTTGAAAATACGGTGTAAATGCAGTCAAACTCACTGTCATACCAGAGTCATAGCAGAAGCAGTTTAAGCAGTCAACCATGAGAATGAGGAGTGAACGATTGAGTACAGCAGCATATGCCCTAACTATATTCAACTACATTCAACTATATTCGCTTTCGCAGAGCAGTTGCACGAGGTGTTGTGCAACAATTGGAACCTACCTCCTTAAAATATAAAATGCAATTTTATTAATACAATAACTAAATTGATCTGAATTTATCACATCACGACAACACGTACAAACAAAAATAATTATTGGTAGTTCGCTTGAAGAGTTATGGTACGTTTACAGCTACGCGTTGCGAGCGTAGCGAGGGCGCGAGCTCCAATCAGCGGGCGAGTTTCACGCAAAGAAGTTAATAGTTTCACGCAAACTCGGCCACTGATTGGAGCTCGCGCCTTCGCTTCGCTCGCAACGCGCGTAGCTGTAAATCGACTGTAAAGAAGTACCTGGTCTAGGAACAACAGCTCGCACTGGTTCTGAAGGTCATACGCGGCGTCCAGGAGGGTGTGAAGCTCATTGGAGAACTCGGCCTCCTCAGCACTCGTCACAGCCAATGGCGTCGTCCCGTCCCCTTGCCGCATCTTGTACGACGCAAGGGCGTCCTCCCAGTAGTTCACTGCCGTCTCCAGGGCCTCCATACCTGGCGAGCAACAGAAGGGTCCGTTATGCTCATATTGATATAGACCTTCATTGTCACTCATTTGATGTCGAGACAGGAAGTGAGATTTTCTAATAATCTCTCACGTGTATTTTATTGTCAAAAAGTGAAGCAAAAAATAAAAAATAAAAGAGTCCCTCTAGCAATATAACTGTGGAACAAACTAAAATAAATAAAATCATATTTTCTTCAATCCCACTCTTATCAATGAGTCAATGATAATAACGACCCACAGATTTTGTGGATGTATGGGGTACGATGGTAGGGTGGTCGATGGTAGGTCCCTCTCGCGACACCCCCACAGTCAAATTATTATCCACACTTTTGAAAGTTGGCGGCTAAATGTTCTGTGATGATTCACGACGTTGCATCTGACGCTCATAGATGTCGCTAGTGGTGCCACCGCGCTACGGTGTTCTATTTTGTGCGTCGCATGGCTCGGTGTCCTACGCACTAGGGACGCGGGTTCGAATACCCCGCCTGAGGCATGGATCTTGTTTTCATCTATCCCCCCCCCCCACTTATCGTCTTAAATATGACGAAAAACAACAAGAATTTTGTTTGAGGGTGTAAACATTTTTATTTTCGTTTTTCACGCATGGACCTCAATTCAGAATTGAATTAATATGACTGTTCACTGACTTCCTGGTTCCTGATCGCCCAATACAGGAGTTCGTCGCATCGCGTCTGAGTTCTGACGGACATTTGAAAACGATGAAATTCGGGAAGACCCAGCAGTATGAATGTCCTGGGACTGAGTCCAACTAATAACCCTCAACCATCCTCAGACATTACCCAATATCGTAATATACTTCGAGTTATGATCACCTGAGGGGGGGGGGGCACGTCAGGTAGTGCTGGTATGCACCCTATACCAATCATAATCCAGAACAGTATAACTGATGAGTAATAACGTTTTGGAGCGGGTACACTGGACCGCATTGATGAGTGACCCTTTAACAATTAAACAACAATACACAACGACACAATTGCGCACTCAGTGGAGCCCATTGGAAAACGCCATAACAAGTTTTGACATTTGCAGTCATCTAATTACTAGGATTATTACAAATATTTGCCTGCTTGTACAGGAATGTTATATCTACGTATGGGTAACATTTCTGAAAAGCATGTTAAAAAATAATTTACACATTTTTGAATTATGCAAATAACTTACTATCGTCCAAAATGTTCGACGAGATAATTCGACGAACCCTTCCAAAAATGTTGGTATTATTTTTTAACAGGTTGGCCATAGATGTATACTTCTATTGCCCTATACGTAGATATGACATTCCTCTGTAAACATAGGAATATATTTATAACAATTTATCGAGCATGCAAAGTTACATGATCGCAGTGCAATCTTACAATGTCCCAATAACTACTTATTCTCGAATACTTATTCTCCATGGCAACCACCAATCAGAACTCTTGAAATCCTCCAGATAGCTTGCTACAAATATCTTTCCTATTAGAGGAGATTGTAAGACCAGCCTCAGAGCACAGACAACCACTTATTGATCTGTGCTAAGATTTAGTTGACGAGCAATACATTTGTAAACGCCTGCTGGCTGCTGCCGATTGTTATTGGTGGTGTTTATTGTTTATACGTCATCGTGTCTCGCTGCTGCATAGATGCCACATTAGTCCCGTGGTAATAAGCCACTTCCGATATGTCTGTGTGTCAGCGAGGTGGCGAGTGACTTTTAGAAAACAATCAACGCTGCCGAGTGAGTGGGTGTGACAGTTAAACGACGGCACGTGACTTGGTAATGGGTCCTTCCTGTGCCCTTGCTTGTCCGGCACATATACTGATACAATGTGAACACCAGCTGGAGGCTCGTACACGTTTAGTACACACCCTTGCTTGTCCGGCACATATACTGATACAATGTGAGCACCAGCTGGAGGCTCGTACACGTTTAGTACACAGAACGATTGTCATTCAGAAGCAAACAGTTTCAGCGAGGTGGGAGAACATAAAAATAATTTTCTACTTGGAACATTCAACCATCAACAGCCGCTATAAAGTATAAAGATTTTAATTGTGCCATATTTATAACTTATTTACATGCACATGTTGGTATGTTTAAAAAATTACATTCAATATCAAAAACTTTAAAATGATGCGAGGTTCAGATATTATCAAGATCTAAAGGGTATTCTCAAAAATAATTCAACATTAGGTTTGGACGAAATTTGAAACAATTGGAGATCATATTTCAATATGTCTAATTTTATCCGAACAATCAATTTTGTGTCTATTTTTAGAATGTCTGTAGATCATGACAATAATATATTCCCGCATCATTTGCACATTTTGATGATGAACTTGAAAGTCATTTAAAAATACGAACTCACGCTTTTAAATTGTCTTGTGTTTTTTCGAGTAAATCGTTCTAGATCGTTCTAGAAATGTTCGGTATCTATTAGAGACTATAAAGCGCGGACCACTGGCCGACCACTAGTGATTATAATCAAGACGGTGAGTGCGTGATTATGAACGCCACATGATTTCTATGTCCAATGCAATACAGCATATTCGATCTGGAAGTACAACGGTTTACCAACGTCTAATAAGACGCGCAGTGACAAGAAGTAGCATATCAGCGAGCATAATGCAGACTAAAAGAGCAGCATTGAAGTAGCAAAGTTGGAAACACATTAGTTGCACAATGCGTATAATAATGGTTGTTGGTATAATACCGTATCCATATAACTTCAATAATAGAAAACCAGTTGACAGACAGACGGACACTGCACGTCGTGATGTGATTGAAAGCAGCCAGTTTGAAAGATTACCCCTACGCGGTGGAGCGAGAATCGAACCGGAGATCATCTACATTAACAGTAGGAATACACCCACAAGTTAGATGTGCCAGATATCCTCTCACATTCAGGTCCTAAACAGAGAGGTGGGTTCGAATCCCGCAAAAGGCATGTTTTTCTATAATTATCAGCAAGGTCGTAATTTACAATTTGTAAGGATGTTCACAAATAAATATACACATGAGTGTATATTAAACTTGTCTAAAGCCTATCAGTTACAAAACTTATTTCAGTTGGGGCATTGTATTATTAACTATGTATTTACAACTCCAGTTGTACTGAAAAAATGTAATTTTCAGCAGATAAAAGACCCAGACCGGCCCAGGAATCTGCCGTAGTCTTTCAGCGCTGTGTTGAAAGTTACAACACGTCTTAATTGCTCTTATAATTTAAGTTGATACGCAAATGACCGCTTTGAGATTACGCACACCACAGAGGTCGTTAACTGATTTAAGAATGCAACTGATTCATACACACACATTGCGAAAGTGCGACAGTATTTAACTAGGGTCTTTCTTGGCACTTTCTTCCGATGCCATTAAAACAGACATCACTTATTAGAATTACTCGAAAACTAAACTTTAGCGAAATACTGAAGAAAAAAACTCTGGATTCCCGCAGTCTCCGAAGGTAATCGCATGTTTTTCTAGTGGCTCTGCCGAAAGCGCGAGTGCCTGACCTAGAACTGTGGTCTCGCCGTCGCGACGCCGCACGACGGCGCCATCCGTGACGTCACAGAGCCACGCAGACAGACTCATCAATTATTACGAGTAGAGCCGTCCTTGCCTCAAGGACTCGGGGTTATATTACCCGCGGTTCGACCTTCCGTGTTCGAACATCCAACTATCAACATTCATGTGCAGTGGCTCAACACACGCGGCCCATCCCAGGCACAGTACGGCCCTCTTTCCCTCGTGCGCAGGAGGTGGCGCCCTAGGTAGGACATTCACTCCCAACTATCAACACATTACTAGAACAGTGGCAGTGACATAGTGGTAGTGGTGGTAGTGTAGTGGTGAAAGGAGTGGCGCATCCAATATGGAAAAAGGGAAAAAGCCCCCCCCCCCCCCCCCCCTAACAAAAAGACTCCAACACAACACATTATACAAGCAAAAAATCAATAATAGCTTGAGTAACCATCAATCCATCAACCTAAATTGTATAGTTCTCTTGAAAATAATTTTTCAGAAGACAATTTTGCCGTTAACGACGGCGGATCCCCCCCCCCCCCAGACCCCAAACTGTATGATATTAGCCCCTAAAAAAAGCTCCCACTGCTGACCGGTCGGCTGGCGGTAGTACATGATAGCTAATATCAGGCGATAAGTTTATTTGAAGAGCATTACAGATAAGGGAAAATAATGAAGAGTTGTTTCAACCAAATTCATAGATTGACATGGATAAAAGTAGTCAACTATGGAAGAATGTATGTGCAGGACAAGACGGTTCACGGATCACGGTGCACTGGAGTGCATGACAGTCATTTTATCTCAAATTGTGGTTTTCGGTAACTTTACAACAACAAATTCATTTACATTGGTATACTCAAATTGGTAAAATTACCAATTGGTTATGAATACGAAAAAGGCGCCAACGAGCCTTTTGAAGACTAACCGATAAAATATATTTCCACTACAGCTTCCTACCAAACGACTCAACCTATTTGATGGTAAACTAAACGCACCGAGGATTGAGCGAGGATACGGGCTACAAGTGAGGATGTGCTTTGATTAATAAAGAGCAATCAAGAAAAATAGTAGTGATACGAATGACCGCATGCTTCGCTGTCTGTCGTGGGGGAGAATTGAACCCCGTTGTGTGATACATCTACTACCCTTTCTAGACCCATTACTGTTAGCCGGTCTCCCGAAAACAGGCTCATGTTTTTGAAAAGAATAAGGAAGGGGCGCCGAATAGTGGCAAAAGAAATAACCTCACACAACTAGTATTTAGTGAGGGGGCGGGGGAGGGGGGGGGGACGTACAAGTATGGAACTAACTTGTATGTAACAAAGTTAATAATCAATAAATGAATAAGCTTTTTCACCACATTATAAAAGCTTATTTTGCTACAACTCTCAATTAAATCAAACCACGTCTACACAGTTTCGTTAAATACATCAACAGTAATAATTGAAACGCATACGAGTAGACATTAAATGATCAGTTTATCCCAGGGGCGGACTGGGATGAAAAGGCCAGAAATGCTGGGTTTCGGGGGGGCCCGCACGACGTGGCGTGGCGCAGGCCCCAGCCGCCGGAGGCAAATACGCCGCAGGCGTAAACATTTGTTTGTGGTTGGATTGAATTTTACGACCTAAAATGCGATTTTAGGGCGCGATTAACAGAGGCTACCCTACCAGTAGCAAAATAATTCCAATTATATTCAATTAATTACATTGAACATAGCAATAAACATTACAATAAATTCAATTATAATTTCAAAATAATACGTATAGAGTGGGGTTAAGATTTTTTTAGCAATAAACGGAGAAGTATTTACATCATAGGAACTTTCTGGTGGCAGCCTGGGGGTCCGGACTGCCAAAGGACACGGATTTGCCCAGGGGCCCGGGATGCGATCGCATTCCGGCATCCATAGCCAGTCCACGCCTGGACTTCATCCAATCCAACACTTTGAAAAAACTAACACATATTTCGTTTAAAAGTGCATGAACATCTACGATTGTGCTCTTCTTCGCTATCTTTAAAAAGCTTCTTTGTGAAATATGTTTCCTGTTTCCAAAATGCGCAACGGATTTCACATAAATCCCTGACGGTACTTTGCAGTAAAGTATAAATTAAGGGTCGGACGGAATACATGTATTTACTCTTACCACTCTCCTGCACTATCTTTGGCACAACCTAACTTGCGATTTAACAGGCAACAAACGAGATGAGATACAACGATTAGTACCATACCGCATAAACAATGAGTGATGCAGACGAGTTGTTCGAGTAAAATAGTGTTCTCACCTACCCTTGATTTGCATATGTCGTATTCCGTGCAACCTTTGCTCTGTGCTTCAAATGTTTTAGGCGCCGAGAAGAGCCAATAAGAGCCACTAGAATAACACGCGCGCTACGTGTTGCGTGTTATTTCAGGCCCAAGCGAGCATTTACTGACTGAGCACTCGGCTATCACTTCCTGAAGGATGTTGGATTGTACTAAGACCTACGAGCAGCTAACATTTTCAGGATATGTTCTAAACACTATAACCACAGATAAACAATGGCTATAACATAACTGGAGCAAAGTTGGCTAAAGTTTACTCTTCGTGCCTTTTGAATAGTCGAAAACCTATAAAAATAGAGCAAAATAACAACGAAATAATGTGCAGCACTGCAAAAAAAAGTAGAAATTGGTAGATACGAAAGTATGTTTGTACAGTTGAATGTAGCCTGATGTATTACATACAATACAACTTTATCGCCGGTCAGACTCTGAGACGTGAACTTTACAGCATCATTTTTCTCATTTCCTTTTGGTCACGGTGCAGGGTTGTAATATCTTCTTACTTAGCGCCAACCACCCATTGACGTGCGCTACTTCCACGGCAGCCGAGTGTGGATGGCGGCACACGGGAAGTACGCGGGAAGTACGCGAGAAGTACGCAGGAATACGCGGGTAGTACGCAGGAAGTACGCGAGAAGTACGCGAGAAGTACGCAGGAATACGCGGGTAGGAAGTACACGTGTAAAGAGTTTTACCTGCAATAAAGTTGAATATGTCAGGTAATACAACTGTCATAAAGATGTTCCGTATTTATCTACCAATTTCTACGTTTTACGACTATATCATGAAATGCGCGGTAATAACTAAGGTAGTTTTTGTTGATATTTCGGTGTACTTTATGGGGCTTCGGCTATCAAAATGCAACATTTCCAGATATTTTACAAATAACTTTGATAAACGTTACAAACACGCAACTTTAACACCATCCTCAAGACAAACAGGCTTCGATTATAAATCATTGTTTGCTATAGCCGTCATCTATTTTGATCTGTAGAACCACTACGGTATGGTCGCGACTAGTACCAACGCACGGTGCCTGACTATAATATATTTATGGTCGATCATATCATTACTCACTTCAGCCCCAACCAAGAATCTAAGAAATAATCAAATTTCAACGTAAAACGTAATAATTTATATAATATGAAAGAAAGAAATTAACGTACCTAAATTTTTATCATAAAACTCCCGACATACTAAATAATTTACATCTGTGAACCGTCAGCCTGTTTTTTTCATCGTCATTGTGAGTCTATATAGGTGTGATATTTATATCCGAGACCTAGATTGCAATTATTGCGACATCTAAATAACTACGTGTATGAAGAAGGTATCAAGGTAAACTAGTACCCCAGCAATTGAGAACTCTTGCAAATATGCGGAGAAATGTTATTTATTTTTATAATAAAGAATTAATTACCTATTGCATACAGTCAGTTGGTAGCCAGAGATGCCGATTACATTACTCGAGGTGATTCAGGTTGTGGTGGTTATGAAAGAGCGCGGCCACTGCCTGCTCGGCCAGCTACGTTGTAAACAGAAGACAAGTGACAGTACTAACGCTAGATACATTCCTACTGACGACCGATGCTGGTTTTGGGATTGAATCGGTAACTTCAGTGAATGAAAACTATCGGGCATAGCGAGGCCCTGTAACTCAATCCTTCCGAAATCTCACATTTAGAAGTATTATTAGTACAAGTATCTGATAAATATAAAATATTAAGAAACTTGATTGATTATTTGGGCTTAACGTATCCTATTTCTGCAACGAGGCTAATCGAGACAATGAGTGGGTGATATATGAAGATGAAATAGGGGGCTGTTTGGAGGAAAGGGGCAAGTAGGAGGGTACGTGTGGAAAGGGGAAGGGGGAGGAAAGGGAATTGGGGTGTGGACTGCACTTCGTCTGACTCCTCCTCCTCGACCAGTCCGGCTAGGGTGACCCTACCAGAAGCACACGCTTCCGCCGGCATAGCTCTAGGAATCATTAAAGCACGCAAACCTGCCCACCACGATAAGGTAGCAGTCCCTGGGCAGTTAAGAAACAATAATCTTTTAAATCCGATCATATTACTTCACCCTAAATATTCAACTGCCCGCTAACCTGCTGTCACAATGGCAAACCTCCAACCAACCACCGAAAGCTTTGAAACAAGTTACCAGAAAGGTGAAAATTCGTTGCATAAAAAAGTGATAGCACATAAAATTGATTTGGGAAATCAGTAAATCGTGAACCGTTATTCACACACAAGTTACCACCTTAAAATGCATTTTGCACATATTATATTTAATTATATATAATATAAAATATAAAATATTATATTGTAAATATAAATTATTACATATTTTGTTTTTTATTTACTGTTTTGGCATTTATCTCCTTCATGCGGATGCAAGTGAGCTTGATTGAAATATAGGCTAAATACATTCAACAATCGTAGATTAAAAGTGTAAAAAATACCAAGTTGAAAATTAAATTAATTTACATTTAGCGCTTGCGGTGGTACTGCGCCCCGCCGGCTGTGATTGATAACCCCCGGATCCAGAGGGCGCGAGTCGTGTGGCCGCACACCACAATGTAACGCGTGGCCGCTCTCACACTCTAGAGGGCTGTGGCCGTGTCGTTGCCATGGCTACCGGGATACTTCCCCGCGGCCATGCGAGATCCAAGGGCACTTCTTGAGTTGCCGACTCGGGATAACTCGAATCTCGGCTTCCTCTGCATAACTTAGGGGTAGTTGTGCATTAAAACCGCTTTCAAGAACAAGATATTAGCACTGATATTAGGATTATACTTCATGCTATGGGTCCAGTTCTATTAAAAGAAAATCATGTATATCATGTTTTGAGTTTAAAATGTATTGGCAGAAGCAAAGATTACTGGCACAAGTACACAAATGAGAAGAATAAAACTACAGCATTTTTACGCATTTTTTTAATTTCAGGAACATTCGGCCAAAATACAACTGACTATCGAACATAAACTATAAACGTCAGCAATGTGAGTCATAAATGACGAAATAGAGAAATACACTCGTTTCCTTTTTTCTATACGCGAGAGCTGTGATGCGTGGGTTTCTTTTCTTTATGGAATTGTATAAATCGTAAGTTTTCATTTGATACGTATGTTTTTGTACGTCTTGATTATTATATTGTATTATGTACCTCACTTCAGAAAAGAAAAGAAAAAATTATTTGAAACTGAATTGAAGTTAAAGTTCGTTTTGGCCCCACAAGAAAATAAAACCGCTTGATAGCTTTGATAATAATTATACAATATCGTTTAAGACATTCCCTCTCTGTGACTTCTTGTTCAAGTGGGCAAGCGGCTTCACAAGAGTGAGTCCTCTATAGAACAAAAAATGCAAAATATGAACCGATACAACAGAGATTGCAGACCACATTATTGCGCATTCTGGCGGTGAAGGAGACCACGACATGTTGAACAGCTAATATAACCCTCTCTATACTCTATATAGAATCGTTGTACTGTGTACTCATCAGTAATCAACGTTGAACGTTTGAAGGGGGCTGCCATAGCAACACAGGGCTAATTTTATTAGTAAACAATGACCATTTGTCAATCCAATTCCGGAACATAATGGTATTAGGATCGCCCAACCTCTTTGATGTTTGTATGAGTCATGCTTCTAGTTCTCTTCACACGTCAGTTCTAAAAACTACCTGTCAGACCATGAAGCATGCTTCTAGTTTGTCCCTTTTCACGTCATTTCTAGAAGCTACCTGTCAGACCATGAAGCATGCTTTATTTCTTAAAACTACCTGTCAAATCATGAAATGCTTCTAGTTTGTCTGTTCAGGCGTCATTTCTAGAAACTACCTGTCAGACCATGAAGCATGCTTCTAGCTTCTAGTTTGTCCCTTTTCACGTCATTTCTAGAAACTACCTGTCAGACCATGAATCATGCTTCAGTGCTTCTAGTTTGTCCCTTTTTACGTCATTTCTAGAAACTACCTGTCAGACCATGAAGCATGCTTCTAGTTCGCCCCTTTTCACATCATATCTAGAAAGTACCTGACCATGAAGCACGCTTCATTTCTAAAAACTACCGGTCAAATCATGACGCATGCTTCTAGTTTGTCTATTTCCACGTCATTTCTAGAAACTACCTGCCAAACCATGAAGCATGATTCAATTTTATACAGTACCTGTCATACTTCTCAATCATACTTCTAGCTGTGCTTCTAGTTTGTCCTACGACATTTTTAGAAACTACCTGTCAGACCAATAAAGACGAAGTACAGGACGTATAATCCGAGAAGGGGGTATTTCAACATTAACAATGTAGGCCACCTACTCTCACAATATTTATCTTTGCAACCAGCACTCCCCCACTAGACTACATACCCAGCTTATGCGTTACCGATATGCCAAACCTAAAATACGGCCAGTTGCAAAGCGAATCAAAGTCATAAAATTCTCCTTGAATCGCAGCCAAGTTGCGAATTGGAACTGGAGAGCTAGCTAGACTAACTCTAGTAGACTCGTATAATTCGTTACTGAGTTGCGAATATTTCTGATCTCTCAACAAACATGGTCTCACTCTCACACACTCCTGTCCGTCGTGTCAAGATGATCCGCCCCCAACCACAGTCGCAGCATGGAACCACCACACAACATACCCAAAACTGGATACTTCATAACATCTGAAGGGAAGGAATATTAAATGTGTTGCGCAGTAGAAAGGTGGTTGGGTTAAAAATGCAATAAAATTGAATTAAGACCTCCATAATTTCCTACCTCCCGTCCCTAACAAGCTCTGGCCCTAAAAACCCTCTTATTCACTTCCCCCACCTGTCCTAATACCCAAGTAACTCTTACTCCGTGCGTTGGATAAGGAGGGGGTGGAAAGGGTGGGGAGGGGCAGATCAATACTCAGACAAGTTATCTTCCGATTGGCTTGCTTAACACAAATTTAATCAATTTTATTTCTATCTAAACAGTTTCGGTCTCGACCTATTTGGTTCCTCAAACTCTAAGCCAGAGGGCGCCACACTCGACGTTGTGGCGTGCACAACAGCAGTAAATCATCTCGGAGCCTATGACGTAGACACTCCACGGACAACGAAGCTCGCCTGCTCCACTTAACTGAAATATTGTTCTATCGTTTGTTTCATTATTTACGGATTTGGTTTTACGATGTTGTTGGTGTATTGCATTGACCTATACAATCTTGTTATTGTGGTGTTGGCCTCGTCTACACCGTGTTTCTTTGAGTACTTAACTGAAAGAGTGTTTGGTATCGCCGTAAAGAGCCAAGTAAAATTCGCGTTACGAAATAAAACGGAACTGTAGTTATACCCCTAAAAATGATAATTGTGGACAAGTGTCAGCATGCTGTTTATGCAAATTCTGAACAGCAAAATAACGCGTCATGGAGCTTTAACCACGAAATCCACGCAATGTCTGTGTATTCACGAAATAAGCCCGAAATAACGAAAATGTGTTAAATATTCTCCAAAATTAAGTGCTAGTGTAAGAAAAAACGTGCAGAAGAATTTAAAATGTAGAGGAAATAGATGAGAAGTACTGTTTATTCACGAATGACTAGTATTCATTTAAGTGACATTCCTAAATTGATTATGTATAACGTCGTTTTCTTTGTTGCTTGTTATACGCATTATAAAAATAAAACCGCCAAAACGCGAAATTTACATTCTGAAAAACAAAATTTGGGAAAAAATAAAACAATTTGTATAGGGCTCCATGAGTATTGGTGAGGAGAAAATTCGTTTTTAATGTTAGTGCAGCTATATAGAAACTAATATATCGGCTTATAAGTGGGTGGAAAATGTAGAATAAGAATAACTAGAGCAATGGAAAACCTGCTGGGGTGGCAGAACACACATACAGAAGGTAGACTACTGACTTAGACACTCGGGGCCACCGAGGGCCGAACCATCCAATTGAGCCACGTGATGGAGAACTACTGGAGGTTCGGGATTCAATTACCAGCAGAGCTAAACCTTAAGTTATCGACCGTATCCACTAAGGTGAAACGAGCAATTATTCTTATGTAGGCCCTGTTCCCCGTATATACAGTTACGTGTGGGTGGGAGAGGTGAGAGGGAGAAACCAATGTGCAATAAATTGCAACTTCTGTCATACATTTACATACGACAAACTAACATCATATAACTTATAATATAAATATATCTATTATAACTAACATAATTTCATTACCGAAAGAAATATCCAAAAACGACCGCAGAAGTATGATTCAATAAATTGAAAATTTAAGAGTTATTTAATAAAATGAAAGATATTATTTAAAAATCGAAAACCATTAAGCCGCAAATCCACTATAATATACAGGGACAGATTGGGAAATTGTTTAAAATCATTTCAACTATACGGTTACATTGTTAAAACTGTTCATCACTTCCACGTATTTTGTCATGTATTATTTCGAGGCCTCGAAAAAGTGATTGCCATTGAATTGAATTAAGACCTCAATAATTTCCTACCTCCCGTCTCTAACAAGCTCTGCACTCCTCGAAATAATATTTCCCGGGGTATCGGGGAGAGGCCCCCGGGTACCCACGGAGTAACACTGACACAGCCAGAATAGTATTTTTTAGTAAAACGGACAAAGGTGAACGGATCCATGAACAGGAAATCATTGAATCGCTGAAGTAACATATTAAACAACGTTTCGAGCAGATAAATACATGTTCCGATTGTGGGATACCTGCTGACTTCCTGACAAGAGCAGGAGGCAAACGTCTTAAAACGACATGAAATTAAATTTATTTCTAAATTAAATTTGATCGTTTTTTAAACGTTATGTTATGCTAGACCTACTTCTAAACACGCAGCTGTTTTTAGCATTTTATTTATACGCAACTAAGTAAATTAGGCATAGTCTAGATGCTAATAAACTCGTCCCACAGTAACTTTTTGCAGCTGACGTCATAGATGAGTCAGGTATTGGCCAATCAAATAGGTATTTGAAAAAGCCACACGCTGATTGGCTCCAACTCATTCATTTATGACGTCAGTATTCACAAGGTTGCTGTGGAACCACTAGAGTCGTTTCACAGTAACCTTGTGGAATGTGGATGCTGACGTCATAGGTGAGTGAGCCACTGGCCAACCTCATGACGGTATTTGAAAAGGCCACCCGCTCATTGGCTCCGACCGACTCAGTCATCTACGACGTCAGTATTCCCATTTGATGTGGAACCACTAGAGTCGTTTCACAGTAACCTTGTGGAATGTGGATGCTGACATCATAGGTGAGTGAGCCACTGGCCAACCTCATGACGATGTTTGAAAAGGCCACCCGCTCATTGGCTCCGACCGACTCAGTCATCTACGACGTCAGAATTCCCAAGGTTGCTGTGGAACCACTTCATTGTGGTACGACACTGGGACGTAACCTTAGTCCTGACGTCATAACTTCCAAAACGTGTAAAGTATTTATAACAAGTCTCGTTGTGCCAGACGACCCTCATAACATCGGAGTACAATGAGAGAACCGACTGATCGAATCAGCCAGTTGACCTCTGGCCTAGGTCAAGCATGACCTCTGCAGCCGTAGACGCGGTCGTCACTCTCACTCGCACACACACGGTAGCGGGATATCGATTCCACACGATGCTGTTGTACCGTGTTCACATGTGATTGCAATTACAGTAAACGTTTGGCCCGACGGGGATGCACTGGAAGCCACGGCTCTGGGCCTATCGCGGCTTCAGCACAATCACCGATTTGGTTGGCCAAGCAACAACAGCTTATAAATCTGTCTTGCACCGAGGAACGCTACACACACTGAACAATTTTGCAATAAGCTGGATATGTTTATGTTTGTTTATGCGGCAATAAAAAACGACATTAAAAAATTTTGCACTCCATATCCCAATAGTAGGCGCCTTGCAGACTGGACCTCCTAAGATGTTGGTATACCACTGCGCTGAAAATGAACAGTGCTTTAAAACAGTACGGGTTCGTACGTACAACATACGTACACTATTGTCTGAACGTGTCCACGTGCAGCACGGCTATAAGTGCAATGACTGCATTTACGAGTGTGTGAAAGAACGCCAGGAATCTGTAGATTTTCGTGGAATTAGCGCTCATGAAGGGGGTAGGAGATAAAATAGGATCTGAGGTCGATAAGTGACTATACTAACGTTGTGGCTAACAGATAATCTTTACGCGGTTGTGTTGTGTTTGAGGCCGACAAGAGGAGGGGGGGGGGGGAGGGGGAGAGATACCCCCCTCCGACAACTCTGCACATGTAGGGCACAGAAGTTACAGCAACACAATGGCCCGGATGAATAAAAGTGAGCATCACCTTATACTCACGTAAATGTGAGCAAAACCTTCGCTTTGTAAGAATAAAAGTAGGAGCATAAGCTTATGCTCAAGACTCATCTCGGAATTTGAGCACCTGCTCACATTCTCACCTCATGCTCACGTTTGGGAGTATTTTGTATGAATAAAGTGAAGTGTTTGCTTCTGATTTTGAGCATCTGCTCCAAAATAACTGGATCTGGTCAGTAGCAGACTCACAGTGAGGTTGGGTTAAGTAATGGCCGAATGTGTGTCGGAAAAGCGACATAATATTTTCGTGTGTCTCCTCACAATAGTGATTTTAGACATTTGTTCCGCTTTAATGAAGAAAATTTACTTTGATTGCTAATTATTTTCTTGGTGAAAGCAATGAAACTAGAGATGGCGCCCTTCCGTCAGAGCACCGAATGAAAATTTTTCTAAGATATATGGCGGATCCAGGGTTTCAAAAGTGGATTGGACAAGGGTTGGGGTGCATCAATCAACTGTTTCAAAAACTCTAAGTGAAAAATTATTGAAAAAGCCCAGATTTGTATCAATTTCCTTCTACTGAAAATGCCATAGACGACGCTAAACTCCAATGGCAAAACAAATACGCATTCCCTATAGGTGTTACTGATTGCACGCATGTAAAGATTCTTAAACCAGCTGGGCATGGAGATGAGTACGTGAATAGGAAGGGGTTTGCAAGTCTGAACGTGCAAGCTACTTGTAATGTGAAAGAAATATTTACTAGTGTTGATGTAAGCTGGCCCGGCTCAGTACACACTAGTAGAATATGGAAAACTCCGATATCCAAGTGAAAATGAGTAAGGTGCAAATGCCGTGGTTTTGGGAGATGATGACGGTTACGGAATAAAACCATGGCTCATGACGCCTATACTACGTAGCTAGGCTAGCTGGATTGAGATCTGCACGGGTATACGGGCTCGGCCCGCGGGCCTTGATATGTTTATTAAGACGGGCCCGGGCCTGACCTGGGCCTACAAATCACTGAACGAGGAGGGATTTTTCTGGCTTTTTAATTTTTCTTGTAATCAGTAATTGCAAATAAAGAAATGTAATGTTATTTTACCATTTTCAAAACTTAAACAAACCCAAAATAGTATAAACTTCCGGTCACAACATTTTTTTTGTAATTCGTTTCGTTACACACTTTCACTGGCAATAGTTACTAATTTCATTTCATCTAATCTCATTTTTGTTCCCCCTCTGACCCCGTCGTTCGTATTCCTTGCCAAATACTATAAAAATCAACTTGCCGCTTTAACGGTTGAACGGGCTTATACGGGCCAATTTACACTGCAGGCGAGCCCGGGCCTGAAACACCGGGCCCGGGCTTCTATATTTAGTCCCGTACAGACCTCTAAGCTGGACTACCGGCGATGGAGGGGGAGGCAAAACGCATGCTTCAAGTTGTCGCGCGACGAGAATATCGGAGCATCTGCTCCTTTTATCGGAGCACCTTCTACGGAGTATAAGGTAAAGGTTATTCATACGAAACTGAGCAGATGCTTATACTCTTACCTTATACTTAGAGCAGAAGCTTATACTTCATGCTCACACTCAAGAGCATCTACTCATGTTTTATTCATACGGCCCAATAGCTAATTTGAGAATTGATAAATGATTGGATTTGACCTGCATGAATGTGAACAGGGCGCGATGGGGTATCTTACTTTCAGTTGTGTGGGCGATCAAAACACGTCACGACCTATCTATGACGCGTACACCTATATATAGGACACACACACGCGCATACGTAGAACAACTAAGAGATCAAAGAAAGTTTTGCGAAACTAATTGTTTCTCGAGGACACGGCCCACATTTTAATTTAGATACATTATCGACAAACTTTATAGAATTCATAATTACTCCGCATCGTGTTTACATAAATGATAATTAAGCGAGCGAAGCGAGCGTTTCCACTTGACTGTTATGGCACTTCATTCTGTTTTTTTGTTTGTTTGTTTGTTTTTTGTTTTTTTTTGTTTTTTTTTTATGTCCGTCGATAGCGGTCGAACGGAAAGTCCGATCAACTTGAAATTTGGACCATCCACAAGCCTCGATGTGGATTGAAGGTGTATAGTTTTGAGGCAAAATCGTTTGAAAAGTTACAAAGTTACACCATAGTTACTGCAAAATATTTTTCTGAAACAAAATGGCGGCAAAATGTGAGATAGCCAGACTTTTTTACAGATCTTTCCGATCACGAATTTGTTAATGTAATGGCTATCTGATAAATATTGGCAAAGTTACACGAAAGTTACTCGAAAATATTTTTCTAAAACGCAGTAACGGCAAAATGTGAGGTGGCTATCTTATAGTAAATTTTTGTCCGGTCACGAATATACTAATGTTAACGCGATCCAATACGTATTAGAGGCAGAAATTACATTTCTATTGCTGTCAATAAGTGTTAGTAACGGTGGCGGACCGTATTGAAAACATGACCACGAAAATTCTTAGCAACGCACATTGCACTGCATACAACAATGTCGGAAAGTATAATAGCCATGGAAATAAGAACAATTTTTGCAATGAGCATTCTTGAATTGTTGTTAATTGTTGTTCGTATTAGCATTGAAAACTTTTCGCCAGAAAGTTCGTAGATATTGACGCGCTCGCTTATCAACGCGTCAAACAGAGCGTTTTCCTAGTGTAGAGAATTATCAGAGGGTGGCAAAAACAACATATTCTGTGACCACTCAAAACAGACTAGATGCATTCTGGTGGCAAGAAAATAAACTGTCATGATGAGAAGTTTAGCGGTCAATTGTTCATTGTTGTTTTATTGTTTAATCATCAATGGTGCTTAAAAGAGGTTGCTTAGCAGCACTATCTATTCTAACTGTTTTTAAGGAAAATGGTGATACTAGAATTGAAAAACATCCCCAGCTGTTATTAAAAAAAATACAAAAAATAGATAGACAAACGATTATTTTAAATAAAATATGCATCTGTTTATGTTGGCCTATGACATGAAAACTGATATCAACAATGAGACATAATGTGCACTATTAGTACACAACCAACCAATGAACGGTGGTCTGTACACGAAGGGTTATCGCTTGACCGAGTTGTGCAGTAGGCCTACGGTGATAGTTAGGGCGATGACGTCATGCACTCTCCGTCTGTATCGCGAGTAAGCCTAATTGCAACGAGAGCAAATCGGCTATTCATAACGACGCGTATAATATTTTGTAAAACAAGCTTGAAATTACGTCCATAAGCGTCCCAAAAGCTGGACACAAAATGACTTTGGAATATCTTGTTTGTTTGTTGTACATTATTATTGAGAATACCATTTCGCTTGTGCTAATAGAATACTTTGCGGGCTGATGTTAAAGAATTGTGTTGGAGTGTTACAGTTCGCGTGTCCGTGTGCTGTGTCGTGGACATATCGACGGCGAAGACATCCCAATGATTGTGACGTATGACTACGATGTGCTGATTGAAGGGTTGTTTTCATCCATATCTTGGGGTGTTACAGCTCGCGTGTCCGTGTGCTATGTCGTGGACATATCGACGGCAAAGACACCCAATGATTGTATGACCACGATGTGCTGAATGAAGGGTTGTTTTCATCCACATCTTGGGGTGTTACAGCTCGCGTGTCCGTGTGCTATGTCGTGGACATATCGACGGCAAAGACACCCAATGATTGTATGACCACGATGTGCTGAATGAAGGGTTGTTTTCATCCACATCTTGGGGTGTTACAGCTCGCGTGTCCGTGTGCAGTGTCGTGAACATATCGACGGCCAAGACACCCAATGATTGTGACGTATGACTACGATGTGCTGATTAAAGGGTTGTTTCATCCACATCTTGGGGTGTTACAGCTCGCGTGTCCGTGTGCTGTGTCGTGGACATATCGACGGCGAAGACACCCAATGATTGTGACGTATGACTACGATGTGCTGATTGAAGGGTTGTTTCATCCACATCTTGGGGTGTTAGGTAAAAGCCCGGTTATGGATGGCCATTTGGTTTTTGGCATTTTAAAGGTGAAAATGATATGTCAACACCGAAATATTTTATATCCAAAGTTTAATAAGCATATACTTACTAAGTTTACATAAAAAACATTTTTTGATGTAATTGTTGGAAAATTACAAGGCTACCAAAATATGTTTAAAAAATCCAAAACTGGGCAAGGGGTCCCAGTTTTGGATCACGATGAAAATAAAAAAAATAAAAATAGGGTATATTGCCCCATCTGTTTAAGCATTTAAGGCGGAAAGCGCACTCTAAAATTATGAATATTCAAGGATAAACGATTTTTTTATTGGACCACACAAAGTGCCCAGAAATGGATAGTTCTGATCAACATATTGTTTACAAGTCACATGTCCTCCTTACATGCCTCACACAAAATCTGCTTGCGTTTTGAATTATTTGAGAAGCCTTGGCATGTAAGGTGGAACCAAGTTCTGCACCCACAGCATGAAAACCAGTTTTCACCATGACAGTCTGTGTCAAAAGTCCTGCCACATTCTCCGCATGGGGTCGCTAGATCATCGTCAGCCACAGGAATATCTTCTTCTTCTTCTTCTTCTTCCTGCTCGCTCTCCAGCTCAACAACCTCTTCATCCAAAACAATCTTTCGTTTCTTGGCCTTCTTTTCCAAATTCCTTTCTTTTGCCTTTTCTTTCTCTTCAAGTTCAGACAAAAACTCATCTGAAGTCAAACACCGAGTTTTTGTAATGGCCCTTGATTTTCTGGGGTTGTTTCCTGTATCGACTGGCGAAAACAAGTCATACAGGGCTGCCACAACTGGAGATTTGGTTGTTGGTCCAGGCATTGCAGAACCTGAAGTAGATGGGATGGGTGAATTGCTATTTGAATTAGTGTGGCTCGACGTCGATGCATCTCGGCTGGCATCACTACGAACACCATTGACCTCTGTAGAATTTAACGGCTCTGGCAACAATGACCCTATAAGCCGTTCAGGTCGAATTCTGTCACGATTTATAGGCCAAATTCCACTGCCTACAAAGCCTCCAATGACATTTGATTGTGCAGCAGCCATTATCCATGATGGTGTAAACACTTTGAAGAAGTCGTACCTATTGAGTCTGTTTTTCTTTGTTCTACGCATTCGCTTATCACATTCATCTTTGAATTTATCCTTTAATGCTTTGAACAAACCAACGTCCATGGGTTGGTACAGGTGTGTGGTATGTGGAGGAAAACAAAGAAAATGTATTCCATTCTCTCTGGCCATAATTACAACTTCTTTTGACATGTGTGTAGCATGTCCATCAAGCAGAAGAAGCACAGGTCTTTTTGGTGGTATTAAGGTTAGAAACTTAACAAACCATTCGAAAAACAGCTCACTAACCATATACCCTTTCTTGGAACAAGAAAATATGGTTCCTTCAGGAGCATCTGAAATGAGATCTTGATTCAAAGACTCTCCTTTGAAAATTACCATCGGAGGGAGAACAACAGTTCCCGAAGCATTCGCACAGGCTACGACTGTAATATTCTCGCTCCTTTCTCCAGATTTTGTTTTATATACAGTTTTACATCCTTTCGGAGCAGCTATCTTCCTCCCTTTTGACACAACTTGTAAACCTGACTCATCTACATTAAATATCTGAGCTGCAGCAACATTGAGTTCATGAATTTTTTTTGTAAGACAGTCAAAAAATTCATCTCTGACTGAAATGGTTGACATTTGCAGTCTTGCAACTGATAAATTTTCAGGGGTTCGGAGGCTTAGGTTATGGCGAGCCATAAACCGCTGGTACCACCTGTTGCTGGGCACGCCACTTTTAAAAGTAGGCATGTCACTTTTGGCATCTACGTTAGCTGCCATCTCCATAATCTCCTTTCTAGTTAAACCATACCCAATTTTTTGCATTTCTACAATTGCGTCTTTCAGCTCCAGCTCTACGCCTCGCCCAAGCGATGGAGGTGGTCCTCTTGAAAAGCTGTCGGTATCCACAGCACCGTTGACTCGCCTCCACAATGTTCCATAAGGCACACCATACTCTTTAACAGCACTGTGGACTGATAGTCCACCTTCCATGACTGCATTTACTGCCATGTCCAAGTTTTCCTTTGAATATGCTCGAGGCATGATTCTGAAATTTAAATAGTTGTTTTTAGCTACTGTGCCTACTAAGATCTACTGTGCCTACTAAGCTCTACTGTGCTTACTAAGCTCTGCATATCGTACTTACCCACTAGGTATATTGAATTATTTTTATTATTTTGAGTTTTACAACGTACTCGACCGCTATACGTCTTAATTACGTCTGCGTAATCAGAACCATTGCACATGGGGGGGGGGGGGGGGGTCGTCATAAAGGGGGCAGGGGGGAGGGTTGGTATGCGTTAACGTCGCAAATAGCGCCGGCTGGGATGAGAATAAGAAAAGAGAGACCGACAGAATAGTTAAAAATAGGTACAAGATCATGATGATCGAGCAAAGAGATGATCGAGAGCCCTCCTTGCGGACACCGGTCACCACAGGGAGGGACTTACATCGACTGCTACATTGAGTGGGCCTTATAAATTAGGCATTTACAATTGTGGGACTTCCGTAAAGGACTGTGAAGGCATATAAAACGACTACATTTACAGGCCCATCCGTAGAAGGCCATTTAACTACCCCTTGGCGTAGGCCTAGCGCCCACGCTTTTAATATGTTAGCTTTTCTCTCTGCGTGAATACATAATGAAAATAAAAAATCTGCAGATATTTTTTTCAGCAATCTTACATATTTAACTAATGTAGCCATGCAATTTAGATCAAATCAATGAAATATTACCTGTTCTATAGAATTATTTGTTGAGCGCTGCATCAGCCGTAAGAAACAGTGGCTTTTCTGGAGCCCACACGGTGGTTGAGTTGGCATTTTTATTTATTTACAATATGTGAACAGAGTCTCACCCTCGTGTTCGACCTTCAAACTAGTAGGTTAATGTCAAACAATTCCGCTCGAGAAGTGGCGGTTCCTTGCGGTGAAAAGAAGTAGCTTTTCGCGGGGTTTTCAAATCAACCATCCATATCGGGGCGCGGATCCATAACCGGGCTTTTACCTACAGCTCGCGTGTCCGTGTGCTGTGTCGTGGACATATCGACGGCCAAGACACCCCAATGATTGTGACACATGACTACGATGTGCTGATTGAAGGGATGTTTTCATCCACATCTTGGGGTGTTACAGCTCGCGTGTCCGTGTGCTGTGTCGTGGACATATCGACGGCAAAGACACCCAATGATTGTGACGTATGACTACGATGTGCTGATTGAAGGGTTGTTTCATCCACATCTTGGGGTGTTACAGCTCGCGTGTCCGTGTGCTGTGTCGTGGACATATCGACGGCAAAGAAACCCAATGATTGTGACGTGTGACTACGATGTGCTGATTGAAGGGTTGTTTCATCCACATCTTGGGGTGTTACAGCTCGCGTGTCCGTGTGCTGTGTCGTGGACATATCGACGGCAAAGACACCCAATGATTGTGACGTATGACTACGATGTGCTGATTGAAGGGTTGTTTTCATCCACATATTGGGGAAACACTCACGTAGGCTTTCGCGACCCGAGTCAATTAATGAACTTGGCTTCTGGGTATAGCCGCGTCGAACACAGCTAAAAAGCTAAGCAGTTATCGACGCGGAACCCACAAGCTAAGTTCACATCTTGGGGTGTTGCTGGTGCAATTTGGCTCCACACGATTTAATTTTGGAGCCACCTGTCCCCCTTTTCTTTTTTTGTTATACTTTCGACTTGTTTGTTTCTTTAAAAAATATTTTCTTACTATCTTTTAAAATACTTTAATACTTTTGTAAATTTGTTTTCCAGTTGTATGTATCACTATTATTAGGTCACTTTCTATTATTATTAGTTGTTAATTATTTGTATTCGTCTTTTCGCCTTTTTATATTTTGTTACTTTGTATATGTTTGTTATTATACCTATAGTTTTTAAGTCACTTTTAGCATGGGTTGGCACTTCACAGTCACTTTTTGTATTTGGCTGTGCTCTTTTCTGCCCACCCCCATTCATTTTGTATGAATAATAAATAAATAATAACATCACGAGTGTATTCAGCGGCACAAACAACCAGTGTCAGTGCTACGAAGCATAGGAAAGACAAGTAGGTATACCGAGACCAGGAAGCAGGAATGCTTCAGTCGTCTAGTCCCGAGAGCCCTGCCAGACATGATTCCCAGTAGTCATCGAATGTATCGAGCTTCACTTGATTGCTTCGCTCTCCCGGGACCCAATGAAGTCGTTACGTTGCTTTTTGTCCAGACTCACTGAGAGTTCACAGCTCATTACTGCCCCAGTTTCTGTTTTGATTTAGTGCATGGACATTAAATGAAATAGCATTGAAACTAATTGAAACGACCAGAGGGTGATGAGTATACTCATTAATACGATGGTGGGGGGTGGTGATGAAATACAAATAAGGGGAATACTTTATCAGCACGTACGTAGCTTATGTCTGCCGACAAAGCAAGGACGGGAACAGACTAATTATCACCAGTCTGTTGGATTTCATGTCCGTTATACTACGAAATAAAATTACGACTGTGAAGATCCAACCGAAAATTCACAATCATCATGTATCTATACTGACACATGGAGGTATGGGCTGATCACCTTGCACCTTCTTACCAACACCACCCTAACCCAACCACCCACCCTTATAAAACACACACAACAACAAACAGAAACAGTCGCAGCACAACCGCAAATAAGTATTATCACTTTATAAGTTTTTGAAATTTGAAATAACTTTGAGTCTCAAAATATGTCCAACAGATGATCCATCCACTTCACGTTAATTTTCCTTAAACATTTCTTCGAATTGCACTTTCAAGTGGGCCTACTTTCTTACTTGTCGCTATCTTTGCAAGAGATCTACAGTAACAGCACATCTCGACTGCTTCTCTAGCATTGTTTTCCAGTTTCACACCCGTAAAACTTTAGGTCTGTACGTAGATTTTTTGTTTAATATCATTTTAAAGCATTTGTTTCAAATTTAGTATGGATACTGTATGGTGAACAACCACTTATTCGAAGAAAACAATGACAACTGAAATTTTGCGTTTACTTAGAACACAGTGTACATACTATTATTAATATATATAATAACCATATTATAAAATGCTCTAATTTTGATTTTAAACGGAGCTTTTTCTGATACGACCTAAAAACATGATGTCACCTGCATCATGGACCGGCGTGTCCAATTAATCCGCGTAAACATGCTTTCTAGAAGTTAAAATTGTATTTTATATCTCGTCCACAAGAGAATTTAATGGTCGTTTTTATAAATGTTGCTGTGTTTCAATAACTAATTTTGTTTTTCAAATGAGCATGCATTTTAAAATACCAAGGTGTTCCACAACTACAAAAATACTACAATCTTGAAACATAGCAACAGTGCCAAATTTGATTGGGAACGATATTCCGTATACGTGTCCGAGACAACCTTACCGATGTCTTCGTCAATTAGGAACTCGTGCAATGGCCAATCAGCGATCGCTAGTTGCCACGAACCACTCGACGTCTATGACGCAAGCATTTGTAAGGCTGTCTCGGGTTGGATACTATACTTCCTTCTGACAATTTAAAGCATTATAAGACAACTTCAAGCACCATAAATCATGCTTGATGCGCTGTAGATGAACACACCGCGTGCATGCTTGCATTGGGAACGTGCTTTCCACTTTCAGACAGTCTGCTCCATGGGACTACATCAAATGCGCGCACATTGTGCCGTTATTACAGCTCTGAAATGAATGCTTGTCAAGTCTGAACCCAGCTCACGGTTCCATGCAAAGCGCAGTGTTGACAATGGGTGGCCCCGTCCGCCCTGACACAGATATCGCGCTCAGGAACACAAGGTGCGATATTTGCTGCCTCTGCATGGAGATAAACGCCAGCCAGCTTATCCGCGAGATTGCTTTAATGTATGGCCTATAAATTAACCTATTTTAGTTTCATTACTCGCGCCCTCTTGCTCACAGCTCGTTAAAACGTCCGTGCTCAGCCCAGTAGCGCAACACAGCGAGCGGGGGTAAATACTGCCGACTGCCGACTGCGCCTGCAGGATACGTATTGTGTAACCTGTATCCACAGGGATTTAAAAGAAGAGTGCTCACTATATGTTATGCGTATGAATACCTGGCGTACGGCGTATACAAACAACAGGGAAACCAGAGAGAAATGTTTTACATTTGAGTTATTACGCAGTACAATTGCTGTGCATCCACCCCCTATTACGAGGGATAAATTATTAGACATGCATCCACCCTACTTTGTGCTATGACTTTGTGATTCCAGTAGCACTTGGTGTTTTACGTCGTACTGGACAGCTAGATCATATGAGGTCAGCCGAATCAGATCTATTGCACATAGCAGGGCCGGTCGTCATAAAGGAATCCAAAATGAGGGGGCCGGTTTCTTGGTAGAGCGGGCGTGGGGAGAGGGCATTGGTGGGCGCTTGTATCACAAAGATGGTTTGCAAGTACGAAGAAGAAAGGATAATGTAAGGAGAGGAAAAATAAGACCACCAGAAGAAGACCAGAAAAATAGACCACTCGAGATGAATAAAGGAATGATAAAAGCGATGCACGAGAGCCCTCTGTGCGGGCACCGGTCACAACGAGGAGAGACAGCGGGAGCGGGAAATAAGTTGCTCTTTGACGTTAAAAGTCAGCGCAAAAATAGACGTGGGGTCGATCGCAAATCTCAGGTACGCAATTAGTCGTCAGCAAATCCTTGAAACGAAGAGAAGAGAAAGATAAATGTGCCCGTCACATCCATTACATGAGTGGTGGGTGTGAGCGGTGCGGTCCGGTCAATCTGTCGTGCCACGCCACCCTAAACGGTGCCCATGTCCAACTGTGCGTTGATTCAATCATCTCGCATCATCCTACAACGTCACTTGCATCCGCTGTGACACACGAGAGATTTAATCCTAATTGAGAGATCTGAGTCGTTACGTCACTCCCTGGGCTTCCCCTGACGTCATCCTCTGGTGCAATCGTCGCACCGCGCATGCGTCGCTCCCCGGCTACCCCCTCGCAAGGGTTCGATGCCGGGGGCTGTCATTGATAAAACGTCTCGGAGTGGTTATGTGTGGCAACGAGGTGTAGGCGCAGAAACACTGATACTCGGGGCGGCAGAGAAATAATAGTGTTACGTAAACGTAAACGTTATTCCAGATAGATATAGCGATAACTGTGAGACGTCAGACTCATGCCTGCAGTGAAGGTGGTGGCTCATTGATGCCGGGAATCCGACGTCTGTTGCTAACCTAGCGCACTGACCTTGACCCACGCTCGCCCTCCCACCCTCGACCTCTGAGCCCCAGCCACCGCGTGAATGAGATCCCCCGTCCCCGCTAGGGTCGACATATCAAGGTCACGTGCGACACAAGCTGCAGCCCGCCATTATTGAGTAGTTGGCCAAGACGCTTCTCTATCCCGACACAACTGATTAGCCCGCGACCTCTCACCATCCACCCCCCCCACTGGGCTCGACATGTCAAGGTCATACAGCCCTCCATTATCTGCCCTGACACAACTGATGAACCCCCTAACCTCCCCCCCCCCCCCCCCCACGGGGCTCGACATCTCAGCCATACAGCCCTCCATTATCTGCCCTGACACAACTGATGAACCCCCTAACCTCCCCCCCCCCCCCCCCCCACGGGGCTCGACATCTCAGCCATACAGCCCTCCATTATCTGCCCTGACACAACTGATGAACCCCCTAACCTCCCCCCCCCCCCCCCCCCCACTGGGCTCGACATCTCAGCCATACAGCCCTCCATTATCTGCCCTGACACAACTGATGAACCCCCTAACCTCCCCCCCCCCCCCCCCCACGGGGCTCGACATCTCAGCCATACAGCCCTCCATTATCTGCCCTGACACAACTGATGAACCCCCTAACCTCCCCCCCCCCCCCCCCCCACGGGGCTCGACATCTCAGTCATACAGCCCTCCATTATCTGCCCTGACACAACTGATGAACCCCCTAACCTCCCCCCCCCCCCCCCCCACGGGGCTCGACATCTCAGCCATACAGCCCTCCATTATCTGCCCTGACACAACTGATGAACCCCCTAACCTCCCCCCCCCCCCCCCCCCCACGGGGCTCGACATCTCAGCCATACAGCCCTCCATTATCTGCCCTGACACAACTGATGAACCCCCTAACCTCCCCCCCCCCCCCCCCCCCCCCCACGGGGCTCGACATCTCAGCCATACAGCCCTCCATTATCTGCCCTGACACAACTGATGAACCCCCTCACCCCCCCCCCCCCCCACCCCCACGGGGCTCGACATCTCAAGGTCATACAGCCCTCCATTATCTGCCCTGACACAACTGATGAACCCCCTAACCTCCCCCCCCCCCCCCCCCACGGGGCTCGACATCTCAGCCATACAGCCCTCCATTATCTGCCCTGACACAACTGATGAACCCCCTCACCCCCCCCCCCCCCCCCCACCCCCACGGGGCTCGACATCTCAAGGTCATACAGCCCTCCATTATCTGCCCTGACACAACTGATGAACCCCCTAACCTCCCCCCCCCCCCCCCCCCCACGGGGCTCGACATCTCAGCCATACAGCCCTCCATTATCTGCCCTGACACAACTGATGAACCCCCTCACCCCCCCCCCCCCCCCCCCACCCCCACGGGGCTCGACATCTCAAGGTCATACAGCCCTCCATTATCTGCCCTGACACAACTGATGAACCCCCTAACCTCCCCCCCCCCCCCCCCCCCACGGGGCTCGACATCTCAAGGTCACGCAACTAAGCAGCCCGCCATTATCTTCCCTGAGTGCCGTGAATCCCTCGACAATCTTCTGTCTTGTGCTGAGCGGTGGAACTCTACAACAAACATGCGTCCTTTATAAATCGTGCTAGTATGTACAAGAAGCACATAGGCGGCTAGACAGAAAGGGGCTGCTATTATTATTATGAATAGACACGTGGGTTACATAAGTTACACCGGTATATAAGTATAAGTCACCTTCATGGGCATTATTGTGAGTTGTAATTAATTTTTCTCCCGTCTTTGACTCGAACCCAGAAGTCACGGGATCACTTCCTATAAACGATCCCCAAGCAACAGTACAGTTGATACTCACGCAGGCGCACACGTGCTCGCACAAGCAGAAGCAGGCACGCCACTCACGCATGCGTACACGTACTCGCACAAGCAGAAGCAAGCACGCCACTCACGCATGCGCACACGTACTCGCACAAGCAAGCACGCCACTCACGCATGCGTACACGTACTCGCACAAGCAAGCACGCCACTCACGCATGCGCACACGTACTCGCACAAGCAAGCACGCCACTCACGCATGCGCACACGTACTCGCACAGGCAAGCACGCCCCTCACGCATGCGCACACGTACTCGCACAAGCAAGCACGCCACTCACGCATGCGCACACGTACTCGCACAAGCAAGCACGCCACTCACGCATGCGCACACGTACTCGCACAAGCAAGCACGCCACTCACGCATGCGCACACGTACTCGCACAAGCAAGCACGCCACTCACGCATGCGTACACGTACTCGCACAAGCAAGCACGCCACTCACGCATGCGCACACGTACTCGCACAAGCAAGCACGCCACTCACGCATGCGTACACGTACTCGCACAAGCAAGCACGCCACTCACGCATGCGTACACGTACTCGCACAAGCAAGCACGCCACTCACGCATGCGCACACGTACTCGCACAAGCAAGCACGCCACTCACGCATGCGCACACGAACTCGCACAAGCAAGCACGCCACTCACGCACTCGCACAAGCAAGCACGCCACTCACGCATGCGCACACGTACTCGCACAAGCAAGCACGCCACTCACGCATGCGCACAAGTACTCGCACAAGCAAGCACGCCAATCACGCATGCGCACACGTACTCGCACAAGCAAGCACGCCACTCACGCATGCGCACACGTACTCACACAAGCAAGCACGCCACTCACGCATGCGAACACGTACTCGCACAAGCAAGCACGCAACTCACGCATGCGCACACGTACTCACACAAGCAAGCACGCCACTCACGCATGCGAACACGTACTCGCACAAGCAAGCACGCCACTCACGCATGCGCACACGTACTCGTACAAGCAAGCACGCCACTCACGCATGCGCACACGTACTCGCACAAGCAAGCACGCCACTCACGCATGCGCACACGTACTCGCACAAGCAAGCACGCCACTCACGCATGCGTACACGTACTCGCACAAGCAAGCACGCCACTCACGCATGCGCACACGTACTCGCACAAGCAAGCACGCCACTCACGCATGCGCACACGTACTCGCACAAGCAAGCACGCCACTCACGCATGCGCACACGTACTCGCACAAGCAAGCACGCCACTCACGCATGCGTACACGTACTCGCACAAGCAAGCACGCCACTCACGCATGCGCACACGTACTCGCACAAGCAAGCACGCCACTCACGCATGCGCACACGTACTCGCACAAGCAAGCACGCCACTCACGCATGCGCACACGTACTCGCAGAATCAAACACGCCACTCACGCATGCGCACACGTACTCGCACAAGCAAGCACGCCACTCACGCATGCGCACAAGTACTCGCACAAGCAAGCACGCCACTCACGCATGCGCACAAGTACTCGCACAAGCAAACACGCCACTCACGCATGCGCACACGTACTCGCACAAGCAAGCACGCCACTCACGCATGCGCACAAGTACTCGCACAAGCAAGCACGCCACTCACGCATGCGCACACGTACTCGCACAAGCAAGCACGCCACTCACGCATGCGTACACGTACTCGCACAAGCAAGCGCACAATAAAATGTAATTGAAAATCACGAAACTTGAGAATTCCTTCTTATAGCCATTCAGTTCTATAGCTGCAAATATGACATACTATATCGTTAAACTTCGACGAACAACATTAGAAATATCCCATTCCAACCAAGTGTGATCCAGGGGCGTCGGCACTCGGCACATGTGGGTAATGGGGTGGGGGGTGTGTGTGGGGGGGGGGGGCATTTGCTGCCTTCCTTTGTACGAACACTGTTTCGTTCCTTCCTTGAACTCTTGAACCGACATTTTAATAGTTGAGATGATGATAATGCTGTTTCAGTTTTACATCTCGTACCGCGTACGATGCACGTATATCCTGTTGAATAGCTTAATTGTATTTCTAGAGACATAAAAAGCGCTACACAACATAGTGAAACTAAATTCCAAAAGAAAGTGAACCAAAGTAAAGTAGATTGCCTCCTCCAGCCTTATCAAGGTAAAACATAGAGCTATTACTTGAACGGATTGCTTCGGACCCTCGGCACTTGCAGGAAAGCTAATAAAACAATAAACCTGTGTATATAAAATCACCAACTTCAAATATTTCATGTTATGTATTGATCACATTATTTCGCATCGAAAAAGTAAAAAATTATCTTGAACTCTCCCCCCCCCCTTCAAAAAGCAGTGGTGAAAGTGGTAACAAAAAGTGCCGGAGCTAAGTGGGCAATTTGAACCCACTCCCCCCCCCCCCCCCCCCCAATACGACAATACAGTTGAAGTTTAAAGAGACAATAAGGTGCCATTTTCAGTTTTCAGCAAAAAGACTATTATTGAAATTAGCCGTGGCCTCAGTTAAAACTTTGTTTTGGACTTCTCTTTTACTGATTTAACGTAAGTAACTATTCTATTGTTACAATGAGTGATACTTGATCGTTTAACTAATTAGTAATCAGTTTTAGATGGTATTGCTATAATTTTATGTGTACAAATAAAATTTTAATCAGTACCGATACGGCGCTCCGGTGCGCTCCAACTCACTTTAAAAAAAAAGTCTTCAAGGCAAAAAGTCTTTTCCGACTTTCCTGGTGTGGTTAAAGTGATTCTGACAGAAACGAAAAAAAAAGCGTGGAGAACATGGCATAGATATGAGCGCTACGGGGATATTTGCCAGGATAAAAGTGTCTGTCTGCATTGTAAGTCATGGGGGTACATACAACTCGTGCAGGTGATCTCAAAACACATGTTGACTGCATTATTAATGACGTTGAAATAAAAACCAACATAACCAATAAAGAAGTTTTAAGGGGGAAAACTTCTTTATCGACTCTGATAACATTTATTGGCCTAGAACTTGGTTTATCCATAACTCGACTCGCCGACGACCTTCAAATCTACCTGCCATACTAGGCCTACTGGCAAATAGTAACCGCGGTCTTCTGAGAATCTTCTCATACATCACCTATAATAAAACGAAAACATTGCCATGTTGTACCATAAACTTAAAACAATGTATTCAACAGTTGACTGCCCGACCCGGCATTACTCGGAATGGCTCGACAATACTGCTCCAGCACAATGTTACGAGGTTACAACAATCTGGTTTAGACAGACTATAACCCACCCACACACACGGCCTTTGCACACGGCTGTCATGAAAGAAGAGTTAAATGCCGCCATATACATTCGCAACTCTGACTTATGGTCACCACTTGAGTCAAAACATTGCTCGTCAATAACTAATGTTTTCACACTCGTTGTAAACGTCCCATCTATGACCTCCTTCAAAACTCGGTTGAAATCCTTCCTCATATCCCACAGTTTCTACTCACTTCACGAATATCTCACTCACTACTACATAAGCCCTAACTTTATATTGTAACAGATACAACTAGTGCTTATTACTGTACACTTAGTTTATTACTGTGTACTTTGCCTACTTTTTGCTGTGGAACGGTGGAACCACTTTAGCTTGTAATATTGTGTCCCTATCGACACTTTTTTTTAAAGATTCAAGAGTGACGAGCCATCAACCAACATTTTTTTCATATTATTATACTACGTTTTCATGCAGGTTTGAAATCGATTTCAGAACGTTTTGAATTCTCAAAACTGCATATTATAATAAACACTTCAAAAGTGGGTTTGGATCGGTTCGAGTCAACCCTGTTTGCTAGTAGAGTACACTGTATATAAAACTAGTTTTGGAAACTGCCATGTTTAAACACCACTTGCGGAATCGCGGGCTACTAGCGGAGGCTCGCCGAACTCGCAAGTTATGGGAGTTCGACGAGCCTCCGTTAGCCGGAGATCAAGTTGACCTTGGCTAATTAGCAAACTATAAACCGGCGGTGGCGATGCAAATTGAGGTTATGTTTACACTTTTTTTTACCGCGTTCGTTCTCTCGTTCTTGCCTAGTTTGATTGAATTTATGAAATGTCTAGTTCCAAGAGGAATGTTTGGACAGATAAGGAAGCATTACTTATGTTGCCTTCTTTGTTGTTTAAAAAGCCGTGTAATGTCTTAATTTAAGTGACGCTGTATACCGGGAAATATATGAACTAAAAAATGATTTGAGAACGTTTCCAGATATGCGATAACCGCGTCGTTTTGAAATTGGGAACATTTTCTTCAATCTTCTTGTTGCAGCCAACCCACTAAAAATCACTTACTAATCGAGAGTAGTTTGGTTGTTGTGTTTCCAGATCGATGGCATGTAAACGATCGACGAATTTTGTCAAAACTGAATAGTTGATATGTGGGCCCCTCAACTCAAGGCCCTCAAGGCCCCCTCAATGCCCATGGGTAAGGTGAGCCTTGTTGCTGTGGACACACTGGATTCCGTGTAGCGATATTTTCAAACACAACTTGTCGTCCTGGAATGTTGGAATCGAGTTCTTCTTCTTCTTCTTCTTCTTGACGTCACATGCGTATAAGCCTACTCATGCAGCCAGATGCATATTATGGACATCCCTCGATGTTTATTTATGAGCTATATAATGTTCAACGCAATTATGTATACAAGTTAATCAGCAAAGATGGGTAATAAAGTGACTGCAGCACTTATAGAAGAAGAAGACACGGTTGTCATTAGGGAAATGCCAATTAAATAATTAATGGACAGTTAAAATGTTACTATCCAAATTGTAGCTCTAACGAAACCACATCACCCTCATTTGTCAATGTTTCAATATTGTGTCTCGTTTAATAATGAAGAGTATGTCGCCGTCCCCAACCGTGCGAGTGGATTATTACCATGGAGTCTGCAAGTCAATGTATGCCCGTCGGCTGTTTACAGAACTCGAGCCATCATATTCGTGACACGTGAGCCATTTTGCACGAAGAGCATAAACTTAACAAGCGCGCCAATATACATTTAGGGCCAGACGCAAGACCATGCATAGTATTTGCGAACTGTTGCGACATTAGAGGCGCAGCTGTAATAAGGAAAAGAGTTGGTACACAATATGACGGTACAGTAAAAAAATTCGTTAATTAACCATGCAGAAATTCAACCTTCAACATTAACTTAATGTTACTGACGGTGATGTTTATGAAAAAGCAAGTTGTAGACTTGATATTATTAACTGTGTGCTCGTGCAGTGCAAACAAGGAAAGTAGCTGCGCTGTTTTTCAATATGTGTACCACAATTCTAGTTCGAGGGCTCACATCGGCGAATATTATGACCCACCCTATAAAGGCTAAACGCTTGAGAGTCAAAAACTTTCCCCCTATAGTATATATATAAATATGATATTTTAGATTTTGGGAATTGCAAAAAGTATAACACGAAAACATTTTTTACGGTTGACCAATCCGATGTTCATTTTAAAAATTAATATCAATGTTTCGACGACGTGAAGACTCGTATTTTTCAAGATGTACAAAAAAATAAAAACCACAACAACCAAAAACACGTATGCATACAAAATCAAAATCACTGCCACAGCGAAACATCACTGAAAAAGACGAGTCTTCACGTCGTCGAAACGTTGATATTAATTTTGAAAAAAACATTGGATTGGTTAACCGTAAAAAATGTTTTCATATATATATTGTATGTATCGTATGTATAATAATAATAAAAATAATAATAATAATAATAATGATAATTATAAAAATTAAATATAATTAAATAAATAAATGTACATATATAAATAAATATTCGCGTAAATTTTCGTGGTCCATATTTGTTTTATATTAATTGTTTATGGTAAAATACTACGTTATGTAAATAACAAATATTTATTTAAAATGGCCTCGTTTCGAATGGATTGCAACTTTTATTTTCAAGGGAATATAAAACATTCAATGATTGAGTTGCATTGATCATGGTATACTTGGTCATTGTCAGAATTCTCTTTATACCGTGTGGTGTGTTTGTTATTGTTTTGGTTTTTTCTACTTGTTTATTTTATGTTTTCATGTTTCTATTCTTGTTATTTAATTTGTCCTTTGAAAATGATAGGTGCAATCCTTTTGAAACGCAGGGAATATAAAATAAATATTTGATTACACAACATAGTATTCTACCGTATAAGCACAGTCAAGTGTCAAGTAAAGTACAGGATTTGTTGCTATGGATTGTTATATTACAAGCTATTTTCCATGAGAAGAACAAACTCCATAGCAACCATAAACAAATCACATATTTAACTCGACTGTGCGGCGTTTACACGGATCACGCCTTGTGTAGACGTGAAGAGTGGATCACGCCGAGACCGTCAGGTCGCTCTCCCACTGCGGCCTCGATCTCGCCCCGTGGCCACTGCGCAGTGCGCATGCGTAGGATACGCCAAGCGTGGTGGGTTCACAACGCAACACTTCACGCTCGAAGAAAGCTCACCTCACGGCAGCCCCAGTCGTGTAGAAAGACCCGTGAAGAGAGCAATGTCGAGACTACAGAAGAAGAAACAGTGCCGTGATGTGCTGAAACTGTCCGATACCGACACCATCAGGTTTCTAGAACTCTATCGGGGCGAGAGTTTGCTGTACGACATAACCATGGACGAGTATCGGCAACGCGATTTACGTGCAGCGGCAGCAAGTCGAATTGCAAGCGCGTTAAATATTGACGGTTTTACATTCCTAAAGTTCACTGGTTTCTTACGATGAACTCTTTTCTTCGGCCATTCATCTACCAGAGACCCACTCTAACAAGTCTCGTAAGTACCAACATGTCATTCATCTACCAGAGACCCACTCTAACAAGTCTCGTAAGTACCAACATTTCATTCATCTACCAGAGACCCACTCTAACAAGTCTCGTAAGTACCAACATTTCATTCATCTACCAGAGACCCACTCTAACAAGTCTCGTAAGTACCAACATTTCATTCATCCACCAGAGACCCACTCTAACAAGTCTCGTAAGTACCAACATTTCATTCATCTACCAGAGACCCACTCTAACAAGTCTCGTAAGTGCCAACATTTCATTCATCTACCAGAGACCCACTCTAACAAGTCTCGTAAGTACCAACATTTCATTCATCTACCAGAGACCCACTCTAACAAGTCTCGTAAGTAACAACATTTCATTCATCTACCAGAGACCCACTCTAACAAGTCTCGTAAGTACCAACATTTCATTCATCTACCAGAGACCCACTCTAACAAGTCTCGTAAGTACCAACATTTCATTCATCTACCAGAGACCCACTCTAACAAGTCTCGTAAGTACCAACATTTCATTCATCTACCAGAGACCCACTCTAACAAGTCTCGTAAGTACCAACATTTCATTCATCTATATACTAGAGACCCACTCTAACAAGTCTCGTAAGTACCAACACTTCATTCATCTACCAGAGACCCACTCTAACAAGTCTCGTAAGTACCAACATTTCATTCATCTACCAGAGACCCACTCTAACAAGTCTCGTAAGTACCAACATTTCATTCATCTACCAGAGACCCACTCTAACAAGTCTCGTAAGTACCAACATTTCATTCATCTACCAGAGACCCACTCTAACAAGTCTCGTAAGTACCAACATTTCATTCATCTACCAGAGACCCACTCTAACAAGTCTCGTAAGTACCAACATTTCATTCATCTATATACTAGAGACCCACTCTAACAAGTCTCGTAAGTACCAACACTTCATTCATCTACCAGAGACCCACTCTAACAAGTCTCGTAAGTACCAACATTTCATTCATCTACCAGAGACCCACTCTAACAAGTCTCGTAAGTACCAACATTTCATTCATCTACCAGAGACCCACTCTAACAAGTCTCGTAAGTACCAACATTTCATTCATCTACCAGGGACCCACTCTAACAAGTCTCGTAAGTACCAACATTTCATTCATCTACCAGAGACCCACTCTAACAAGTCTCGTAAGTACCAACATTTCATTCATCTACCAGAGACCCACTCTAACAAGTCTCGTAAGTACCAACATTTCATTCATCTACCAGAGACCCACTCTAACAAGTCTCGTAAGCACCAACATTTCATTCATCTACCAGAGACCCACTCTAACAAGTCTCGTAAGTACCAACATTTCATTCATCTACCAGAGACCCACTCTAACAAGTCTCGTAAGTACCAACATTTCATTCATCTACCAGAGACCCACTCTAACAAGTCTCGTAAGTACCAACATTTAGGGCAGGAATGCAGAGTCAAGTATGTGATTTTGTTCATGGTTGCTATGGAGTTGGTTCTTCTTATGGAACATAGCATGTAATAAAACAATTGACTGTGCATATAGCCCTTACAGCCTACAGTGTGGGTTTTAGTAAATACATAAAGTACACATGCACTGATGACTCCGATGGTTCGACGCTCACGCTGTAGTAATATCAATGAAAGTAATAATGATGATGATAATAATAATGGCAATATTATATTTTATAAATTGTATAATTAATGAGTTTAATAAGGTAAGCACATGAAATACTCGACATTTTGTGTCCGTACAACCCGTTCACACCGGCTTTGACCGAGTATGTATGCAACAAAAACTCATTATAATCATAGCTATAAATAAACAATTGATTTAAAAAGGTTAAACATTGTTATCGCCACTATTTTTATACGTAAGACTAATATATTTCATAAGTCTTGGTGTGCTCTCAAGATAAAAATAGCGTTAATTTCGTGTGGTTCTAAAACGCGGGAAACTAACCATTTCCACTTCAGCTACATATTTATTTATGTAGGCCTAATTTGTCAAATAATTACATATTTTTGCACTATTATTACCAGCTTTAACTTTCCTTTGCCAAGACATCTATCTATCGTCATTGAAATATTCAGTTCAGAGTAATTATCATGGTGTCTCTCTGCATTTGTGCATGCATGGCTACAAGTCTGTTTTCTGAAGGTCGTAGGCTGGGTCGTAGGCAATAGCGGCTTTGAGACAATTTTACTGATGGGGCGTAGAATGAAAGAGTTACTATTAGAAAAGCGGATTTTGTCATACGTCAATAATATAGCAACATAAAAACATGTCAGATTCCTTGGTGAGGCATAGCCTCACTTGCCTCACCCGGCGAGTCGCCACAGTGCCTAGGCCACTACTTCGCTGTTGCCTCCTTGTTCCAATGTGCGTTATATGGTTTCCAGCCGCATTACCAGTCATTCTAAGGGGCTCGTTCGCCTTATTCCCAGCTGTTGTGTAAAGCCGCGTACCAGTCATTCTAAGGGGCTCGTTCGCCTTATTGCCAGCTGTTGTGTAAAGCCGCGTACCAGTCATTCTAAGGGGCTCGTTCGCCTTATTGCCAGCTGTTGTGTAAAGCCGCGTACCAGTCATTCTAAGGGGCTCGTTCGCCTTATTGCCAGCTGTTGTGTAAAGCCGCGTACCAGTCATTCTAAGGGGCTCGTTCGCCTTATTGCCTGCTGTTGTGTAAAGCCGCGTACCAGTCATTCTAAGGGGCTCGTTCGCCTTATTGCCAGCTGTTGTGTAAAGCCGCGTACCAGTCATTCTAAGGGGCTCGTTCGCCTTATTGCCAGCTGTTGTGTAAAGCCGCGTACCAGTCATTCTAAGGGGCTCGTTCGCCTTATTGCCAGCTGTTGTGTAAAGCCGCGTACCAGTCATTAAGGGGCTCGTTCGCCTTATTGCCTGCTGTTGTGTAAAGCCGCGTACCAGTCATTCTAAGGGGCTCGTTCGCCTTATTGCCAGCTGTTGTGTAAAGCCGCGTACCAGTCATTCTAAGGGGCTCGTTCGCCTTATTGCCAGCTGTTGTGTAAAGCCGCGTACCAGTCATTCTAAGGGGCTCGTTCGCCTTATTGCCTGCTGTTGTGTAAAGCCGCGTACACACTAAACTTGGGAGCTCGCGGATGTAATTCGTTTCCCGAAACAATTTGTCGACACTACGTGATCTCTTTATAGTTGCAAAATGTTTTGCTCAGCAGTCAAGTTACGCCTACTTTATGGCTTCTTCAACGAAAAGGCGTCGTCACCAACAAATAACATTACTGATAATTTCGGCGGAAGGTCAATTGAATTACCCTTGATTGCACTGGACAGCGAACAGTTACGCCAAACCAAACCCACTATCTGAGCACCGACCGTTGCTCCTACATGGATATAAATTAATAAACAATCACACTCAACCAGTGCTAACAATATTATGCTGGTTCTTGTACTTAGCATTCAGATCCACTTTTTGGTGGACAAACAATTTCCCGTGTTCATTGTCGAGCGCATCTACGCACCCCGGAAAGTTCCATCTGGTTTTTAATTCATGCGCAATGCTTTCACTGCATTCATCCATATTTTCATAACCATGCAACAAAATTCTGTTATGGTTGCACGGAGTTCATTTTTGTAAACGATTTAATAAAAATAACTATTTTTGTAGGTGGTGTCGTCAAAACAGAAGGACTCATCGGAAAAACGTGCAGACTATCCATTACAGGATGACAGATGTATGGAAGATGAAACAGAAAGCCGTGAAGAAACTACAGCAAATATACAACATCGTCTACAACGACAACAATATACAACAGCGACAGCTATCAAAATCGAGCCCGGAACCAGCAATCAACAGGCCTGTACACAAACCAGCGAAGGAGGTAAGAGGAAGGATGTGTCTGTCGAGGACGACCCACGTGGTGACAAGTTGATAAAACGAAATAAGTTGAGCGGTGACAACACATCTGCAGATATAGCTAAACTACAGGACATGTTTGAAACTGTAAAATCAATGACGTCACCCAGAGAACAAGACATGTACGACCATTTCGGGAACTATATTGCCTCTTTGCTTCGTTCCATTGGGTGTCCAAGGGCTCTGAAAATACAGCAGGATATCTCAAATTTGGTGTTGGCTGAGATGACATAAACGTGTGATGCGATGTCCTTAGCCTCAATTCAAGTCAAGTCCATCTACATCAAATCAATGTCACCAGCTTTTGGATAAAGCGAAACTATTGGGCCCGGATTCACAATGGTGCCTAAGTGCTAAGACGTCCTAGTTTAGGTAAATCTTAGTAAATCACGCACATATCGTTCTGCAATGTCATAATGATAAAATATATTAAAATATAAACAATTTAACTAATAATATTTTGTTTGTAAATGTTTAGTAATACCCAGAGATGATTTATTTTGATTTATCTAGATAGGATTTGCCTAACTTAAGACAACTTAGAGTTAGACAACTTTGTAAATCCAGGCTAATATGAACACTAGAACTATTCATGGATTACAAATTGTTTCGACAAAGGTTAAACCAACCTTTTAATAGTTCTGATAACATTACTAACATTGTCAATAAAATGCTGAATGGAAGACCATAACTTTCTTTCCTTGTAGATGACACTGGGACCTGGGATGTACCTGGGATGAATTTGCTGATAGTGGATTTTGGTACAGACAAGTATTACAAATTTGTTAATGAGTCGACAGTTGCTAGATAACAATAACTCAGTGTTACTTTCAGAAGCATAATTCGAAAATCTTCAGGGTACTTGCATTACAACTTAAAAAAAAAAACATTGTAGAATGTAGAGCCTATACATATACATTTTGTAATAAAATCCACTCTCTTGTCCACCATCTTATTTTCCTACGTTTCTTAACTTCCAACCTCACTACAAGATCGTCAACCAAAACTGCTGACACAACAGCTTACCCTTCCGTCTCTCTATACCACAGAGACGGAGTTGCACTGACTGCTGGGCAGTGCGGCGGCCATAACTATATGAGTGTGCCTGCGTATGATGCGGACATTTGTTTATGCTGTAAACAGTTTTGTGTTGTGGGTTTTTCTGTATGCAGAAATTATTTTAAGATATTCATTAATAAAGCAACATAACATAATGTAGTGGTTCATACATTCAAGAGGTCGATAACAACGTATACTTAGTTTTTCATGCAGATAAGTATTAGAAATTCATTAATAAACAACACTGTTTACTTACGATGAGATGAGCTATTATTATTTTGATACGTTTACGACGTAAGCAGCTAGGTCATATGACGTCGTTCTGTGGTGTCGGGTGCTAGGTCATATGACGTCGGTCGGTGGTGTCGGGTGCTAGGTCATATGACGTCGGTCGGTGGTGTCGGGTGCTAGGTCATATGACGTCGGTCGGTGGTGTCGGGTGCTAGGTCATATGACGTCGGTCGGTGGTGTCGGGTGCTAGGTCATATGACGTCGGTCGGTGGTGTCGTGTGCTAGGTCATATGACGTCGGTCGGTGGTGTCGGGTGCTAGGTCATATGACGTCGGTCGGTGGTGTCGTGTGCTAGGTCATATGACGTCGGTCGGTGGTGTCGGGTGCTAGGTCATATGACGTCGGTCGGTGGTGTCGGGTGCTAGGTCATATGACGTCGGTCTGTGGTGTCGGGTGCTAGGTCATATGACGTCGGTCGGTGGTGTCGGGTGCTAGGTCATATGACGTCGGTCGGTGGTGTCGGGTGCTAGGTCATATGACGTCGGTCTGTGGTGTCGGGTGCTAGGTCATATGACGTCGGTCGGTGGTGTCGGGTGCTAGGTCATATGACGTCGGTCGGTGGTGTCGGGTGCTAGGTCATATGACGTCGGTCGGTGGTGTCGGGTGCTAGGTCATATGACGTCGGTCGGTGGTGTCGGGTGCTAGGTCATATGACGTCGGTCGGTGGTGTCGGGTGCTAGGTCATATGACGTCGGTCGGTGGTGTCGGGTGCTAGGTCATATGACGTCGGTCGGTGGTGTCGGGTGCTAGGTCATATGACGTCGGTCGGTGGTGTCGGGTGCTAGGTCATATGACGTCGGTCGGTGGTGTCGGGTGCTAGGTCATATGACGTCGGTCGGTGGTGTCGGGTGCTAGGTCATATGACGTCGGTCTGTGGTGTCGGGTGCTAGGTCATATGACGTCGGTCGGTGGTGTCGGGTGCTAGGTCATATGACGTCGGTCGGTGGTGTCGGGTGCTAGGTCATATGACGTCGGTCGGTGGTGTCGGGTGCTAGGTCATATGACGTCGGTCGGTGGTGTCGTGTGCTAGGTCATATGACGTCGGTCTGTGGTGTCGGGTGCTAGGTCATATGACGTCGGTCGAATCAGATCCAGCACACATCGCCGGGGTCGTCATATAAGGGGAAACAAGATTTATCTGGTGATTCTGGAGAGGGGCGCGGGGAATTGGTTGCCGTTTAGGTCGTAAAGAGGGCGATATGTGAATGGGAAAGAGATGCGAGACCAAGACGTTGAAATGGAAAAAAGTGAGGAAGACTACATAATGAATGAAAAAATGGTTTTTACTTAAGTTATGTACAGAGTCCTCTTTGCGGGCACCGGTTACCACGAGGATACCACCTCGAGCTAACAACGCCGTTTCATCGGAAAGTGATTATTTTATAAATAAATAGCAAAGAAACGATTTACTTCATAGACAATCAAAGTCCTGGGTATGGATTCACAAGAGGTTCTGTCTTTTTCTGGTTCTTTGAACCTCATGTGAATCCAGGCCAATATTCTGAGAACATATTTTTTAAACGTCTTATTGGAATGTTCATTGTGTCTTTGTTCCAAACAGGAATTAGTATAACTTCTTCATATGACTGAGTCTGGTTTCACAAGAGGTCTTAAGTTTGGCCGGTCTTAGAGTTAAGATCAGAAACAGACTTAGAATGAATTAATAAACACCGGGGCGGTGTTTGTAAACGAAGACATCTATCTATTTTACATAATGAACGAAGGTCATCATCGTAGAACATAATTACATAACCGGTGAACGACACAACATGCAAACAACATCTACATTATCCCCGCGTGCTGAAGATATGACTCAAACAAGGAGTTACTCGACTCTGCGGTTGCAATCAAAATGAACTACGTAGAGAGATATTCATAAGCGTGATGATGTGTTGAATATAAACGAATAGGAGTTATTTTAAGTATTTCTAAATGCGTTGCATGCATTTAAACTTAGACTAATCACTCGGATATAATATGGGGTACTGTAAACTATAGAATGGTATTCATACTAGTTGAATGTGCTGAATGTAAATCAATATAAATTATTTTTAAAATTTTCTGACGACGTTTTAATAATCTGTAAATCATAGACTGAATTAATAAATATTACGTCCAATAAACACTGAACACAGTCCACAATGCAAATGCTCTATTTCAACTCAAAATTACTTCGCAACAACACTGGTCAGCACAGACAACAAAATGGTGAAATGCAACAACCAAAGTTATTATATTTTACCCTCAGTTACGACAAAACAACTAGAAACAGTCTCATCGCATCGCTCGTAGCAACACATCTTGGCATCTCACATGCCTGAGACGTGGTTTGTCTCGCGGCCAGTATTACAAACACAACACGGTGCCTCATTACCACCACAACAATGCCTGATTGAGAGGCACGTGCCTGGAATGACGCTCTCTCGATAAGGCACCGCCACACACTCGACAGGTGCCTCCGTTTTGACTGACTTCCTACATGGAGCGCTTCTATTTATAACCCTCACATTTTAATCTTGCACCAAATGTGGTTTTCAGTTCCCTCTGTCTGCATGGGGCATGGGGCATGGGGCATGGCTTGCACATCTAATTCACACCTCGGACATCCCTTGAATGCCAAGCAGATCTCCATGCAGAGTGGAGTGGCTACATTGATCGATATATCCAATGTATAGCGCTGATTTTATCAGGAAAACGTAAAAGAGGTGAAGGAATGTCGTATACCTTATACAGGGTTATCTCATAAAAGTCATGTTTACACGACAGCAGTGAGATTGGGATTGAGTTGAAATAGAAAATGGTTTTATATGCAACATAGGATTCTATTTCAGTCCTTGCTGACTTCCATACAACCATATTGTGAGCTTATTTCTATAAACCGGAAAGTTGGAAAGAAAATGTTGAATGGCGTTATGTGTGAGCAGACGGGTATGGGGCGGGGGGGGGGGGGGCGATCCACCATCCCCCCCCCCTCCCCTATTTATGTCTTTAAAATTAACGAATGGGGCATTACAAGTAGGTCGTAGGAGGGAAAGGGTGTTTTTTTCAAAACTGGCTAATCTACAAATAAAACAGCGAACCAATACATGCAGGATGCATCTAGATCGACTGCGTGTAGAATACTGAGCTTATTCATATACATGACAAAACCCAGCGGCGTTGAAACTTGGGAGGCAGAGTGGTAAGTGGTACCTGTAGCTATTTGAAATCAATCCACTACTGATACTATTGAATTAAATGAACATTGATATTCAGTCCATCTACATATATGATCGACCATCGTCTCGATTAGCCTCCATGCCCAAGGAACACTGGCGCCCGAGCCTGCCGAGCGACCACCCAGTGTACTACAACTTGCAGGTAAATTATTTGTAGCTAATTGTTTTATGATCGGAATATATGCACGCAACACAAAACTGTTTACTCAAGTAGATGCAATAAACCGAACAGCGAATGCAATAACCTGCAAAGCCAATAAAGCGTTTAACAGATTGTAAATATTGGAAAGGCATTTTAAACTAAGCCTGTCTTTCCTATAGCGATATTTCTTATATTATCGTATATTGATTGAGATAATTACAATATGCTCGGGTCCTGGCTGATTATAGGTCTCGCCGGGGCCACGGAGGCTGGGGGCCGAACTTACCAAGTGATATTTCTTAAATCTCAATCAAGGAACTACACAGTAGGTGAAAGTGTGTGTTGACTGTTGATACAGTGGAAGCAGTTTCCACATCTTGGGCCCGAGAGTTTGCATACATTGAACGCCTTCTAAATATATAGTTTCTAAATAGTTGCCGCGGGTAAATACTCACGTCGGTGGCTCCACGTGATGCTATACTATTGTCAATGAGACAAGAGTAAAGTTCTTCGTGCGTATATCCGTGACGTCACCATGACGATTTTATGACCGTCTCTTCATCCATGACAAGTGAGAAGGTGTCTAGATTAGCCCTGCAGATGTCAATAACATTAAGAATAAAATAATGTTGCACACGAATCTATATATAAACTGCATCGCTTTTCTATTAATTAATTGATATGACTATTTATATTGCATACTGGGGGTGAGTTGTTATTTTCCTCACTTCGCAAGTGCCTAGTGATATTGACTGTTGTCAACCGTTAACACGACATACAAAACTTAAACACTGTAAGGATTGCCTGTGGCCGGGGTCGAACCAGCGACCTGCCAGATGAGAGTACCGGTCTCACCTCGAGGTGTGCCTATGTAACACACGTCTCAAGTACGTGGGCCAAGCGCCGCCGTGCACGTGCGTACGTCTGATTGGCTCCCCAAAACAAGCGCTAAACACCTACGTAGGGCGTCGGAAGTCTCTCGGACATTTCGGATGTGACGTCGCAAGTCACAGCACTTCCGGCGACCACCTCTCGGGCCTACAGCTACGTGGGCCTCGAGACTAATGTGTGGTTGGTTTCGGCAAGATGGGAACCCTTGAATCAGTGCTACGACATTCTACTAATTGCGGGTGCGATGCGATTAAAATGCTTTAAAAATAGTCAAAACGTAATCCAAAATATGACATTCCATAAAAAATATCATGCCATTTCTTATGAATGTTTCTTGTTCAAAGAAATATTTCCGTTATCAAATGAACTCATTTACAGTTGCAATGTCTTGTTGCAACACACCTTATATACGCACCCTGCAATCAAATAAGTTAGTTTGAACAACTGATATCAGAACAGAGAAACATTCAACAGAAAGAGCATATCTATGGAATGACATATTTTGGTTTACTTTTGTACAATTTTAACAGATAGAAATTGCGAGTTTTACACGGTAGATCAACACAGCCTCGCAAAGTGTACACATATATATATACTCCCATTCCCCTTGCTAGTTTTCACTCAAGGGTTTGCTTGCTCAGGCATAACGAAACATTGCAGTGATGGTTTACGTCTTCCTATAAATATCGCTTGGACATTCCTCTCAACGTGTACAAATACCCTCACCAACATTGTTTTGCTCAGTCACCATGAAGGAAAATGCTTCAACCAAAATATATGAAGTCGTTCAACAGCCACGATGTGGTGCTGACGTCATATAGGGGGGGAAGCATTGGCCAAACAAATGTCAGTATTTGAAAAAGCCACACGCTGATTGCCTCCGAATCACTGATCTATAGCGTAAGCATTCACAAGGTGGCTGTGGAACCACTTTGTTTAATTCCGTAATGAAATAGAGGGAGACACGCAATATAGAAACGTTCTTTCAAAAAGCCAAAAAAACAAAATTGGCCAATACGTAAGTATTTTCATGCTTACGTTACGACACAGCCGAGTCCGATGGTACCAAATTAATTTTTTACCTACATCAGTGGCGTAGCTAGAAAACCACGGGCCCCCGGGAAATAGAATCTGGCGGGCCCCTATCATGTACTCGTGAACGTAATTTTGTATTGTGTCCGGGATTATGTTCATTATTTAAAGGCGTATCTCAAATCTCTTTATTTTCTAAGCTAGTCGACTAGTCTTATCAAGTCAGCAATTGTTGTAAATATTGCCACTAATTGTTGCGTTAGTCTGCTAGCTAGTCGCCTAGCGCCAAAATTGGGATTTATAAAGGATTTATACTGTATACTTGTGTTTGTTTTTTGTTTTTTTTTACCTGAAAAGCAACAATAATCAAAACTGGAATCAAGGACGAAATTTTTAATTTTTACAGCCATTGATTTAGAACTTCCAATTCCGAACTTCCGATAGCAAACGAATTGATTAGATAATCATTAAGTTTGTCTTCTGAGTGATTGTCAATCGAAAGTGTTCTCATCACAATCCCATGCATTTTTCTCAATTGTGAAAATGAGCGTTGTGAACTTGCAACAGTAACTGGTAGTGGTAGAAATTTATAATCAATGCCGTTTACAGAACAAAAATCAGAAAAGTGGAATACGCAGTATTTTGAAACTATGCTTTTATGTACGCAAGATTTACAATCTCGTTTCTTGAACACGACCGAAATTAGATGATCTGCACCGGCAATTATTAATTTAACATTTTTTCGAAGGAATTGCGTATGACTTTATTAATGCTTATAAACAATGATAGGTTTCCAACTCAGGGCAGTCTCGAAACCGGGCCCCTCTAGACCACGGGCCCCCGGGCTTTGCCCGGGCTGCCCGGGCTATTCCTACGCCACTGACCTACATCTCTAGTTCCTACCACCTACTTTAAACAGGTCCATTAGGGATAATTGACGACCTTCAATTGGTTACCTGTAACAAGTGGGTGCACTCTACTCAGCGGAAGACTACATTCAGGAATGTCTGAAAGAACGCGTAACAAGTGGGTGCACTCTACTCAGCGGAAGACTACATTCTGGAATGTCTGAAAGAACGCGTAACAAGTGGGTGCACTCTACTCAGCGGAAGACTACATTCTGGAATGTCTGAAAGAACGCGTAACAAGTGGGTGCACTCTACTCAGCGGAAGACTACATTCTGGAATGTCTGAAAGAACGCGTAACAAGTGGGTGCACTCTACTCAGCGGAAGACTACATTCAGGAATGTCTGAAAGAACGCGTAACAAGTGGGTGCACTCTACTCAGCGGAAGACTACATTCTGGAATGTCTGAAAGAACGCGTAACAAGTGGGTGCACTCTACTCAGCGGAAGACTACATTCAGGAATGTCTGAAAGAACGCGTAACAAGTGGGTGCACTCTACTCAGCGGAAGACTACATTCTGGAATGTCTGAAAGAACGCGTAACAAGTGGGTGCACTCTACTCAGCGGAAGACTACATTCTGGAATGTCTGAAAGAACGCGTAACAAGTGGGTGCACTCTACTCAGCGGAAGACTACATTCTGGAATGTGTGACAGAACGCCAGGAATCTGTTGATTTTCGTTGCATGAGCGCAATGAAAGAGGATCTGTGGTCGGTATGCAAATACTTACGTTGGGGCAAGTATATGAATAGAGATGATGCACCCAACATGGCGCCGAAGCCCCCGGTGTTGGTACCAGCGATGGTATCTCCGCCCGCTGAGGCGCTCTCGCTGTCTTATCGCTGATCAACGCAGCGTCGAGCAATATGTACATATCTGATGGCCGTGTTCCCAGCCATGCACCCCGAGGGCTTCTGGTTCTATCTCACGCTGGCTCTCTAAAAGAAACCGACCCTACACGGCAGCCGCAGCTCGTGCTAATGGCCGTTAATTGCTCGTCAATGGGCCAAGTCGCATAATTATACCGAGTCGTGTGAAAGTAAATAAACTGGCTGTAATTATGTGGAAAAAAATATCCAGTCTGTCATCACTGGTGTCCCTCCCGGTCTTGGACATAGTGTCGGTCTGACGAGGGGAAGGGAAATACGCACACCTCCGTGTAAGAGACACTGTTGATGCACAAGGGGTATAGATAGATATGAAGAATATCTGGAGCTTTTGTGAGAACAATACAAAATACATTTCCCAAAAATTTGGGAGTCCGAAAAATGTTAATGAATGATTCATATCGGCAATCAAGTAATAAAAGTGTTAGCCATTTTCACATCATGTCAGGACAAGTAGAATTATGACATTCAAAAAGATGATTTAATTCTTTTTGTTGGATTTTAATTTTTTATGTTAATTATTTTCATTTATTTTATTGCTTTTATTAATTAAACACTATATTTTACAATAGAATAAAAGCATAGCATTGAAGATGTCAGAGAATTCGTTTGGAAAGAGTACGAGGGGGGGGGGGGGGGCATTATAATAGTGAGACGTTCATTTTTAGACTAGTTTGGTTCCCAAACATTCTACGACCAGTGCAGGCTGGTATCTGAGTAAAGCAGTGCAATATAGCCTCACACTCTAAAACAAATCTCCGAAGATGTGAAAATTCCATTTAGTTTTGTACTCTATCCTTATAGTCCAAACATCTACTTCACATATTAGTGATACTTTACAGTGTCTAGCTATAGCTCAAGCCTCATCTTGACTACAGTCGTGATGATCGCGTACAGTAATGATGTGGTCATTATATCGGCATGGGCGTCTACATGTGTTTGTTTCTATCATTGTTCACAGGGTAACAGTTCTCACAACAACTGATTGAAGCGTCAACTATTTCCATGGCAATCCAAGCCTGTACATTGTTTGATTGTATGAAAGTGGATTGAATTACTACTATAGCCAACTGTTATAGTACATGACTACATATTGTGTTCTAATGGGGCACAATTACCAAAGTCTATAACCTAGTGGAGGCTTGTTTCTCAAAACTGCGCCAGGAGATTGACGGATCTTGGTATACTACAAGACACAGTTTCAAAATTATAGAACGAGGTGATTGTTAAGTGTAGACGTCAGACGAGGCATTATCAGAGCTCACTCTGCCACAGGGGCGGACTGGGATAAAAAGGCCCGGGATGCTGGGTTTCGGGGGGGGGGGGGCCGCACTAGGGAGCGTGGCGCAGCTGGGGTTAGGGCGAAGCCCCAGCCGCCGGAGGCAAATATGCCGAAGGCGTAAACAATTTTTTGGGGTTGCATTGAATTTTATGGCCTAAAATGCGATTTTAGGACTCGATTAACAGAGGCCACCCTACCAGTAGCAAAATAATTTTAAATATATTCAATTAATTACATTGAATATTTACAATAAATATTACATTAAATTCAATTATAAGTTCAAAATAATACTTATAGAGTGGGGTTAAGATTTTTTTTTTAGCAATATACAGAGAAGTATTTATATCATAGGAACCTTCTGGTGGCGGCCCGGGATGCTGGGTTTCGGGGGGGGGGGGGGGGGCGCACGAGGTAGCGTAACGCGGCTGGGGTCTGGGGCGAATCCCCAGCCGCCGGAGGCAAATATGCCGAAGGCGTAAACAATTTTTTGGGGTTGCTTTGAATTTTATGCCACGGCGAGGTTGTCCGCCGTGGCACCAGCATACGACGCAAAGGGGCGTACCTACCGATGTATTCTGATGGCCCGAGCGAGGTTTGAAACAGTCGCCGAGGGAGCTATCCATCGAACGGGCCCGGTTATATTGCGGAGCTGTCGAACCGATGAGGGGAGAAGGGGGCTCCTGCATGTTTACTGTTTTAATTAAAAGGGAAGGAGAAAGTTTATGTTCTTCGTTGTCGATTCAAGGGGTATATCTTGAAAATAGTGATACCAATTGAAATTGAAATGTTTATAACAACAAATTACTAGAACACCGTGAAAGTGGGTTTATTTTTTTTCCAAATTTTGTTTTAAAAATCGGCGGTTTTTAGTGTTAGGCGGTGTTATTATTTTTAGCTGTGTAGAGTGACACAATGTACTATACAATCTACGAACTACGAGCGCTAGGCCTACATTCGCGCCAAGTAAAACGTTTTGGCTAAATAAAGATTCTTATCCCCGCTATAGAAAAATGGTTCAAAAGTTTTTCGTTACAAACGAAATGTATTCATTTTATGAGAACACGACTTTTTGTACAAGTTTTGGGAAAACGTTCACTGTTTAATGGGAATTCAGACAGCAGTTTTGCGAGATATCGTGGTTATTTCGCGTAAAACAAGAGATTTCGCAATTTGCGTGTTATAATGTTAATTTCGATTTTTAACTTTTATATTTTTGGAATATTCACAAAAATCATATGATTTCGCGATCGCGAATTTTACGGGGCTCTACAAATTACTCTACACGTAACAGTACAGCATAAGTACACATTGATAAGACTCGATCGTGCAATGATACCACTATAATACGCGTAATATACGGGATATAAGGCAGTGGCATAGCTTATAATCGGTGCAACCCCCTCCCTCCCCCAATTTCTTCTATCTTAAAAGTGACATTAGTGGCTGACCAGTGGAGGAGGGAGTGAAAAAAGTTTTACTAAAAAGTGAGGTGTTTCCGATTCCCTCAATCATAAGTTTATAACAAAGTTCTAGTTGTAAGAACAGTGGAAATGTAGAAACAAAAACAATTTTCTCTTTCCTTTTCCTTCCCCTGGCAGAGGCTTCGACTGGTAACTTGATGTTTCCTAGATTAAGTGTATGAGGCAGAGCTCCAGCCGCGGCAAAGTTGTATTCGTAAGAGCCACATTCAGAAGTCAGAAGAACTGTATGTGTTGCTTAAACTATTATGAGACCTTGGAGCTTCGGGGGGGGTGAGGTAACCCCAAAGACCCCCCTTCCCCTGCGCGTGCCACTGAGGGCGATTGGTTTATAGTTGCTATGGAGTTTGTTGTTCTTATGGAAAATAGCATCATAGTATGTAATAAAACAATTCCATAGACTCTGTATAGGTCTATTTCCTTTAAAGACATTGGTTTTCTCTTATATCAATGTTCGTTTGTTTTCCTGCATTCCACTGTCACAACTACCGACCTTGAAGGATGGCAAGAGTAGCCCGGGGATGTTGGGGCCTCCCTCGTGGGGTGATGGTCACCTCTCACCGGTTCGACTCCCGCCACCAGTAAACCTGACTGGATACGTCAGACATCTTTGAGTCTTACTCCTGACTGTCCCACTCCGTGACCCACAGTTATGTTAGTCACATGTGTTAGTCAACTCAGAGGGGCAAGGCAAGGTCAAGGTGATGTGATTGCGCTCATATGTAACAATGTCGATGTTATTTAGCCATTTACCATTTATCATGAATTAATTTACAAATAGGGGGCCATGAATGTTAGTCAACTAACACAAAGAAGAACATATTACACATGTTAATTGCTTGTTTTTTTTTTGTTTTTTTTTCATACGAGTGATCGGATAGTTGGGTGAGTCGCACACTTCACTATCCGATCACTCGTGTGAAAAAACAAAACAAAAAACAAACAACATATATCCACAGAATATGAGAACAAACATATAACAATATAAAACATTCATAAAAATGAATTCATTGTGTACATTGATGATAGCGAAAATGTGTCTTATATTACCAGATAATAAACACCAGTGTTCTCTTATGATTTTAGTGATTTCAGTGGTTTTCCTGTCCTTAGGCGAAGCAAGATAAGATGGCCAGTGTAGGATTTTAGTACCTAACACAAAATTAGCATATTCTCTTCTTCGGCTCGTGTCATACAAATGTCAGAGAATATAGGGACCCGCATAAAAGCGGTTGAGATTAACTATTATAGAAACAGATGTAATCAATTGTTAATTCTGCAATGTAATTGTGAGAGTTTTTCCGCTTGTGTGACAGAACAACAACCCAACAAGCACTGACACAAGCACAGACACAAGCACACGAGAATATTTAGATTTGCATTTTTTGGTAAATCGTAAATCGGTTTGACTAAATTTGTTAATATTTTATACACTATCTTGCACAAAAATTTTAGTTTATGATGACTCGCGTAGATCAAATTGTACCTTAATTGTGTTGGTAAGTATACATATTTGTCCCACGAAGTTTTAAACCGACTATATTCTACCTTAATTTAACATAAGTTAAAAGGAAGAAGTTCAAACGATAAACACAATATGCCCAAAATATCGCCCGAACTCTCAAACGACTCAACGCATATTGACATACACAGCATCAAAAGTATACATAGGACCAGTAAATTAAATTAAAATAATATTTCATTCTTTATTTTTCAGAGATCAAAAATCCCTAAATTACTTATAGAATGGTGACGTGTATTTTAAGTGTACTTCCACACAATATGTAAAACAAAATAATAATATTACATGAAAAAAATATTTTTTTTTAAAAACAACGCTTATATTTAAATGCACTAAAAAGTAAAAAATAAATTTTCGCCCAACAAATTTTTGCCTCACTCGGAAAATAAAAGCGTTGGGCGCTTTCGGTATTGACATAGATTGCAGTATTCTGCTGTTTATGCAGGGAAAGCGCCCAACGCTTTTATTTTCCGAGTGAGGCAAAAATTTGTTGGGCGAAAATTCATTTTTTACTTTTTAGTGCATTTAAATATAAGCGTTGTTTTTAAAAAAATATATTTTTTTCATGTAATATTATTTTATACTTTTTAGTCTTAAAGAATCTTGCAATCGAATATATATCGAGTATCGATTAATTAATTATGATGATTTTATTGATTATTTAGTAAATATGACAATTGATTCGTGTATTGTCATTAAGAATACGTCTGTGTGAAAACTTTCAACTCGATTCGACGTTGGGAAGTGGGTGAAACATCGATTCCCACACAAAACATTAATTAATTATGATGAATTAATTGACTATTTTTAGTAAATATGACAATTGATACGTGTATTGTCATTAAGAATACGTCTGTGTGAAAACTTTCAGCTCAATTCGACGTTCGGAAGTGGGTTAAACATCGATTCCCATATAAAACATTAATTAATTATGATGAATTAATTGAATATTTAGTAAATATGACAGTTGATTCGTGTATTGTCATTAAAAATACGTCTGTGTGAAAACTTTCAGCTCAATTCAAAGTTGGAAAGTGGGTGAAATATCGATTTCCATATAAAACATTAATTAATTAATTATGATGAATTAATTGACAATTTAGTAAATATGATAATTAATTCGTTTATTGTCATTAAGAATACGTTTGTGTAAAAACTTTCAACTCGATTTGACGTTATAAAGTGGGTTAAACATCGATTTCCATATAAAACATTAATTAATTAATTATGATGAATTATTTGAGAATTTAGTAAATATGACAATTGATACATGTATTGTCATCAGGAATACGTCTGTGTAAAAAATTTCAGCTTGATCGGACATCTAAAAATAGGTGGAATATCGATTCAAAGATTCCGTCCAGACAAACAAGGCAAGTTAATATAAGCGTTGTAATAATAATAAAAATGAAAACGATGCATCACAATGAAAATGTATATTAATTACAGATAAAGTGGACGTTTGACTACCTACTTCTCAATTATAGTTGCGCAGTTGCATAGGTGAACAATAAAATATATTGTGGCATTCACCTTCTTTTGCCTTCTGTAGTACGTATTATTTACCCTTGAAACAAAATTCACGTAAAACTACTTATTCACTACACTGTGCTATGGTAATACATACAAGTATCGTAACTGAAAAGTTGCAGTTGCTTATGCTCGACTGTTTGCTTGCTAAGTCATTGTATCCTAAAAATAGAGTATTTGGTAAATACAAATAAATATAGTTTCTAAACAAATAACACAGAGCTGCATAATTTATAAACTTCCAGTTCAATAAAACAAGGGAATGTGAAGACTATAGACGTAATTCCACTCACATATTTAGAATATTGGTGTTTTTGCTTTATAGGGCGACTAAGAGAGAATTTAGTACTTTTGGTATACGCAGCTATAGGGTAGCCACAACACATAACACAACCCTCCCTTGTTGTGAGCGAGCGCGAGTCGTGAGGTTAATTAGCCAAGGAAGTGTTAAATGACCCTTAACGCTTCAACAACTACCAACACGCCTTAATGTAATCCATGCACAGTCTTCTTTTAGTCATGGACACCAGTGGCGCACATGTATCTCGCTACAGTGGCGTTCGTACGGCTAATCTCGTCCCAGCTTCCCAACGGCCGTGGATACCTTAACCTACCCTACCAGTGGCGCACATGTATCTCGCTGCAGTGGCGTTCGTACGGCTAGTCCCGTCCCAGCTTTCCAACGGCCACGGATACCTTAACCTACCCTACCAGTGGCGCACATGTATCTCGCTACAGTGGCGTTCGTACGGCTAATCTCGTCCCAGCTTCCCAACGGCCGTGGATACCTTAACCTACCCTACCAGTGGCGCACATGTATCTCGCTACAGTGGCGTTCGTACGGCTAATCCCGTCCCAGCTTCCCAACGGCCACGGATACCTTAACCTACCCTACCAGTGGCGCACATGCATCTCGCTACAGTGGCGTTCGTACGGCTTATCCCGTCCCAGCTTCCCAACGGCCACGGATACCTTAACCTACCCTACCAGTGGCGCATATGCATCTCGCTGCAGTGGCGTTCGTACGGCTAGTCCCGTCCCAGCTTCCCAACGGCCATGGCTACCAGTGGCGCACATGTATCTCGCTGCAGTGGCGTTCGTACGGCTAGTCCTGTCCCAGCTTTCCAACGGCCACGGATACCTTAACCTACCCTACCAGTGGCGTACATGCATCTCGCTGCTGTGGCGTTCGTACGGCTAGTCCCGTCCCAGCTTCCCAACGGCCATGGCTACCAGTGGCGCACATGTATCTCGCTGCAGTGGCGTTCGTACGGCTAGTCCTGTCCCAGCTTTCCAACGGCCACGGATACCTTAACCTACCCTACCAGTGGCGCACATGTATCTCGCTGCAGTGGCGTTCGTACGGCTAGTCCCGTCCCAGCTTTCCAACGGCCACGGACACCTTAACCTACCCTACCAGTGGCGCACATGTATCTCACTGCAGTGGCGTTCGTACAGCTAGTCCCGTCCCAGCTTTCCAACGGCCACGGACACCTTAACCTACCCTACCAGTGGCGCACATGTATCTCACTGCAGTGGCGTTCGTACGGCTAGTCCCGTCCCAGCTTTCCAACGGCCACGGACACCTTAACCTACCCTACCAGTGGCGTACATGCATCTCGCTGCAGTGGCGTTCGTACGGCTAGTCCCGTCCCAGCTTTCCAACGGCCACGGATACCTTAACATACCCTACCAGTGGCGCACATGTATCTCGCTGCAGTGGCGTTCGTACGGCTAGTCCCGTCCCAGCTTTCCAACGGCCACGGATACCTTAACCTACCCTACCAGTGGCGTACATGCATCTCGCTGCAGTGGCGTTCGTACGGCTAATCCCGTCCCAGCTTCCCAACGGCCACGGATACCTTAACCTACCCTACCAGTGGCGTACATGTATCTCGCTGCAGTGGCGTTCGTACGGCTAATCCCGTCCCAGCTTCCCAACGGCCACGGATACCTTAACCTACCCTACCAGTGGCGCACATGTATCTCGCTGCAGTGGCGTTCGTACGGCTAATCCCGTCCCAGCTTCCCAACGGCCACGGATACCTTAACCTACCCTACCAGTGGCGCACATGTATTTCGCTGCAGTGGCGTTCGAACGGCTAATCCCGTCCCAGCTTCCCAACGGCCACGGATACCTTAACCTACCTTACCAGTGGCGCACATGCATCTTGCTGCAGTGGCGTTCGTACGGCTAATCCCGTCCCAGCTTCCCAACGGCCACGGATACCTTAACCTACCCTACCAGTGGCGTACATGCATCTCGCTGCAGTGGCGTTCGTACGGCTAATCCCGTCCCAGCTTCCCAACGGCCACGGATACCTTAACCTACCCTACCAGTGGCGCACATGTATCAGTGCAGTGGCGTTCGTACGGCTAATCCCGTCCCAGCTTCCCAACGGCCACGGATACCTTAACCTACCTTACCAGTGGCGCACATGCATCTTGCTGCAGTGGCGTTCGTACGGCTAATCCCGTCCCAGCTTCCCAACGGCCACGGATACCTTAACCTACCCTACCAGTGGCGTACATGTATCTCGCTGCAGTGGCGTTCGTACGGCTAATCCCGTCCCAGCTTCCCAACGGCCACGGATACCTTAACCTACCCTACCAGTGGCGCACATGTATCAGTGCAGTGGCGTTCGTACGGCTAATCCCGTCCCAGCTTCCCAACGGCCACGGATACCTTAACCTACCCTACCAGTGGCGTACATGTATCTCGCTGCAGTGGCGTTCGTACGGCTAATCCCGTCCCAGCTTCCCAACGGCCACGGATACCTTAACCTACCCTACCAGTGGCGTACATGCATCTCGCTGCAGTGGCGTTCGTACGGCTAGTCCCGTCCCAGCTTTCCAACGGCCACGGATACCTTAACCTACCCTACCAGTGGCGTACATGTATCTCGCTGCAGTGGCGTTCGTACGGCTAATCCCGTCCCAGCTTCCCAACGGCCACGGATACCTTAACCTACCCTACCAGTGGCGTACATGTATCTCGCTGCAGTGGCGTTCGTACGGCTAATCCCGTCCCAGCTTACCAACGGCCACGGATACCTTAACCTACCCTACCAGTGGCGTACAGGTATCTCGCTGCAGTGGCGTTCGTACGGCTAATCCCGTCCAGTGGCGTACATGTATCTCGCTGCAGTGGCGTTCGTACGGTCTTTCCAGTCGTTCCCAGAGGCCATGGATATACTTGACCCAAGACTGTACAAACTGTTGAACCTTACAGATGCTTTCGTGACAGGCGAGGCACTCGTAGCCAATCAGGAACCGCCTGAGACAAGCTCGAGTAAATACCGATCGCTGATTGGCTACGAACCCGTCGCCTGTGACGAAAGCATCCGTAAAGGTAATCTTGGGACATCTATATCTACCATGTGGCCCACCCCGCGCACGTAGGGCTAATCCAGCACCACGGCGCACGTATGTAAGGTGTAGCCCAAAGAGGTCGTGTATATGAAACGAATGAAGGGGAGAGAAGTGGAAGGGGGGGGGGGGGGGAAGAGCAGCCGAGTAATTCCTCCTTGTAGATTCCCTTTTATCCTTACACCGAACGGAGATTTTGAAACCTACCCAACCCCTGGGATTTTAGAGTACATGCTGTGGTTTCGAAGACTTTACTGACATGAAACGTACGCGTAGGCTACCGCGTGAAAATCACTGTTTAATCCCATCTGGTGCAGAGCTCTAGCTAAATTACCTGGAGTGGCAAATTATAGTCGGACTTGGGTGTGGATAGTCCTATGGACTGGTTTCCCTTCTTCCGGCACCCGCACAATGACTTGTTCTAGGCCCAGCTTACGTTTACTAAACAACCGATGAAAACCAATACCGTTCCGATAACAAGTAATGCTTACTGTTGCGACAAATGTAAACTAAAATAGAATTACAGCAAACAAATCCCTTCAGGGAACTCGATTTGTGTACGAACACCACAGCACAATAAGTAAACCATCGATACCTGTGGTGTATAAGGCCACCTTCCTACCTATGTGTGCATTAGCATGTATAGCATTAGGGCTCACATGAAAATGAAAAATGGTAAATTAGAAAGAAACCATGACGCTGCCTCCTCTCCCCCCCCCCCCCTCCGCCACACCCACTTCGCTCATCAATCAATATTTTTGAAAAATACAGAATACGAAAATACAAAATAGAAATAAAGATATTCTGTAGCTAAAAGTACATATAGCCTACACTACAGTTTAATATATGAAGTCCTATAATTTATATAATTAAGAATGTGTTATTTAGGTTGGTCGTCCACATAAAAACTAATAATATAAGAACTCTTATGACGACGAAGATGTAACATATGATTTGATTGATTTTTACTCAGTACAGTGTAATTTAATTTAGTTTATACACAAAGGCTGTAAATTTAGTCTTTAGAATTAGTTCCTACTATGCTCTAGTTTTTATAATACTAATCTTTTCTTGTATACATACACATTTTTGTAAAATAATCCTATCTAAGTTTCACCATAGTCAACATATATTTTTTATTTTGTACACTATTTTCATGCATTTAACTCAATTTACTAATTAATTTTTATTATAATCTAGTGCAGCATGCCCCACCGCCAGTAACGCTTACAAGTATAACAGCACATTGTAATTGTAACTATTGGAAATAAATAAATAAACAAACAAACAAAACAATTTTGTAAATGCACGAGGCCTTCTACCGAGCATATAGCAAACTTGTGTATTTTGAATTTGCATTTCCTTTGGTGGTTTATATTAGAAGACGCTCATTTCATTCGAGTTTTTCACTAATCAACTATGTAAGATCACAACTCACAAGTAACATCCTAAATAAATAAACTAGTCACATATCTTTAATTGTCGTGTGGACGCTTATGGATGGCATTGCCTGTGGATTTGCAATGTGAACATTAAAAACATTATAATACATTTACATTTACATTGACAAACATTACACATGTGTGCCCATTGTCACTAAATAAACAATTGCTTTGAATTGAAAAGTAAAATTTTCATCCTTTATATACAAGTAACAAAAAGTCAAAATACCGTCTATAAAAGGCTAATACTTTGCCAAGAAATTAGCTGTAAATCAGACAGTGAAGGGTATTGTTGACATACTTACGACCAGCTTATAACCTCTGAGACAAAACTTTTTGTGAATCCGGCCCCAGGGGCAGATTCACGAAAAGTTTTAACTTTGGCGGCTTATCTTTAATACCAATAGATCCTGGCGCGTCATTAGCTATTACCGACAAACTTTGCCCTACGTTCGACGTTGCAAAGCAATTCTCTATTAATATTATTAACACGAAAATAACAAAAGTTATACCCAGATGATTGGGTTTTAGAATTTATTAGATCAAATTTGCATTCTTTTTTTTATTTATCATTTGTATTTCTTATTTGTCATAAATCGTGGATGTTTTTTTTTATTAATTAAAATACCCTTGAATTTGTATAACTTGAAAATATCACCTTCATAAAGTTGCCGTACATCAACCTTTTTCCTGCTTCGTCACAGGGGAGGAACCCGCCCCCACTCGTAGCCAATCAGCTACCGCTATTTGCAGGGGTGTCTCGAGCGGTTCGCTGGTTGGCTATGAGCTCCTCGCCTATGACGAAAGTACCTGAAGGTTAGCGTACGACGATTTTAACATGGTTTATTATTCATAAACCGCGTGTACACGTCAAAACACCCCCTTACAAAGCTCATATACCAATATATACCATGTACATATAATAGTAAACTGCGTCTTGTACACTTCCCAATTAATTAGCTGTCAATCAAACTGTGTAGACTGTACAGTATATTGAAACTTTTCGTGAACCTGGCTCCTGGCATTTACAACTTTCTCAATAGAAATTCGATAGTTAATGTTGCATGTTTTCCCGATACTTCTTGCTTTTCTACTTGAAAACATGGGACATTGGTTACATGGGAGTTTCTACGATTACCAGTGTAAAGTCCTTTACCAACCTGTTGTATACTATACTAGTAGTTTTATTCTTTTAACAAATTCTTAATCACAAATTCTTATAAAATCTTAATAATCTACTTAGACCAGTCTTTATTTGTAAATAACGTGAACAGTCAACAACATGCCTAAAGGGCCTGGGATTATAGGATCTTTTAGAAATGGTATTAAAGATAAGTGGTAAGCTTTTCTGTAAAAAAAAACACAGTGATTCCGTGAAGTAAATCCTGCCCTAGGATAATAAGTCCTAGTTTCTGTTTATCTGCGACTGTGAGTGGATGTTTGCCCGCTGGGTCCACGACACTGCTGGGACCACTACAGACGTGGATCAAGTACACAAAGGCCTCTCGCTCGTTCACACCTTGTGGCGAGTCTGTGGTCATTTAAAAGTAAAAGTACAATTTGAATGACAATTGCCAATTACGCAATTTAAATGATTTCCCATCTCGTGGGTCATCTGTGACCGTATTACGTCATCGCGGGCGGCTGCGGTTGGCTGCGTCGACCGACCAATGGCAGCGCGCGGAAGCTACTGGCGCGAGGATCAACGTGCGCGCACAAAAGTCTCGTTCAGTCGCAGTGCGTCTCTCGAACGGTCAGGTTTTGAAATTTCGAACAATCAGTATTCGAACGTCTGCCGGTAGCGTCCTTACGTCGTACGAGTGTCTGTCAAGTGTCATTGTCGAGTAGTTTATTTGTGAAAGTGTGCGAAGAGGTGAAGTGTAATTTGGACAAGTTTTTACTTGTTTTGATCCCGTATCTGGTGGAATACGTTGGAATATAAACACATATATAAGGTAGGTTTAACAACATGATGACATGGGCTTCTTCAATAAAACCATCATTACATTATCGAAATGCAAGCTTTGTGACGTGAAAGTGATCTACTCCTTACTCCCCGTTGCCTGTATTTGTTTATTCACAGCGCTCGCGAGACCGACGGAACTCACTCTGCATTTATTTAAATTTCATGTTAATAATTTGAAAGTAATTATTTTCGTTCTCGTTCTCTAAAAAACAAAACTCCACATGGCTGTGGGTCACCCAAGTGCAAACCATGGCTATATTTAGCCAATTGCGTTTGTTGCGTATACTCCAGTTTCAAATTACGCTATTAAAAGCCAATTAAAATCGAGTTAATTTGGTGTAGGAATACCACGTCCAAAGTCTGTTATGTAATATAGGTCGCAAGAGCTTCCGATGAACTTGCTATAAGGACGGAACAATATTTGAATGTGACGGAGGAAACCCCGCTCGGGATCGAACCAGATATTCTACTTTGCATTCCTTCTGGAACGTTTACGTTGGGGGCGATGTGAATGCGTTATTGCACGTCGAGGGAGCTTCGCTTCGGTTCCCACAACCTGTCCAAAACCACCCCCGTGGAACAATCGACGCTAAAGGTACCCGCCCGTCGACGCAATGGAAATACACGTTAGTAGTGCCACAGTTTTCCCCAAAAATACTTGTCGAGTACTCAACGTTATTGGTACATGTTCACGACGTGGTAATGCCGATCTGTCTTGAGCTCGATTAGATCAGTGGTGTAGTGCCAAATTTACCAGTACGTATACGCTTCGGTGGAAAGCTGGAGGGACACATCTTTCCAGAAAATAAAAAAAAAACATGAGGGGTTTGGGGGGCAGAGCCCCCCAACAATGGCGCCGCAGGCGATTTAAAAAAACAGGCTTTTTAGAGTGTGATTTGAGCGTTTTAAAAACCAAAACCGGACTAAATGCAATCCCGAAATACTGCAGTTTTCGTAGTGCAAAACTAACAAATCACCAAAAATAATTGGAACATCTGACGAGAATTGTTCAGGAATACGTTTTGGGGCTTGGGAAGTGGTTTGGCGCCACACACGTAGCCCGTGGCCATATAAGTATATCTGTTGATACTAGGCTGTTGATACTTGACATCGCAATATTTTACCAAGCGAGACAATTGTATCCCACTTGGTGTATTGGCGGGACGCGGGACTTAAAATTGAATATCGGGACTGTCAGATCCAGGGTTTTGAGGCCTTGTGTGAATTAAATGCCAGTGCCAGAGAGTACAATTTTACCAATGGAGAAAAAATGGCAATCGTGAATACAGTGTCCGTCATTCGAGGCATGTTACGACCGTATCATTGCGTATCACTCGTATCATAACCAAAACCAGTGTGTATACGAAAGTTTTTTAGCCGGAGCAGTGTGTATACGGCGTATACGCCCGTATACGCACCACTACACCACTGGATTAGATTGACATTGAGAAAATGATTACTTTTACAGCGACATGCGCACAGGTTTTACATGTTTTGTTACATGCAAGTTTTCTCTTGATGGTCAAGTATGGCTCTATACGTTATGTGTCTGTATACATATGAAATGAGATTGACATATTAATTACAAACTTGGAAAGAACGCAGCGTATACGTTTAATTTTGATCAGACTAGTAGCCAGAATAACTGTTATCCTACATGTGCTTACAAAGTAACGATATTTTCATACATGTATACAGTCGTGTCGTAGGATAGTCCGCGCCGAGGCGATAACGACATACATCGATGGGGGCGTCCGGCGTACGTTATACCCCGTAGCCTTGCGTGGATTGTGCGTAACATGCCAGCGAGTCTGTCTGCCAGCCGGCCAGGTATGTCAAACAATGCGATCAGGAGGTGAGGTGAGGCGGGGAGGGGCCGGGGGTTGTTGAAGCTACCTGGCCTCGGGGCGCCCGCCATTTACCACTGGGAACCGACAGCCGTCATCGGAGAAGAACGTGCTTTCTAATTAGCACCGTTTTAGCTGTCGCCCGAGGGGAGTCACTCATATCACTGACCACGTTGGACCTTCTGAGGGCCTCACAGTCACTGTGTCTGACAGCGGGACGAATCTATGTCATTTACATGCATTATTCAAAACTGTTTTAAACTTACTATTAACGCTAATTGAAGAATTAAGACAAACCGGTTTGGTTCTAACCGAAACCTCGAGATGTGTATTGATGTTTAACTGTGAACTCAGTTTTTAATCCGTTCAATGAACACGGCAACGTTTACCGTATATTGTCCGTGGTGATGGAATCTGCCTGCAAGCGTGACTAGAACCGCTAACAAGCCACAGAGTAATGAGACGATTAGGTTATCTCATGCAGCGGTCAGGTCGATTTGCTGCGTCCATTATCAGCGCAATAGACTCCCGGTCCCGTCTCGATTAGCCTCGTTGCACACAGAGGAGGGCCTCGCTGCAGATGTAGAACGCTTCACTCACCATCCCCGTCGTATCGTATCAGACTACATCGCAGTCTCTTGGCAAACGCTCCCTCGCGCTTGCCAAGACTTTGCCGGAAAGAGAGACTCGTTTGGTTCACGATGGAGGAGCTGCATTATAATCCATGCCCCAAGTGACATTAGCGGAGCAATGCAACTCCGAAATAAGGGGGTGAGGGGAGGGAGGTTCACGCAAGAAGGGTATCTGGAGCGGAACTCCATCCGTCGCCCAAGGTAGGCATTTTTGTAAATATGTACTTCTGGATACTAGTACGATGTGTAGGGGAGTGTACTTGTATGCAGTGCTGATGGGAAACCTAGGGATTATTACCCCCACCCTCCTTCAACAATGACATGGTATTGACGCGGGCAGGAACCAGCAGTGATTTGAATACTAATACCAAATGCTGTGAATAACTCGAATATCGCGTATTTCCCGCCGAGGTGCGATGCAGCATCAGTGGCGCGCCGTCACGTGACTCATGCCGGCCGGCTCTCACCTTGCTCTGCGTGACGTCACTGCTCCCGCCCCCGCCTCGGGGTGTCGCAGACACGGGTACGATGACGGTGAGAAGCGGGAACCACTGGGATGACGGGTTCGTTCTCTCATTGGCTATCGCCATCCCGGACAGTATCGTTGTATACGAGCTGTGATTCGTCGCCCACAACCACAACCACTACAACGCGGTACTCGGTTATCTTCGAGCATGATGCACGGCGGGCTCTATTGGCGATCACAGAGCTTAGATACGCTTCCTAGCGGGAAAACTTGTCCCTAGAGCCAAAGAGTTCTAACGTAGCGCGCGCATCGTCTAGTTTTGTGCTGATTGGACGATATTGCACTTGTTTGTAAACGTTTGGTTCACGATGGAGGAGCTGCATATAATCCATGCCCCAAGTGACACTAGCGGAGCAAGCAGCAACAAAGAGCACCAAAAGTATCCCTTGTTGCCTCCATGTTAAATAATGACGTCATGATAATTCGTCCTTGAGAGAGCGAAGAGGGAACACCCCAAGTCAGGACCGTCGCCGGCCGTGTTACACGTACCGCAGGTTGTCAACCGGTGCAGGACGAGTGACATTCCTCGGAACGCTAGCGAGGCAAGTGGTTCACCCCTGACTGACAAGCGCTTGTATGATAACTTGTAATGTCTTTATAAGGCAGCTCAGCTAGCCTCCGTTCCTCTGTCGGGCAGCACGCGGACCGAAACTGTGACCAGCAGCGACCCCGTCACGTGGGTCTGTAACTTAGTTGGGAGGCCATTGCCAATTATTGACGATATCGCCGTTTGAACGTATTTAATTTCGCTATCGGAATCCGCAACGAAAGTGTAATAATGACGCGATCTTAGCCATGTGATTATACGCGTCAATCTCGCTCGCTGGAGATAATTGCGCCCGGCTAGGCTACGATCGCTAACTAACCCTACGCAACCTGTTCTCTTCGGAGAAACGTGCTACACTTCCTGTTTGTGGAAGCGACGCGACGCGGCCATGCAACTGCGACGACACGTTCAACCCTGACGTCTGTCTTACGATATATCATGTTGCTCTCAAGTCGGGCAATGCCCAAGGGTGTCAATGGCGTCAAACGATATCGACCGATAAAAAGTTTCACGGAACCGAAATTAAATTAATTCTAATTCGATATAGCCCTGTTTCTGAGTATCGCTATTTTTCCGCTACCTGAAAATATTTAAGCCTACGTAACCACTTTTTATACGGTTAGTGGTTCGCAAAGAAAAGGATTGTAAAGGTTGTGGAAGACGTGGACCCTGCCCACAACAAATATCCTTATACCATGGACCCTGCCATGTTATAAAGTGAACCCAACAACCTAAGTTACCTGTAAACACATGTGGATAATTTATGAGAAGAGTCGACGCACGGGGCAGCCATTGCCCCCCTAACAACAGACACCGTGTCGACGGGGCGATGCAACGAGTGCAAAGCAAACATAACAAGTAACAACGCGCACACTTCTAGACCGGCCGTCGTTCCGGCATGTCCTTCCTTCGAGTCCGAGTCATCAGGGCGAAACAGAAAGGAAACAAACAAAAGAGAAACATCTGATACCATCGTCTCGGTGCATGCGCACTGCACACTGCGCACTTCCATATTTCGTCTCCAGTTGTTGGCTAGGATTACGGATAAAAGTCTCGAGTTGAATATTAAATTTAGCAGTTTCTGCATGGGAAGTTTGTGTGCACTAGGAATTTTAAGTCAAGTCTGTAAGAAGTCACATCCAGCCAAGAAACTGAGACTAGTATCTGCCATGCCGAATCCAATAACGTCGGAACAGTTCTGTGAAAACTGTCCATTGCAACAAGAAAGAGCACGTGCATACAGCATATGAATGGTGGATAAGAGTGCCTCGTCTGCCTGCGGTATGGCTACATCTAGCATCACGTCAGAGAGAGATTGAAATATTTTTAAAATTTAGTTATTGTGCAGGCCTAAACTATTTTAGGCCTAGACACTATTAAAAATAAGATTAAAAATCGATTGCGTTTGAATCAGAACCTTTGCAATATTATTAAAATTGTTTGATATTACCCAAACGCAATACAATTAGAGTCATTTGCTGAACACCTCTAGATATTGATAATACATAAACCCGCATAGAACTAACATTTTATTTTCACTCACGCCTTTCAAACTATCTTGTGAAAGTGTTATGGACTTCCAGAACCCGTCTGTATGTTGACACATATTAGCCTCTTACTTGTCTACTTGCTAGTATTTCCTGGCAAATGTAACGTAGTGGGTTAAAGCTATGTTGCCATTTGAAGCACCATTGAGGCGATGCGCGTGTGATGGACCAACACCCGCCGAAAACACCATGGAGACGTCTGGACCCTCCACCAACAAGAGTTGCCGAGCTGTGTGTGTTTCAAAATGCGTTCCAGTCTGCGGGTGCAAAAGGCCACGAACTGTTTTCTTATTTATAACCACATTTTAACTTTGCCTGTGTAATTATCATTTATCATTCCTGATATCTCTTACGAAAGAGTTTCCTGAACAATTTATTGCCACGAGTTAGGAAATCCATCCATCCCATCCCAAGTGGCTGCAATTATTCTCGCCACTTGTTGCAACATAGTGTGTACGGCATCACCGGCCGCTCTAGGACCGGTGGTGCAACGTCCGAGTATCTCTCGCAGAAGAGTTCAATCGAGTGAGTGAGGCTCAGCCTCTGATCTGGGGGGTGGAGAGTGGAGACCCTTTCATCGCGTCGAGTGAAATTAACGTTGCTCGTTCATATTCATTGGATCAGTTCAGGGATTATATTCATTCATGTGACGTCACATTTCCAATTCCTCCCCGGACAGAATGAAATGTGTGGTTGGATGTTGTCGACCCCATCTGTCAGTGACGACCACTTCTCTTCAGTGTGGGGGACACGGACATTATTGTCGTTTATTACGCGCATGCGTCGTTCATGTGACAGCTCTAAAAGTCGCCTTTTGAGTCCACATCCAAGAACTGATGTTCAGTACGAACTGGGAATCGAACCACGGCCCTTCTGCACTGGAACTCGGACGGCGCCACACGACCAATGCGTCTCTGAAGAGTACCAAATCTCATGTTTAGTGTAGGCCTACCCAGAGTGCGGAAACGAATATGGCTCCATTAGGACACAATAACGATGGCGATGTGTCAGAATGAAACAGAGCCGAATATTTGGCGGAGCTGATTTGAAAACTCGCTGGAATTTTGCCATTCAGCTAAATTACTAAAAGATCGGTTGGCATTTTCAACGATTTACTTTCTTCTTTCTTCTCTCTACAGTCTAATGAACCCTTTTCATTCCGATGCAATTCCAGAACGAACCCGTAAAGCTCTTTGTCAACGGGACCATTGTTGTTTGCCCCAGGAAGACAGAAGTCACAGAACGCCTCATAGCAATGACATTACGCCATGGCGCGAGCAGAACCGCCAGGGAAGTGCTGAAGGCTTATGCTGAGTACAACCAGCCGCAGGCGAGGCGAGACTTGGCTCGGTTTGTTTACTCTCAGCAGGAGATTGTTTGTCTCGGTCTACCCAGCGCGGGAACTACGTGGATCAATATGGTGCACGGGAGGGGGGGCTCAGCTGGGGGCTCCCCATGCACATGGGGGTCGATAGGAACCCGCGCGCGATAGTTTCCACTTGGCTGATTTTAGGAAAAGTTATACGAATTGTTATTTAGGAGGTTGGGGAATAGCTTTACCTAACGTAGGCAAAGCCAGCTCCCTATACATTTCATTAATACCCGCTCATAATTTGTAATTGAAAAGCAACCGGAGCGCACATTTTTTTTTTTTAGTTTGGATACAGTTTTGCTCCTGGGACCCTCACATGTAGGCCTGTATAATGGACGATATTCGCGGCAGATAACAAAAATGCACTGGTAACATTAACGAATAATCGAGTCTGAAAGACTTTGTGCGCACATAGGCCTATTTTGATTTTCGACAGTGCCTTCGCTTCACATCAGAACGCAAAGAACTAGCTAGAGCAAATGGATTTAAAAAAGTATACCAATTATTAATGTGAAAATTGTATACATTTCATCGCGCCATTGCATTTCGCACAGATTTGAAAAGAAATCGAAATTAAACGGAGATTTTCGATTTTTTTCAGGCTTGTTTGCACACAATAGGACTAAGATGTTCAAAAGCAGAAACCCTACTTTTATCGTGTATTTATATCCAAACGTGAGTCAAATGAGCATTGTTTTATCTGAAAGTTAACTTGCCAAGACATTGGAAAAGTAATTACCGTGGCTTTATTGCGCGGGAGGGTGGGAGGAAGCGATAACTCTCTGTTTAACGTGTCAACAGCCTGACATTGAGACGCTCGTACCAAGACTGCAGTGGTAATTGCTGCAGCCTGACATTTACTCCTAATTCGCTTCTTGGAAAGATGCCGGGTTGCAGCCCTGAACAATCTAAGAACTCAACCCCGGCCATGCGGAACTTTTGAGTTAAGACCAGAGAAACAAATTTAATTTTGAACTTTCCTCAAGTTCTGTAATAAAATTACCACGAAACTAAATTGCCACCAGTTCATTCCAGCGTTATGTTCACTTGGGCCGTTATTTGATATGGCTTGGGAATTTAACCCTCCAGTTAATCGCTATCGGCAATGTGCTTCTTTTTCCCGAAGGGTGGCCCGAGTCGAAACTATTAACTCTACAACTACCCAACGAAGACAACCTAATCAACACTCCATTGTGGAGCAAGACGCAAGGGAACCTTTGCTCACCTATAAACCAAAAGAACGCAGTAGATTACGTTTTATTTATTTGTCTTACTTTTAATAACACAATATATTCATTAATTGGAATGCGATTATAGTTTTTATTTATAAACCGATAAACTCAGTATAATACGTCGTCAATTCAGCCAATGACAAAGAAGAAGGAAACAAAGCCAGGGAGAAGAAGAAACATTACGACAGTTGCTTGAAATGTCATGTAAGAAAGTCTCATTAAAAGACAACAAGAAAACAACTAGGAAATTATGGAATAACATTTAGATGTTTATCATGATGAACGCGTGTTTATTTGTATTCCTGAAACGTACAAGTATCTCGCTGACTGTCGGCGATGGAAAGATTGGCCGTTTTGAGAACATGAAAAGTTCACTTAAATGTTAAGGTCAATATTAGCATGCACATACGTACAGCACTGTCTAGTTTTCAATATCTTATACATTCTTATGATCGTACTCGTACACGCATAACAAGTAAATAGGGTCGTACCTATAGCCCCAACATCGTGGGAACTAATATGCAAAGTAGAGTTCGCCTTCAGTTAATTGTCCTTACACCCCTCCCTCCTCCGACTATCAAAACATTAGTTGCGGGTGTGGGGACCTATACCTATTTTGTAGATTAAAGTAACGTATTTTGTTCGCACGATCATTGACACGTGTAAGCATTACTGCTGTGTTTTGAATTGCTCGTCCTAAGCCCGAGAGAGAAGGGAAGGCCACCCTCGCACGATGTGTAGATAATATACTTACCCCGTCATGTCGCGATCTGGGGAGCTAGGATAGAAGGCGAGTGACTCTGAGCCATGTCCGGACACCTCAACAACTTACTTGAAACAAGAACAGGGTTGATTTAGACTTTAGATCATGCATACCACATGGGGACACAACGTTTTGGCGTGCACTGTACGGGGTTTACGTGCCCACCAAAGAGTTCTTTCCTCACCATCAAATTCATCCAGTGGATCGAATCAAATTAGCTAAAGCCGCCATTTACTTTTATATCCTCTTGAAGTTGAAGCGATTTATGGGCGGTCGTAATCTGCTGTCAAAACAAACCGCGCGATAATGATAATGTAGCAACTATCAGTACATAACCGCTACAACACATTCATAGGGTTGTTGGGTGTGGGGCTCACTGGCTTGGTCAGAGTTTGGCTGATATTCGTACTTATAATACATTAGATTGTCACTTTTACAATCACTGTTAGTTTTTTAATTCAATTCGTCTTACAGCATTAGTATTTAGTATCAGAACAGCCGGCATACAAACAAATCATAATATATAAAACAATTTACCTTGAGGCTTACCGGCTTACTTGATTTGTTTTAAAGAGAAAGTACATGTACATAATATTTTGATAATATGCATTGTAATATTTATTATCGAGTCCGTTTTCGTATAGAAATCGAATAATAAACAACATGCTATCCAATAAGTTTATTAATTTCAATGCTTCAAGTGAAAACTATATTCCCCTTGTTGAAGTGAGTGAGTTGACGGTAACTTGCAGTGGTTTGGAGTTGGACATGTAGTAGGGGGTTCATTATATTAAACCTCACGTCAAGTCACCCTGAGATAAGTGGCGCGCACCACCAACCACCAAGCTGCACCCTTAAGTCGTACTCTTATCACATTTCGTGGAATGTGGCAAGGAAACAAAAGTGATTTTCATAAGTTTTTTTTTTCTCTAATCGGAGAGACCTTTCAAGCCAGACAGGCAAGGGAGAGAAAACTGCGCCTTGACATTCACTGGCATCAACCCCTCCACTATAAACACGAGCGCGGCGGGCGCGCTCACGCTCCGCCACCCCCCTAATACCCCTCTTAAAACGTGCCGTGACTGACTCCATTCATTAATTTACCACCTTTGTTGTAATTTATAAAGGTATATGTTATAGTTGAGATTAGTGTTGCGTCACGCTTCACCTGCGCAGCCTCCATTACGTGGAGTCAGTTGGACCCGAGGGGGCGACCTCGTAGCTGACGTATGGGGATCTTATACGACAGGTAGCTTACAGGGGTTAATGTCCTTGGGGGAGAGGACACGTGGCGTGGGGAAGGAAGTGATCGGGCTGGCCTAATAGCCACCGCACCACTCCCAGGGGTGCTGCGAGGAAACGTCTTACTTTTACTCGAGTATAAGCCGTATCTGCGTTGCCGACGAGGAATAAGGAATAACTGCCGGTCGGAAAACGCCGAGCAGAACCGGAAACCCACGAAGCGAGTAGTCATCCAAATTACTATATTTGTGAAATTTGCCGCATTTTTTAGTGTAAACACTTCTTATAGACACGATTTTATCATGTTGGCATTGTTAAAGCTTTTCTTCTCTTTCTCCAACACCCTTGTACACTTCCCCATCCTTACCACAACCTGATCTCAACAATCCCAGCTCTTCTCTATCCACAAATTAGCTTAGTTTCTTTTCTGAGTGACTGTGAACAATGATTATGAAGGGTGCATATTTCGCTAGGTGGTTTCATAAACTGAACAGCTGATTGACAGCAACTGCTCCACAATTAATGGTGTCGCGTGTTCAAATGTGAGTCCTCTGGCTTCAGACCTCTTCATTATTATCTAGCTCTGTTTAGACAATGAAGTCCTCTCTATTGTCTAAGCAAGTTTTAGTTTCAATCCACTAGGGGTCGTACTTCTCAAACCAAAGATCGTAATTAAGTTCGATCTTCGATAGAGACACAAAAGACTCCCATAACTTATTTCCTTACTTTGTGAACGTTTGAATTGAATGATTTTCTTCTTTTGTATTTTCTTCTGGCCCCTTCGACATTCTTTTGTTTAAAGTTTTTGGTGAAAACTTATCCATTTATTTATACGCATAGGTTCTCTCCCTATTGGTTATACTTATGAAAACTATCAGCATGCATGGATGGGCCTCAATGCCTATTTCCCAGCCCACGTTGCTTGGATGTTTGTGAAATAACATCAAGAACATCATATTGGATAACCAAGGCAGCAGGACCCCTGACCATGGTGTGGTTTGCTTTTCACCATACTTGTACAGTGACTGAATGTCGCCATCAGGATGCAGGGTGACGGTGGAGCAGGACAATGAATGCACACACCCTAGGGCATGCCATGCCCATAGAGCATCCTCCTGAAGCCAGACGGCGAGCAAGGACAGCGAACAGGAAGAGGGGACACAGGAGCTGACGAAGCACGGGACAAAGGGAATCGATAAAGGGGAGAACGCAAGGTGGAAGCGAACAGGATAAATAATACACAAGGGGTGGAAGCAACGCGATGGCCACTCATTCAGGGGAGTTATTTACATAACGCAGGGTGGAGGTAACAAGACGAATGAAAATAAATAATAAAGTTGATTAAAATGATTTGGTATTCGTGTCTCGTAGCGCAGCGTAACCGAAAAAGGGGTGCGGCCGCGGAGGTGTAGGCCCGCGACTGGAAGGGTGATTTCCATTATTGGAGGATTGGGGAAATCTCGTATTTTTTATTCAAATTTACCTCTTTAGCTGCGAATCACAATGGCGAGAGGAGACCAGACGGAAGCAGTTTTCTCTAGGCTACCTACAAGATTACATTTGTCTCGTAGGGCACAATGCACATCCATGTTATGACATGCGCTCGGCGACGGTAGAAGCAAGTTATTCATTCCCGCCACGGTAGAGGCATTATCACGCTGTTCGGAGGACAGGAGTAAATGTATTACGGGGACAAGGGTGTGTGAGTCGGAGGAGCAAGATGAACGTGTGAGGGGGGGGGGGGGGGGGAGGAGGGGAGAAGACCGCCCGGACATGAATTAATAGCAGGTCTATAAAAACATGGTTAGAAACTGGGCAAGGAGGCAAATGCACGCGGCGTTCAAACGTGGAACCATCTGATAGTACTGATAAAATATCTACTTGTTAGAGGGGATAAGACATGGCCTTTAGTGGAAGCAGGCTTGTCGAAACTCGATTTCCACCACAATCTATCTTCCATCCCTAATTTATCTCCCCCGCCACGCACGACTTGTTCAATCTTCTCACATTATCGCGATGTTTAATTTGACGTACTTTCGAAACACATGGCAATGTTTCGAGAAACGAACCCACCAGAAAACTTTTCATATACAAAACATATCTTGAGAAAAATTCTTATAAGAAATGTTCTCGAAAAGTAAAAAAATGAAATATTTTAGAATAAGTCAAGATTAGGAGCGATGCTGTGAGAAGGTTGACCTCCATAGATGCTCTTAATTTGAGTAAAAGTAAACACAAGCATAGACTATAGAGTTGATCTACCTAACAAACATCCGAAGAAGATACACATGCATCACTACGTGTAAACTTCTCACACTCGGTTCGAAGAATCACACCTAATAATAGGGTATAAAGCTAGATAATGCATCATATAATATGTTGTTGCGTCTTTATCTTCACTGAAACCAGGATATAATATACGCGGCGAAAGGGACGAGAGAACAAAGCAAAACTGCTTGAATTGTTATAAAAGGTTCAAGTTGGTTCAAGGTTTTGTTTGGCTTGAACAGCGTTGGTCACGATGATAATTTCAAGGGGGGAGAGTTTGTCTTATGGTCGTGCACGAGAACTACCACAACTGCCCGGTGGGTTGGATGCAATAGAATGGTCGTCACCGCCGAAATGTAAATGTCCACCCCTGCCCGTGGCTCACATCACAGTCACACCCCTTATTGGTACGAATAACGAAGACGGGAAGCTGCATAAGAAACGCATTCGAATCATGAGGGGTTGTGGTTGAAATGTATTGCTGACATCAACGCGATCTATTGTCAAGGGTTGGATTGTCTGACCTATAAAAGAAAAGCCGTTTCATTTCGAAAATGGGGCGAGCATGGCTTGACTGCAAAATGTGAGATATTATAGGCTGAGCTAGGAGGAACGATCTCAAGGGAGATGTGCTTGATAGACGTTGAGACAGACGTAATCATAAGTATAATAAAGATCGAGGAGAAGAAATGTCTGGCAGAAATACGTCTGCCAATACTCTGCACTCCGCAGTCACGTGTCACGTTACGTGTATCAGATCTGTGAAGAGTACACGGTGTCATTGGCACCTTACTATTGGCTATCATGGTTAATAATAATGAGTATAAGTGACACGAAAATAAGGTTTCCGATGTTGATTTCTGATGCTAATGACAAACTGACAATCATGAATCCACCGTCAAAATCTATAATTCAGTATCGGCGAATGATGTGTTCACACGAACTTCGCTGCATTTTGTATGAAAGTTAAATTTCATATATAACTAAAATTGTAAAACATGATTTTGGTTTGCTTTATCGTTCACTTGTAAAACACTATATACAACTAATTTGCTAGCTAGGGCAAGCTAGGGCAATGTTCGCCTCAACTTATCTGAAATTTTAGAAACAACATGTTTGTAATTTCTTTTCAGTGGTTTGCCATCGTTCTTCATTACAGCTCGGGTGTAATTGACAATAATTCACTCCTTATGCAGTCGTTTATTAGTAGACGTGTCAATCTTACCAACTACATACCTAGATGCGAGATTTGACGTTTGGAGATATACTGGCCACGTCGTAAGAAGCAAGGTGTCCCCTAAAATTCTGAGAAGAGACGGTCGCTCCACACCGTCTATTTCAATGGTATTCACCACGGGATTTCCCGATACCTGCATTGTTATTGTCCATTGCATTGACTGCACCAACCGTGAATGGAACGCGACCCCACCACGTCTGACAACAGGCGACGACATTATCACTACAATATCTTAGGCAAGAGAACGGGATGCGATAGATTTAGGTTGGTAGTTGTCACACGCGTCACTTCCCTATTACATAATCCGTGACGACACTACCTTGCAAGTTAATTTGACGGGACTATAACAATGCCAGTAAGTAACTAGCAGGGAACGACTACTATTCAAACAGTTATGCTGAGATTGACTGCGTAGTGTTTGTATGCCTGCAACTGCATTCAACACAGTTATATATATGGCATGCGATAACACGCTTAGATGCCGTATTTTAGAGCAGGTTTGCCTCAGTATGATGTCATCGTACCCAACCCAGGTAGCTAACTTACTTTAGTAGCATGACTCTGCAATGATCCTGACTCAAGGTGGCGCCAAGACTTGCGGCCTTCTGTTTAATCACCTACCTCACCCACACCGGGCTTGCGTGACGTGTTCTTCATTCTAAGTAATCACCAATCACACTGTGATCATGGACCACGATACGTTGGGCTTGATTGTCTTCTTGAGGGCTGACCAAACCACCCTGTGCAGACATCAACATGTGACGTGTTGAGGGCTGCCCAAACCTCTCCCTGCGCTGATATCAACACAATATGTAGTGAATGGCCAGCCCATCACCGGTCCGAGGGCCGGAACATTATCAGATTATTATCAAGCCCCGGGGAAATCAACACATGGGGTCGGATGTCCCCCTTTATTGGGAGATTGAATGCGACGGGGTTGGAGGTCCCTGCGAGGACATGGGGTGGATGTGGACCCCCACTGCGCTGATGCAGTCGTTACTCAAACGGTGACAACCGTGTACTTTCAACGATATCCCGGATATCGATAAGTCGATCGGACTGACAAGCAATTTGTTTACATAATCGACGTTTATTGAGAGCTGCAAAGATTACGCTGCAATGTTTATAGATAGCTATAGAATACTTCCATAAAGTTTATACGTGTAGCATAATTCGATTACCCAATTCGATTGCAAAACTGATTTCCAATACAGAACAGTAAATATTATTTGAAACGAACTTAAATAATTACAGTTTGGATAACGTCAATACTAATAATGCGGCGTGAATATAGTTTGTTAGGATCAAGGTCGTTCAGCCGTTGGCCCCAAGGCTTGAATTCAAGAACAAAAGTAAAGCAAATGATTAATGACGGCAAAGCATGCTTCTTCTTGAATTCACGATTCTCTCTCGTTAGCTTTAGATGAAAACATTGCGGGCAACAAACAACGAGCAACTTTTCAATTTAGTGGTTTTAATTTATTCTTCAACGAGATATATACAAAAGACCTCAAGAGGGTTAAAACGGGGTTGCTCTGCCCGCTAATGATTGAAGTGTAGTACAGCAATTAATTATTTTTAGCGGTGAATAACTTGCGTGGACGGGCAGGGCTGCCAACGTGGAGGCAGCAACTAATTGCATCTCCGTCTTGTGTTTACGGCGCTTTGTTTACAACACTGAGGGGTGCATGGGATACGACATGCTGGGGAGGAAGTGGAACGGAAAGACCGCGCTTTGCAGCTAAGGCCACAAGGTCGGCCAGAACTAGGCGGCCTTCACGAGATAGCATTGGCCTTGCCCTTGATAACGAGCTGGTTCGTGTGAACTGGTTCGATCCATTGTACTTCTACACCTCGGGCGGAGGCGAACCTTATTTCATTTGTGATCCTTACACGATCCAATACGGACAATAGTGCCTTCTTCAGTCTAGGGATAGCTGGCAAGGTATGTCCGAGAGCTGTTTTTCTTCTTGTGGACTCCTCAGATTTTCGTCAGTCAGGATTGTCAGTTGCCAAAATCGAACTTGAGAAATATGACCGGAGCAATCGCCAATATGCATATTAGGCTACATACCACTACCAGTGACCTATTTTCTGACCTTCTTACGAGCAACATTTGACGAGAACTCGTGTATTGTGTTTCTGAGAAAAAATATATTACGTGCAATACTTGGAATGTATATTATTTAATATTATCATTAATTCTGATGATTGAAATGCAATTGGAAGGGGAAAATAGTATAGACGGACCAGGACGGACTATGCAAGATTGGAATACGTGCAACAGATTATCCAGAATATATCCATTGCAATGGATGGAGAAATGAAGACTGGCAGAAGAGAGAAAATAATGAAGAGCGGCTTCAAACCACTCCACGAATTGATAACATGGAAAACATGATATTAGAATAATCATTAAAAAATGTGTTTATTGTAGTAAAACACGTTTTTCGATACAAGTGAATTAACACATTTCATGTAAGCATTATTTTTCTCTAAACTACTTTTGACACAAATACATGTGTATCGCCACCTTACCTTTTCTGTTTTTGACATAGTTGTTTAAGTGATCGAGAATGGCTTTGATTTGATTCTTTGGTGTTTAATGACGTCCTCGGTCGACAACTGGGTCATAGGACGTCGGGGGTTGATTGAGATGACGAGAAGGGCAACTGCAAGACTAGTTTTTGGGTTGTGTGTTACACCGAAACGCCGTTTAGAGACCTCCATGAAGTTGGCCCCTCACATTTGCCCCATACATTTTTTTTAAATTTCAATCGTTAGAACTTCGTTTGATCCCGTTTGATCCGTTATTGTTTTCGTTTGAACCCTTTCGATCACGACGCTATGGCGTCGTGTTTATGTGAGGGGCCAACTTCACGCTGGCCCCTCACATGTGCGGAAACACGAATTTCTCAACGCCAATCGTAAGAACTTCGTTTGATCCCGTTTGATCCGTATAATAATTCGTTTGAACTCGTCAACCTACGGCGTCGCGACGCTTTCAATATTTTAGTCTGGCCCCTCACATTTGTTCTATCCAACATTTTTCGACGCCAATCGTTAGACCTTCGTTAGATCCCGTTTGATCCGTTAAGAGTTCCGTTTCAACTTGTCAACCTACGGCGTCGCGACGCTTTCAATATTTTTGTCTGGCCCCTCACATTTGTCTTATCCAACATTTTTCGACGCCAATCGTTAGATCTTCGTTAGATCCCGTTTGATCCGTTAAGAGTTCCGTTTCAACTTGTCAACCTACGGCGTCGCGACGCTTTCAATATTTTAGTCTGGCCCCTCACATTTGTCCTTTTCAACATTTTTCGACGCCAATCGTTAGATCTTCGTTGGATCCCGTCTCATCCGTTTAGAGTACCGTTTCATCTCGTCAACCTACGGCGTCGCGACGCTTTCAATATTTTTGTCTGGCCCCTCACATTTGTCCTATTCAACATTTTTCGACGCCAATCGTTAGATCTTCGTAAGATCCCGTTTGATCCGTTTAGAGTTCCGTTTCAACTCGTCAACATACGGCGTCGCGACGCTTTCAATATTTTAGTCTGGCCCCTCACATTTGTCCTATCCAACATTTTTTGACGCCAATCGTTAGATCTTCGTTGGATCCCGTCTGATCCGTTTAGAGTACCGTTTCATCTCGTCAACCTACGGCGTCGCGACGCTTTCAATATTGTAGTCTGGCCCCTCACATTTGTCCTATCCAACATTTTTCGACGCCAATCGTTAGATCTTCGTTAGATCCCGTTTGATCCGTTTAGAGTTCCGTTTCAACTCGTCAACCTACGGCGTCGCGACGCTTTCAATATTTTAGTCTGGCCCCTCACATTTGTCCTATCCAACATTTTTTGACGCCAATCGTTAGATCTTCGTTGGATCCCGTCTGATCCGTTTAGAGTACCGTTTTATCTTGTCAACCTACGGCGTCGCGACGCTTTCAATATTTTTGTCTAGCCCCTCACATTTGTCATATCCAACATTTTTCGACGCCAATCGTTAGATCTTCGTTAGTGCCCGTTTGATCCGTTTAGAGTTCCGTTTCAACTCGTCAACCTACGGCGTCGCGACGCCTTCAATATTTTAGTCTGGCCCCTCACATTTGTCCTATTCAAAATTTTTTGACGCCAATCTTTAGATCTTCGTTGGATCCCGTCTGATCCGTTTAGAGTACCGTTTTATCTCGTCAACCTACGGCGTCGCGACGCTTTTAATATTTTAGTCTGACCGCACACATTTGTACTATTAAACTTTTTTTGACGCCAATCGTTAGATCATCCTTTGATCCCGTTTGGAATTCTGTAATTATTATTTTATTTATTTATTTAACATTTTATTTATGTATTCATTTATTTATTTATTTATTACGTGTTTTTCTTGTTTTAGTTATGAGTGCCGATTCCTACACAGTATTTATATTAGGTATGTTTTTGTTTCGTATTATTATTACTTTTAAAGTTAATAATAAATTAATATGACCGTTATTCATTTATTTCTTCATAAGAAACATTTTATTTTATTATAGACAAACATGATTCTTATGTTAGTGGATTAAGGATTGGTATTATCATGACTTTGATTCCTTTACTTCTATTTTCAGCGTCTATTTTGTTTTTAGATACAAAATAATACGTTGTTTATAAGTGATATGTTTCAGAATTTAATCAATTCTACACAAAAATGCTAACAAGTAAAAGACAAATTAGCTGAGCTGAGCAATTCACTTGTAACCTTCTTAGAGTAATAGTTGCAAATTGAATTGATTTTGCGAATCCAAATTAACAGTAAGAGACAAATGTGGGTGAATTTGTTGTGAAATACAGAAATAAAAAACCAACCCTGACTAGGAATTGAACTCATGCCTATCCCGCTGGTGGTCCGGGGGTTGAGGCGCCCACCTTGCAAGTGGGAGACTTGAGTTTGATTCCTAGCCGAGGCTGGTATATAATTTCTGGATTTCACAATAAATATACATATGTAAATGTTGGCTGGTTCTTCAACCTTTTTGTCCGTAGTAATCCTGACCATGGTCAGTTCATGTTCATTTAGTTATTGTGGTGTAGCGAATAGTTAGGAAAGGTCCGCTGACCGAATGATTCAATCCAATAATTCGGCTTGTGAAGCTGAGAGTGAGAGAAAGAAACATCGGAAAAAACTTCTGTGTTGATCGCTTGTAGCAGGTATTGATGTGGTAGTCTTCTGAATTAGAGGTTTCTATGCTGCCACTGAGGCAATTTCGTCGGTGTTGGCAAACCTTACACGGAGCGATGGGTAATGGGTAAAGAAGATTTTATCACTTATGAAATTAAACGAAATAATAAAGCCTAAACACGTGTCAGTGTCAGTTGATCAACAATCTTTTATATTCACTTTAGTAACTACATTCCATGTGTGGGTTCACAAGCTTAAACGCCAGCGTAAGACGTAAGACGTAGAGCCAAATGAACATATTCGAAAACGGAGGATTAGCGTTTTACGTATCCTGATTGGCCAACGACTTGACGCCATACGTCGGCGTTAGGGCTTGTGAAACCAACCTATAAAGCAATGTTTCATGCCTAGTTTGTTATAGTTAAATACACTTGTCATTTTGATTCAACAAAGTCGAGATAGGTGCTTGAGAGTTGCTTCGAGTGAACGATTGATACGTGAACGTAGATATATGGGTACTGTACGTTAGATTTTGGTAATATAATTTTTGTATTGGAGAAATCGAGTAATTTTTAATATCATGACAGAACAAAATTAATGGGACAGTTTTTACGCAGTTCAATTGTTAAATCAAACTACACAAAAAACAACACAAAATTAAAGGCGTATCTCAAATCTCAATTTTGGCGCTAGTCGACTAGCTGGCAGACTATAATAACATGTTGTTAATTGGTGCTAGTCGTTTAGCGTGAAAATAGAGATTTGAGATACACCTTACACTTTTAAACTAATGATCCAGGCCATTTACATAAAAATTGGACCAAACCTCGGACAAATTGCAACATTAGTGTTTTTGGTATCATTTTCTTCAGAAAAAAATCTTTTTTAACATACTCAAAATCCGCAAAAATCCGACGACTAAGATTTCTTATATGGAGCTTTTAATAAAATTTTAATTATAATTAGACTTCAAAATTTTAAATGTAGGTACCCAAACTAGTCGAGTTTGGATTCAAATGAATGCTTATAAGTGCAGGTTGACATTTACTATGGTCAATGACTTCCTTTTATCACACAGGGGTCACTAGAGGTCAACAATGAGTCACAAATTAAGATGTTACCAAAAATATATTTTAAATAATTAAATTGATATAATGGCATATCAATTTTCAAATATGTATTTATCTGAATGTCATCGATGATTCTCTCCTTTCACGATAAGTACCCTTCCTATGACCTAAACATGTATAGACCAGTGGTGTAGTGGTGCGTATACGGGCGTATACGCCGTATACGCACTGCTCCGGCTGTAAAAACTTTCGTATACACACTGGTTTTGGTTATGATACGAGTGATACGCAATGATACGGTCGTAACATGCACGATTGTCAGCTTTTCTCCATTGATAAAATTGTGATCTCTGGCACTGGCATTTAATAAGCACAAGGCCTCAAATCCTCTATGACCACCCTTGGATCTGGGAGTCACGATATTCAATTTTAAGTCCCTTGTCCCGCCAATACACCAAGTGGGATACAATTGTCTTGCTTGGTAAAAATATTGCGGTGTCAATTATCAACAGCCTAGTATCAACAGATATACTTATATGGCCACGGGCGGCGTGTGTGTTGCCAAACCACTTCCCAAGCCCCAAATCGTATTCCTGAACAATTCTCGTCAGTGTTCCAATTATTTTTGGTGATTTTCTGGTTTTGCACTACAAAAACTGCAGTATTTCGGGATTGCATTCAGTCCGGTATTGGTATATCTAAATCTCTGAAAACACACTCTAAAAAGCCTTTTTTTTAAATCGCCTGCGGCGCCATTGTTGGGGGGCTCTGTCCCCCAACCCCCCCCCCATGTTCTTTTGTCTAAAAAAATGTGTCCCTCCAGCTCCCCACTGAAGCGTATACGTACTGGTAAATTTGGCACTACACCACTGGTATAGACCACATCAATATCAATATTTTAGAATATGTTTTCATAAAGCTATTTTCCAGAGTAGTTAGATGAATTATTATTTGAGACTACAACGATCTCTTATCAAGTTACGTGTTCATATCGCTGTCACTGTGGTTAACAGAGGTAGATGTGAATTGGTATAGCTCTTTCCATTGCATTCCTTGCAGGCAGACGAGCAATTCATTCCCTACTAATGACAGCTCTTTTTTGAGTCTGGCAATCACTTTTACAACACCGTATAACTTTCATAAGATCATCTGTGGTTGGTGCTAAATCAGTCAAAATCGCAATGGTGTTCTATTTGCAAAGATATTCAATATAACAGCCCACCATACAATAAACCAACAGTGTAGATAACATGGAAGTTGACGATCGTAGATCTCAACGAGCTGGGTGTAATATTCGAAGGATTGTTGGAACGAGCTGCGTCTGTTGTAGATACAAAAGATGACTGCAAAATTTTAAGAACCTTTACAAAATCAACGGACTTGTAATTTATTGTTCTATTTTTGCAAACAAATGAACGTAAAGCCCAAACATCAATGAATGGTTCCAATTCATGGACATGGTAGACAATAAAAAAGTTTATTTAATCTGAACATACGGAAAACAGGTTGCTGTTTCTGCAATCTGTTTCAGAAATGTTACCTTATCTTGAAGCAGCAAGTAGGTACGCTTACACGAGAAGGGCGCGATTATATCTTCAATCGATGAACAAACTCGAAAAGGATCATCCTGATAGATGCCAGGTCTTTCAGAATGACTCGCATGTGATCCATATATCTGATCGATACTGCGCAGGTCGCTCAGTTAATCTTATAAGTGTACAGAGTTTTAATTTAGAGAAGGTCGAGGTATGACGTCAACAACAACAATTAAACTTCATCAATCAGTTTGAGTCTCTCTCACCAGTGCCTAAGAAGATATTTGTGTTTTACGTCCCATATTTTTGCAACTTGGCTAATCGAGACGTTAAGTGGGTGAAATATGAAGAGGAAGATGTGAAGGAAAGGGGCAGTAGGAGGGCGATGAGAAAAAGGGAGGGTGTGGACTACATTTTGTCTGGCTTCTCCTCCTCGATCTGTTCAGCTAGGGTGGTCCTACCAGAAGCATATGCTTCCGCCGGTATAGGTCTCGGGATTAACAAAGCACACACATCTGCCTGTCACGATAAGGTAACAGTCCCTGGGTAGGTAATGCCTAAATGCCCGATGTAAACAGAGATATGCAAGCAACCATTCGGATGTCATGTAAGACAAGTGAGCAACACATTGACTCATCGAAAGAGAGACAAGAAAGAGACGAAAAGATAACATAACAACCCTTTGTTTCTTTAATCACAAGGATCCATTCCAAGATACTTATCCCTATGAAGCTACAAAACGGGCCAAGTTGCAAATGTTAGTGTCAACGTGGACGAAAGTAACAGTGTTTGTACACGGTGGCCCATACTTGATTCATTCGTGACAGGAGAACATGTGTCAACGGTCACTTTTAAAAGGAAATATTTTTTTGGATATGGTTCGCATGAAGATCGGTGACGACGTAATCTAAATTGATCCTCGGGTTTTATTTCAAAGGTTTATTAGCAACCAAAGCTGAAGAAGATGGTATTTAATCTGTTTTATGTATGAACTATGTAGCCAACCCTAGCGGGGGAAGAAGGCAGTGGTAAGCATGCATGGCGGAAAGAAAATTGAAAACCTTAAAAATCTCCGCCACTGATGGTTTACGGGAAAGACTGCGTCAGGAACACGTTTGTTAGGGCTGAACCGCGTCCATCAACTTCAGGAGCTGTTAAATAGGTACCACAGCGTAAGCGTGCATGTACAATCAAATAAATGCGTGGAAAGGAGTAGACCTGAATCCTATTCAATAGATATGGGTTAAAAAGAAGGGAAAATTATACCAGTGTGATTAGCACCAGCTCTAGATAAACTTCTGAAAGTTGTTGTAAAACTGATTGCCACTCAAAGAGGTGTGCTCGTTTGCCCGAGGAATGTAATGAAATCTGCTTTACCATTACACTAACTGTTATTTAACATTTTACCTCCGAAGAGGTTTTTTTTCAACTTTTTTTTCTCATCTTATGTATGTATTTTGTCTTGCCGAATTGCCAACCTTTACGTTTTTGTCTTTATTTTATGTTAAAATGTTAAAAGTTACTACTTTAAATTTTATGAAGAATACATGTAGGCCTACCTTGTTTGTTTATAATTTAATAAATTGTGTTTCTACTAAAACATTTTACCTGCCGTTTACCATTTACCGATATGGACCTGTAACTCGGACATGTAAGTTGATATTAGATCATTGTATACAAATACAAATTCATTAAACTATTCTGAAAAATAGATTTATGAAAACATATTCTGAAAAAGTGTCCTTATATTTTTTCTTTTTCCTTTTTTGACACCATGTGTTCTTTGTCTGACACTCTCTAGTTTTGTTTTATATATGTGTGCTTTTATCATTTATATTATTTTCATTTTTAAGATTTTTATTGTTACTGAACTGACTTTTTCCAAAATGCCCGGTGGTACACAAATTTGTCAAATATTTTTACTTTAGTAATAAATATTTTAATGCTGTCATGTACAGTTTATTGTGGCGAAAAAAAATATCTATCCATCTACCTATCGTGTAAGGAGGGAATCATTAATTATGCGGAGAAAAACATTTTTTTTTTTAAAATTGATACGCCGTTACCTTAATTTAACAATTTAAAGTGTATTCCTAGTGGGATCTTATTAATAATTTGTAACTTAATAATGACCTCTGTAACCCCTGTGTGATAAAATGAAGTCGATAATCATCATAAATGTCAACCTGCAGCAATAAGCATTCATTTGAATCCAAACTCGACTAGTTTGGGTACATTAAAAATTTTGAAGTGTAATTATAATTATAATTTTAATAAAAGCTCCATAAATAAATCCTAGTCGTCGGATTTTTGCGGATTTTGACTATGTTGAAGAGGATGTTTTTATGAAGAAAATTACTTCAAAAACACTAATGTTGCAATTTGTCTGAGGTTAAATCCAAAATGGCCTGGATCATAAGAATTATATGGTCATACATTATATCACGTACATATCTCACTCAGCTTCTATCACTCACGTTAAGTGAATTAAGCTAAATATAAGAGATGACAATAGAGATGATATGATTATATTTATTTATTTATAATTGTGTATTAAATCGGAGTGACAAAATAATGAGCGATTGCACTTAACACCATCTAAAGCTAGTTGTCGGTTGTGTCTATGTAAAACTAAAATATTCAAAGCGTCGCGACGCCGTATGTTGACGAGTTGAAACGGTACTTTCACGGGATCAAATGGGGTCTAACGAAGATCTAACGATTGGCGTCGAAAAATGTTAAATAGGACAAATGTGAGGGGCCAGACAAAAATTTTGAAAGCGTCGCGACGCCGTATGTTGACGAGTTGAAACGGAACTCTGAACGGATCAAACGGGATCTAACGAAGACCTAACGATTGGCGTCGAAAAATGTTAAATAGGACAAATGTGAGGGGCCAGACCAAAATATTGAAAGCGTCGCGACGCCGTAGGTTGACGAGTTGAAACTGAACTCTAAACGGATCAAACGAGATCTAACGAAGATCTAACGATTGGCGTCAAGAAATGTTGAATAGGACCAATGTGAGGGGCCAGACTAAAATATTGAAAGCGTCGCGACGCCGTAGGTTGACGAGTTGAAACGGAACTCTAAACGGATCAGACGGGATCCAACGAAGACCTAACGATTGGCGCCGAAAAATGTTGAATAGGACAAATAAGAGGGGCCAGATTAAAATATTGAAAGCGTCGCGACGCCGTAGGTTGACGAGTTGAAACGGAACTCTAAACGCATCAAACGGGATCTAACGAAACTCTAACGATTGGCGTCGAAAAATGTTGAATAGAACAAATGTGTGGGCCAGACTAAAATATTGAAAGCGTCGCGACGCCGTAGGTTGACGAGTTGAAACGGAACTCTAAACGGATCAAACGGGATCTAACGAAGATCTAACGATTGACGTCAAAAAATGTTAGATAGGACAAATGTGAGGGGCCAGACCAAAATATTGAAAGCGTCGCGACGCCGTAGGTTGACGAGTTGAAACGGAACTCTAAACGGATCAAACGGGATCTAACGAAGATCTAACGATTGGCGTCGAAAAATGTTAAATAGGACAAATGTGAGGGGCCAGACTAAAATATTGAAAGCGTCGCGACGCCGTAGGTTGATAAGTTGAAACGGATCTCTAAACGGATCAAACGGGATCTAACGAAGATCTAACGATTGGCGTCGAAAAATGTTGGATAGGACAAATGTGAGGGGCCAGACTAAAATATAGAAAGCGTCGCGACGCCGTAGGTTGACGAGTTGAAACGGAACTCTAAACGGATCAAACGGGATCTAACGAAGATCTAACGATTGGCGTCGAAAAATGTTGAATTGGACCAATGTGAGGGGCCAGGCTAAAATATTGAAAGCGTCGCGACGCCGTAGGTTGACGAGTTGAAACAAAACTCTAAACGGATCAAACGGGATCTAACGAAGATCTAACGATTGGCGTCGAAAAATGTTGGATAGGACAAATGTGAGGGGCCAGACTAAAATATTGAAAGCGTCGCGACGCCGTAGGTTGACGAGTTGAAACGAAACTCTAAACGGATCAAACGGGATCTAACGAAAATCTAACGATTGGCGTCGAAAAATGTTGGATAGCACAAATGTGAGGGGCCAGACAAAAATATTGAAAGCGTCGCGACGCCGTAGGTTGACGAGTTGAAACGGAACTATTAACGGATCAAACGGGATCTAACAAAGATCTAACGATTGGCGTCGAAAAATGTTGGATAGCACAAATGTGAGGGGCCAGACAAAAATATTGAAAGCGTCGCGACGCCGTAGGTTGACGAGTTGAAACGGAACTATTAACAGATCAAACGGGATCTAACAAAGATCTAACGATTGGCGTCGAAAAATGTTGAAAAGGACAAATGTGAGGGGCCAGACTAAAATATTGAAAGCGTCGCGACGCCGTTGGTTGACGAGTTCAAACGAATTATTATACGGATCAAACGGGATCAAACGAAGTTCTAACGATTGGCGTTGAGAAATTCTTGTTTCCGCACATGTGAGGGGCCAGCGTGAAGTTGGCCCCTCACATAAACACGACGCCATAGCGTCGTGATCGAAAGGGTTCAAACGAAAACAATAACGGATCAAACGGGATCAAACGAAGTTCTAACGATTGAAGTAAAAAAAAAATGTATGGGGCAAATGTGAGGGGCCAACTTCATGGAGGTCGTTTACCGACCGTTTCCCCCACCCTTTCGATAAGTCGTTCTGTACTTGTATATTTGTATCCAATAGCATCTAATCTAATAGTTCTATGATAAAGCTTACGAAATAGAGGTCTAAATTTTTTAACATAAAACTTAAAACCTGTATTTAAAATGTTAGTATGGATTCGTCTTTTAAATCCGTGAAATTATTTTGCATGAAAATTCAACAACCGTCCCCGTTGTAAAGGTGTGCGTTCTAATTCTATTCCGGCACTTCTTCTCTTCAGTGCTCGTCAAAGCACCGCCCGAAGGACGAAGTCTCGCAACGAAGGTGGAATGCGGCTTGAAATAGTTTTACAAGAAGGTTTGTTACTTTACGCAAGTAAATGGTCATAAACACTCGTCATACAGTCTTCACTCTTATTGGCGAAGGCGGGTGAGCCAATTACATACTCTCATTACATACTCAAACCAATTACATACTATTCGACTCGGCGGCACGTCTCAACGACTATTTTAAAGTACGGCTATGCTTCATGAGAGTTTGTAAGACAACCGTCAACCAATTCTTGTGCCCTACAACACTAAGGGCCAGTCTTACAATCTCCTATAGCAACGTTATTTGTAGCAATTAAGCTATTTAGAGGATTTCAAGAGTTTTCCTTGGTCGTTGCCATGGAGACAACAAGCATAATAATAAAAACAAAAATGATTTATTGTTCGTAGCACGATTTTCCGATTTCAAGAGTGTAGGTTAAACGAAATGACTTGTACGTGCATTTTAAAAACTTTTTGTATTATGATGATCTAAAACACGTACACCGGCGTCGCCATAGTCGATTATGCGGATGCCGTATGAGTTGTTCTAATCTAGTAACTTTGTTTGCTGCTTTCCGGGTTCGAATCCTCGCGTGGACATGGGTGCATTTGACGTTTCACACACCAACCACTCATTATATCGATTACCATCGTTGCTAACCCTCGATCTAAAGCCCAAATATCATCAGTTGTTGTTGTACAATACGGTTCAATTGAATCTTGAATTCAAAATTGTAAACTACTAAAAATACAGTTTCTATTTCTAATAAGCCGTATTCTCACGACTAAATTGTTACGCTATAAAAATATTAACCTGGAAATGAGTCAAGATTGAATGAATGCACCTATAAAGTTGGAACGGAAAAGTGAACCGTGTAATACAGGCTGTTATTTATTTTGTGACAATGCTTGGAGCGTAGACCTGTATTAATCCCACGTGATAAGAGTGCATGTGTGCACATGGGTGCATGTAGTGTGTACAATATACAATACAACACGTCTGAATAGCTGGTCTTGTTTTATGGAACGAGGCTAATTGCGACGGTGGGCGAGACTGGCGATGAACAATGGAGGTTCAGGTCAAGAAGATGTGTGAACACGTTTCGCGTGCCATCTTACCACAAACAAAGCCAGAATCTCTCTATGCAACTGGGCTAAACGTTGTAGTAAAATGCGACCAAGGCAACGCCACAATTTTGCAATCACAAGTCACATCTATAATATACCCCATGCATGCACTTCATTGGAATTGCCGGCATTTGATTTCGCATCACAATCCAAATCACATAGATACTTTCGAGGACACATTTTTTTATAAGAATTGACCTTAATCAACCGAGTCAAGAACGCGATAATGAGTCACCAATCAAGGTCATCGTTCTACAATCATTATGCACGTTCGAAAGTCTGAGTGCAATCCGCGGCTCGGATCTCGTGCGTGCAAGTATTGTTCTAGAATCACACGAGCTGCTTTATTGTGATTGGCCACGGTCTCGTTTGCGCGGGACAGACACACAAGTGTATCATCATCTTACTCGCGTGCTCGTGATCTCACTGCATGGCTAGACAGATCACCTGTGAGGGTCGGATAAACTTGGAAGCCAGACATACGATCTATCTAGCGTAGTTGTTTCATGTCAGATCAGATCGACCGACGCAAAATAAGCAGGTCTGAGAAGTTATAGGCTACCAACGTATAATTATTCGCAAAGCGACCTCAGATCTTTATCTACTGTCCCTTTCATAGGCGCTAATTCAACGAAAATCAACATATTCCTGGCGTTCTTTCACATAACGTAGATGCAATCTTCCGCTGAGTAGAGTGCACACACCTGTTAAGCCACGCCCACCGTTCCAGGTAACCAACGGAAAATTGTATCGTATAGGAGCTAGAGAAGTAGGTTGGTATCACTATCATTGGACTCGGCTATGTCGTTAGCATTAGGCCATTAGAGTACTAAGGATGTGTCCGAAAAGCCGGTTCTATCGTTGAAAGTCCAGGTCCAAGTCCAGATATGACGCTTAAAACAATCATCAACAAGCAATGAACGGAGGATGATACACACTGATGACGTCAAATCTGGACCTAGAACTGGACTTTCGGACACGTTCTTACGTTAGGCTTACGTTATGCTGAGTCAGGAATACGCAAAGCAAGCCGGGACCTGTGATAGTAATTTTATGAGTCCGACAGTAGACCAAAAGTACGTCGGACGGACGTTCGTTATTTCATGTCGTGTTATACCGTCAATAAGCCAGACAACCTAGTGGTTTCCGCCTAGGTCAACCCAAGGTCCTTGCTGGGCTGTTGATAGTGATAGTCATCTCCATCCTTCCTAGGTAATTATGTGATGTGGCCACTTCCTTCATTTCGGCGCGATGAATCACATTCCGCGTATGTTGGGTGTTTTTCAAAGTAATTACAATTACAATGCCCGACAGGTACAGCTCAATTAAGTATGTGCATGCGCGTAATTACTGCCGGGACAATGCCTGCTATCAAACTGTCTATAGTCATTGATTGTGGGAGGGCGTCCAATTTGTCCCGACTCCTGACTATATAGTCATGTCACGTCGTCGTACAACTTCATCCTCGAGCTAATTTATAATCTGCACAAATACTGAACTGTAAAAAGCAATGTATCCGCTAAAAAAATAAATATAAAACTTTGGGGATGTGGATGTCTGTATAGAAATATGCATTAAACTTAGAATGAGACCAACTCATAAATATGCATTTTCAGGCCAAATATTCTATGCTACTTCGGTCCTTTTTTATTTTGTGGGATGTTTTTAACAATAGTCTTTGCCGTACTTAGCAGATACAGACATTCACGAGCAGAGGTCACGGTTATTGCGAGAGCGCTTCTCGGAGATGCCGTGATGTGATTTACCCTTACTTCGGCTCAACTAGTCGTGAGAGTTTCAAGATGGCCACCACGTTAGTCGTGATCGAACCGTCACTTGTTGACTTCGAGGGTCAGACATACACAACACATACAAGCCGTATATTATATCCCTTTATCCCCAAGATTCCTGAATTGGTTGAAACTTGAAAGAAACGGTTATTATACGAGTTCTAAACTGCTGCATCCTAAAAGTTGAGACAGAGTTGAGGACAATATTGTGTGCCTGAAGTTTTTGAACCGTAATTCGCACCAGTCTGCGAAAGATTTAATAAAAAGTTGCGAGATAAAAAGTGTTTGTGAAGAAACAAAGTTTGTGTCTACAAGACAGTGTTCTTGTTTCGCGTCCCAGGTTCGTTGCACTGTACAGTGTGCACATGCATTATGCATCAGTCTTACAATATTGCGCGAATCAACCGTCTTCCTTGCTTTTATTGTGTATATCCGCGCATGTAAGTTTAATTCGCATTTCAAATTGATCAACATTGAAAGACAATGAACAAAACACAATGTTTCACAATAGGTCAAGGTGAATGTCTAACACGTAGGCGGGCCTATACGGTTAACACTCACACTTACTTGCAATTAAATAGCAACTATCACCTTACAGGGGCCCTTACATAATGTCTCGACCGTATACGATAATCTGAACGCATACAATGGTGTGTCGTGTGTCAGAGTGTGGGTGTATTTAACCCGTCTTGATTTATTCACACTTACTGGTTGCGTCTTGAAGATTGCACCGTATAGGGAATATGCAATAAAAACAAACAGCCGCTTGATTCGTGAACGGTTTACGTGATTGTATGAATGTTGCATAATGCATGCACAGTGCAACGGACTTGGGACGAGAAACAGAACCAACTTGTAGACACCAAAGTTGTGTACAAAAAAGCGAGCCAAGTTTTAACTTGCATTGTAAAGTCACAAAACAGGTCACTAACTTAACTATCTGAACAAACAATTTCATCTCGTAAATTTGTATTACATCTATACCGCGCGGAATGTCGCGAATTACGGTTAAAAACTTGAGGTACACAGTATTAACCCCACTCAGGAAGCTGTCACCATATACAGCAGAAGTCATAGAGAACATGACTTTTCAGAGTCTACCAACCAGTGATGATTTCAGGCATATCCCGGGGGGGGCGGAGCCCCCCCCCCGGCATTTGTAAATGCCCCCCCTAGCAGATTGAAAAAATCACATGAAGTAATGTAAATTTGCACAAACAAATGCAAAATACAAGAAAATGAGGTATATTTTTCCACCTCATATAGGACTAGGAAAAAAATCGATTTCCACGAAAAACCATTGATTAAATATTTAATCAATGGAAAAACTCATGTACATAAATGTTGCAATATTTTATTTTCTATTTAAACGATGTTAGGTAAAGGTAAGAATGGCAAATAGGAATCACCTCATATTCGAAAACTGAAAGGATGGCATCAATAGAGACCGTAACCCCCTCCACCCCTGCCTTTTGTCGTAAAAAAAAAAAAACATAAAATGAGTTACTAATTTAGCAACACCCCAGATTTTTATCAGCCCCCCCTAGGAAAAATGTCTGAAATCATCACTGCTACCAACGTCTACAATGCAAAACCTTCACACACAGACGGGGGTTTCACTTTCCCTCGACTACTGCAAAATTGCAGTGGGTAATTAAATAAAATATCAGCATAGTTCAGTATTTACTAAGTCGCATCTGCAACGAATATGGCGGTACAGAGACTTGCAGACATGCGTCGCCGTGAAGCAATACTTGTTCGCTTGGAAGCGCCCAAAAAGATTGAAATCTAACGAGCCCTTATTACCGAATGCCTGCCCAACTAACAGCCCATTGTCTTCGTCGAATTAAATTCCGGCTTGCTTTGTTCTGATTAACATTTACAGTTAGTTTATTGATACAATAACCAGTTTTACGTCGTAACTCTTATGTTCTTCTATAGCTGGCCGGCTTTTGGTGGCGGGGCCGTTTCGAAATTCTTTACACAGAGGGCCTCAAGGAAGCAGCATAGCGACCACTCTCATTTTGATCCTTAGGATCGACTTGATCCAGTAATTAACGCACCTTTACAATAATTGTACCTTGGTATAATCTAACATGCAATACGATGATGACAAGGAATTCCACAAGGGCAATGTTTGTCCCCGTGTTACTTTAATTATAAATGCAATTTGTACGCGGAGATTTCTACTTCACCTTTATTGTACTCTTATTAGAAATTCAAGAATATAAATAAGTGTTATAGTTATCCCGGTTCTATACTTGAATTATAATTGGAAGAAGATCATTTTAATGCAATTCCACAACGTAAACAAGTGTAGGGTCTCGTGTATAAAAATGGTGCTGTAATTAGATTATACGCAGCAAAATGTCCCCACAGAATGTAGATGTACCTGACTGAGAAAGCGTGTACAGCATACTGTATCAGTGCAACCTATTTGCTATAACCAAGCGGCTGCTCGGGCAACGGTCATGGTAGAACGTGGTATAGGTCTAATTGCCAGCATTGTTGCAGTCTCGGCTTTCAATGCCATGTGGATTTATTACCAGGCTATTATTCCTGGACATGACGTTGTACGGAGGAGTGTTATTATGGCAGTGGGTGTACAATTAGTTTAAAAGAAAGAACAATGAAACGAAACAGTGTTATTCGCCTTGCAGAGCCGTATATACGTGCAAGCAACCACAACACCGTATACGGTCTTGCTCCAAGACCCTACAGTGCAAACATTGCAGACTGTAGCACATCACATCCATATTGGTGGGCCCAAGCGTGCAGTGATGATGCTACACCGCACTTTTACATGTTATAAAATGTAAATAAAACACAACTAATGGATGAAATATGCTGTATATTGAATATACAATTGTCTATCAATTGTTTGATGATCATACGACCACTGTTGCAGATTTTATTACAAATATGGGTTATAGATTACTGTATAATTCGTAGACCTAAATATATTTGGTGCTATTTTTGTACGTTTCGTACAATTTACTAGTCACCGTAATCTAAATCGGATGATTGCCAAAAGAACGGTTTCTCAGGACATAATCCCCCGCATAAATAAAACTTAGACGTGATAAAAAAAACGAATCTTAAATGTCTTCCTGGGAAGGAATTTCGGGACAGAGATAGATAGAACAGAACGGTATAACCGTTCAACTTATCAATTTTAATTCATTCAGTATTTCTTTTATGTTTGTAGATGGTTGACGTTGAGTAGTAAGCAGGCAACACACAACAGTTAGGCTACTATTTCATCTGTATTATTTGCAAGCAGCTACAACATTAATCCCAAGGCAAGGCTATCCAAGCTGCGATTCTTTTCCGGGTTCTCTGTGTATAATAAATCGATTTGGTTTAACGGACGACTGGAATGTATACATCAAGCTATAAAATGGCCGAAAATGTTAAGACTACAACAGATGTGATTTGAAGTGTATCAGGCTGCTCGTCGTTAATTATACCGACAGTATTAATTCATTAGTCTCAATTAGGAACGAACAACTTGGATATTTGCATAGTTGCTGAGCTCTGCTATAATCGTCTTGGCGTAGCGTAGACCCTCTCGGTTCACAGGTTGGAGATGCGATTATTGGTCGAACGTGGACGCGCATCGACTATCGATCGATCGATCAGAAGGATTACTCAATTATGCGGGTGTGTTGTGTGGAGCGGACCAAGTTAGGAGATGGAAGACACTCGATCTAGTTTTGGTCGCGCGGTGGTTTTTACTCGGCATCGTGGTCGGTTCCCGCCATGATCCGTTCAGCCGCTGCAGTAAGCCGCTGCAGTAAGCCGCATCCGAACAAACACAATCGGATTCTAAGTGGTGTGTCGCTCGACTCTAAATTACACAACACAATGGTACGAAATAGCGATTACACTGTCATCTAGTACTTTTCGTCTGGAGTACGCATATATAAATTACCCCTTTTCCGCGGAGTTCTGTATCGTGAAAAACTATAATTTATCGTAGCTTCTTTTCATTTTGAATGTTGTAACTTAATACATATTAGTCAATACAAAATATCTCAAAATTGTATTTAAAAGTATAAATGTATGTTTTTTTATTTAAAATTATTTTTTATTGATAATGTTAGAAGTCTAGACTAGGAGGACACACCATTTTGAATAGAACACAAGGCCTGAATGAGAACATAAATTAGCATATTGATGCATAAACCAGTCAGTCGTACAGCAGAGTCACGAATCTGCGTACCTACATTTTGTCTCCTCGCATGAAATCCACGCTACATAGAGACTTCCCGTAAGGAATAAAACACGTCGGAACTGAGAGTCCTGTGTCTGTGTGCCGTACAAGGCAGGATACGCCCACAAAGGACTTTGACCTACAACTCTGTGCTCATGTCGTCTGTCTAAACCAGTTCCCTTCCCGTAAACAAGACCATACACTGCACACAGTAACCAGAGGTTCAGACCAATACGGTAGTGTTGGTATATTCTCACGTCGTTGCGACTGTTGCGGTCGTCAATCTCCTGGCATTCGCTTGGCTTATGCTCTATGCTGCACTACGCTTGGTCCGGTGACCTGGTGAGTGGTAATAAAATGCAAACACCACAAAAAGGTGTGTCTCTTCTCTTCACTTGCGCATAAAAATAATGACTGGTAGTGAGTGGTGGTGCCTTGCAATTACATTTTTGAAAATTGTTCGAGTACCTTACCCTATTGTATATAGATTTATGTAGTGCAACCTACAAAAAAGCGAGGTTTTTACTGTTTCCTATTGTTCTATTGATGTAACAGTATGTAAGAATATGATAAAATAATTTTGACGTTTTGTCACTGTAATGCACATTTCACCATTCTTCGTGAATTAATTTATCGCTATTGTATCGACACATCTTTACATTTTTTAATCCAATATTAATAGTTGTCCGCTGGTTTCGTTTTACCAGCGTATAGAAGTGTCTGAACATAAGAAATCTGGTATGATATGAATAACAGATACATCTAGAGACAAGTGGTAGAGAAATGAGGATGGTTTATTAATTGGTTATACACGAACAAAGATTATTAAGAGGACGAAGTGTGTGTGATCTCTTTGGTCGTTCTCTTGCCGTAGCTGGAGAAGCTCAATCTAAAAGAAAACGAGGTAATATTTTTCCATGGAACCATAAGAATGAAACTGGGTTGTTGTGAAGCACATGGACAATCTGTATAGGCAATGCTTGCATGGCGCGTATGTATACTGACGGCGTAAAACCACCGGAAGGCTTTTGTCGAGCTGCGTTCTTTGTTTCCTTGAATGAATTCTCAGAGCTGTGTTGCTGATGCTGCCTGCCGGCGTAATTATCTTCCGGAGTTACACGAAACACCACTACGAAATAATTATCTGCTGAGAGAACACGATAAAGTTCGTCTTTTAACTCCTGGTTGACGTTTTCATTTACAGTAAAATGAAAACAATGCGGGCATTCCCAAAACAACTTTATTTCAAGTTCTTCAAATATCGTAATCCCCATTGGTCGGGATTTGCACCAGCTAACATGGCATACGTAGTTATATTCTGCCCACTCAGCGATTGTCAGAAGCAGACATGTCTAGGACGACATTCAATGTTTGGTGTATTCTTTGCGTTCTTCTTTGTTTGGAGCTCAAACTAGAAACCTACGGATTACATACTGTATCAATGTACAAGTAAGGGGATGCATTCACACTACACGTTTGATATCGATATTGTCCCATCAAATCAAACGACAAAAAACAGTAAATAATCTGTAGCCCTTTCAAGTTTTAAGACGTGGACGAAACATGTTTTACTCTACTATGCGCCGACGCTCTAGTGCGGGATGCTACCGGTTCAATTCCCGCAGCCTTAATGGAATGTTTCCCCAAGATGCTCCTCAACCATAATAGCGCGTGGAGCTATCCACGTGCCTGATTGGTCACCTGTGGAAACTATTAATTATTCACCGGGCAAAGCTGCTGAGCGTGTTTGTCGGGTCCACGCATCGCATCACACATCGTTGCCCAGTGGGCCGCGTAATGTGTAACGCTGCACCCTCTCTACTCGTGTAACACGTATAATGAGACTATTAGCGTCGCGTGCAGGCGGTTATCTCACTCTGTAGTAGTGAGATGTCGTGCAATGTCACCCCCGCACCCCCTCTACCAGGCGACAATTGCTCCCTGTTGCATCGAGGCTCGTGCTGTATAGTGTATAGGCTGCTCGCCGAGCTTTTCAACGTTCGGACTGGCGTATAGGTCTCGCAAAACAACTTCGGTAATGCTTTCGTCATCAATCAATGACGTGTTTACGGTCTCGGCCAACCCGAGCAGGTATCTGAATTAGTCACGGCTGCTGGTTGGCTGCCGCTCACCCACCCGTGACGGAAGCATTACCGAAGATGTTTTGCGAGACCTTTATAACAGCTATGCAGCTATGATACACGGACGTCACGCCAGACGAGAGCGGTTCGTCATCCACCACCCCGAAACAAGGAGTGCACGGTTGCTTTGGGGATCGTGTATGCATATCACAATCAAACGGTGGTCCTCTCTGTTTTTAGCTGCTGTTAGTGATTCCACAGCTACCTTGTGAATGCTGACGTCAAAGATGAGTGCAGAGTAAGTCGGAGCCGAACAGGGAATGGCTTTTTCATCCATAAGGTTGCTTTGGAGCGAGTTTACTGTAAAACTCCTTGGATATCAAGTTGGTGCGGTTTCTCTAAACCGCGTAAATCCAAGTAAAGACTACGGCGTTCTCCAATGTTCGTATACAGGCCGTCATGTACATAGTCATCAACAGGTCGTTATTCAAACACTTGTTTTACGATTCCTCTTCCTATGTGCTAACCTCTCCCTCAATGCACCGCATGCTATTGTTACATGATGCAACCACCATCCGGAGACGCACATCAGCAAACACGCCTTCACTACCGCGGGCATACATGCACTCGCTGCCCTGTGGTGTGGGCGTCCGTGCAGAAGGCATCGCTATTGTCATATTACCGCTAGGCAAGCGAATGTAGGTCATTCAATCTGCCAATGTCATATCTGTACTTGTTTCCGTGAACTGAGAATGGCACCATAGGTTAAATGATTGTTGAAAATATGTTCAGCAATTAAGGTCGTTTACAACATCGTCATTCGGCGTCCATGAAGATTGATAACCCACAATGGGGAGAGTTTTATAATCTGTACACACAACAACCCCGGATATAGTCGTGTGTGTAGAGGATGATCGGATAGAAAGCGAAAGTTGTGCAGGTATAACAACACACGGTGCATCAGACGGTCGCTAGGCAACCCCTCCCCCTCCCCCTCCCCTATCGAGCCCGCGGGGGTCACGGGCTAGGCCGCTAGGGCAAGGCCGCGATTGATCCGCGTCCCCACTAACGGCAAAACAGACGAAAACAGTTTATTGAGTGGCTCAAGGCGACTTCTTGCGTTGTAGATTGATGGACTCTGAAGTAGACTCCCCACTGGAGCGCGTCGTCCTAGGTAGGGAACTTCTTTATCGACTCTGATCCTGATGAAGTAGGCCATTTGAAAATCGCTTCCTTTTTTACGGATGCTCGTTAGGGCGCGACATTGCCGATAACGGTAAAACTGTGACGATACCGTTGGCTACTTCGACGGATCGCCATTCTAGTTATGCCCTCACAAAATCAAAGTCTGCATCAATATATTGGATTGGAGAATACGTGCGTGATTATCATATCTGGTGTCTCACATTGTGGCGGCCACTTTCGCACCATCTCTTCGCAAAAGTAACCAAACACACAAACAACAACGTAAACAAAAGCAGAAGACTAAAATAAAGTGTGAAAATGGCGGCCGACGGTTGACTTCCGGGGTTAGTTTCTCGGTACACTGATTTAGCTAGCAAATGCGGATCAGATAAAAACAGTTATACTATACTTATACTAGCGCACTGTTCTTATGCTATACTCAGCTGCACAATTGCAGATGTACCCATTGGGGCGAGAAGAGAAAAACAACCGTAGACTCCTTGAAATACTCATCAGTGCATTCAATATGAATTACGTTCAACGGTGTATGGTATAGGAGAGCTGGACACATCCGTCGGCATGTATAAGACAGAAAGTCAGAAACCTTCTTTCAACTTAGTTATTGTGCATAAGCACACTGTTATTTTCTCGTATCCAGAAAATAACAAGAATCGGTAGACATATTGGATAAGAAGATACGTTCAGAAGAGTTGTCTTGATTTTATTTTGTCGTCTGGTGTATATGTCGATGTGAATCCAATATGCCAGGATTTTTTTTTTTCTGTCCTCCATGTATTTATATGCTCAATAAATCGTCTAGAACATCAGAAAAGCAAAGCATGAACTTTGCAGAATAGTCCCAGGATCAATATTGTATATCCAAGGGCAAGTGTCCGCTGATTAAATAAGATCGTGACCGAAGTATATATATATGGGGGGCTATATACAGTGGGCGGAAGAAATATCAAACTTTAATCTACTTGGTTTCAGCTGATCCCTGTATACACACAAAACACGCAGGGTTATTTTTAAACCATCGATCTTGTATTTGAGCCCCGACTGTGAAGGTTACATGCGAAGTGGGAGTGATGCATGCGATGTCTGTCACCTTGTAGTTGTACGAACTGAGGGGCGAGCGAGACAGACCCCGGCCGTGGTAGGTATGATAAATCGATTAGCACGATGGCAAAGACATAAGCCAATGAGCTTTCCGTTGGAATCCATGACCATGGATTATTATTGCATGGAAACGAAACGATGGCTGTAGACTGCAGACACGGCTGTGTGCTGAGCATATACATTGCGGGCGGGCGGGGTGGATGTGGGATGTAAAGGTGTGTCAATATTTGCCCGTGGTAAACCCTACACCACAATGACGTTTGTTTGACTTGGGCACGCAATTCAACGGGCCGGATGCTTTCACATGTTAAGTGGCGCAATAAAACAGAAATTACTTGCAAGTGATAGCTCGAAATTAAGTTTCTATCAAGCCTGTTTCATCTCTCGGCGCTAATTCAAATGTGAACGCTCGAATGTAAACATGAGAGCCATCCCCGCAAGTCAACAGCCTTTCTCCAATCACAACAGCGTGAGGCCGAAGCTAAATATTGTTGTACGCGCCGCTTGGCTCGACGAGTGACGACGCGTCAACTCCCACTCCTTGCGAGACAGACAGCCTCGTGCAAGCTGCCACTGTTGTGCACCGTCGGGTGTTTTAAATAACAATCCGGCGCAATAATAAAACGCATACGAGGTGGACCTACCCTTAAGCAATTCACTCCCCCATCCACGCAGCCCCGATCCGCTTTAAATTTCAGTAGAGTCACTCCCAGTGTTTTAAACTACATATAGGTTCACCACGGCGAATGAAATTCCGCTCTAAACTGAACATTTAAATTCTACCCGGCACCTCCAACAAGTGTCTGACATCAACCTGTAAACAAACAATTCTACCCGGCACCTCCATCAAGTGTCTGACATCAACCTGTAAACAAACAATTCTACCCGGCACCTCCACCAAGTGTCTGACATCAATCTGTAATCAAACAATTCTACCCGACACCTCCACCAAGTGTCTGACATCAACCTGTAAACAAACAATTCTACCCGGCACCTCCACCAAGTGTCTGACATCAACCTGCAAACAAACAATTCTACCCGGCACCTCCATCAAGTGTCTGACATCAACCTGTAAACAAACAATTCTACCCGGCACCACCACGAAGTGTCTGACATCAACCTGTAAACAAACAATTCTACCCGGCACCTCCACCAAGTGTCTGACATCAACCTGTAAACAAACAATTCTACCCGGCACCTCCACCAAGTGTCCGAAATCAACCTGTAAACAAACAATTTTACCCGGCAACACCACCAAGTGTCTGACATCAACCTGTAAACAAACAATATTACGCGGCACCTCCACTAAGAATCCAAGAACAACCTCTAAACAAACAATTCTACCCGTCACCTCCACCAAGTGACTGACATCAACCTGTAAACAAACAATTCTACCCGGCACCTCCACCAAGTGTCCGAAATCAACCTGTAAACAAACAATTCTACCTGGCACCTGCACCAAGATAATATATAACATAATCCCGATAAATTCTTCCAGTAAACCCTTCTGACGCTACCACAGGACTAGTGAAAAGACATTGAGTAAGCTGCTGCGTAACGTTAACTCCGCTCGCATTGCTCCATTGTTTGCTCTAAATTCATAAGACTCGAATGACTAAGAGACGCCGAGGCAGTGTAAATACAAGAACAAGAAGACAGACGCTCAGCTACGCGCTTTACGGATTACACAACAAGGAACGAATAAGCTCGTTTCACTTCACACTGTTTCACACGGCTGCGCTCTAAATAAAGACCGTTTCACGTATATATACATACATTATACAAACCAGGTTAGGCTGTTCACGGGCATTTGTCTTATGATCTTCACAGCCTCCCAAGTATATATTTATTCAATAGTTATTATATTATTCAGTTTTAAAATGAATTTACGACGGAAGAAAATAAAGAAAACGATCTACTCATAAAATAAAATAGCAGCACGTGACACGTCCCACAGCTATTATATTTTAGTAGGCCTATACAACAATAATAAATTATTAAGAGCGTTCGGAAGCAGTTTTGATGTTTTTAGTCAACTAATTTCTCTTAAACAAATAATAAGATTATTATGAAAATTTACCAACTTGCAAAGGGATGTCGCCATATCTACGCATGGTATTAAGTACATTTGTGAAAAAGCTGCTCAAAAATAATAAAGTCACGTTTGAGTTATGCAAATAAATTACTTTAGTCGAAAATGTTCGGCGAAATAATACGGAGAATCTGTTTAAAAATGGGTACATTATTTTTGAATAGGTTGGCGACAAATGTACTTAATACCATGCGTAGATATGATATCGCTTTACAAGAAGCTAAATATTTATAATAATCCTACTATTAGTTTAAGAGTAATTAGTTGACGGCCAATACATGTAAAACTCCTACTGCCGAACGCTCTTAAGGGAAAGTCAAAATGCTGCTGCTTGGTTTATTATCCAGGAAAGTTGATCTAACGCGCCATTATCACAAAACATGGCCGTGTTGATTGTCGCAAGAAAGACTGACTTAGCCCCCTACGGCGAAGCGGATATACAGGCAGCTATAGCTAGCTCGCCTTTGTTGCGGCTCAATTAACCCGCGCGATGATTTATGAAGTGCGAATATGCGACACAACAGCGCGACGGTGTTAATGAGGGGTGTGGATTCACACACACACAATGGGGGTGCAGAGTGCATGGCCAGATCAAGACTTGCTGCGGGGTTGATTAGCATAGAGATAGCGGGGCTCTTACCTAGGCGATCTACCCTACGCGTTACTTCATTCAACTAACGGTTATGAAAACTGAAGAGCTTTGCTGTATACTTAAAGACGTGTTTATATAATAATTACACAAGCAGTATATGATTCATTGAATTAATGTGGTGCTTTATTGCTTATTTGTAGAGATAAGTGTAAATAGCATTTTGTAGCATCTATTGTTTTATAAAACTTGAGGATTAACTTTTTTCTCATTTTTATTTTTAAATTGTCATACAAAATAAAAATCAACTTCATTGCATTTATAAAGTATAAATAAAATGTAAAATAGGGACAGAAAAAAGTTATTTTCAGTTAAAAAATAACACTTTTTACTATACACACAACTCTATTTTCACGTATCTCTACTAATGGGGTAATGCTAATAGCTAATCATTCATTTGCGCCATCAAGATTATTAATTGATAATTTTGTTATAGTTTCCCCTAACACATTAATTGTTTCCTTTCAAAGCAACCAGGCCATCAATACCGATCTAAGAAGCTGGTGCGCAATGCACCCTATAACAGGTATTTCTACGGAACAAAATTACCGTTGTTTTCATGCCTAATTCTAGAGTGAGTTTGAATGTAAAAAATAAATAAGATGTTAAGAATATGCGTCAAAAGTCGACGCGTTTGTGGGTATCGGTCACTACGTGAAAGGACGGCCCTTCAACCGGTACATAAGTACTGTTTATAGAAAATTCTTAACTTATTTTGTGTGTCAGTATCTTAAATTGTAGTTATATACTGATACGTGACTTATGTTTTATTATAGCCAATGTACGTGTCATACGTCATTCGTGTAAGCCTATATATTCTATGATAGATAAATAATAGTATACCAATAACGCGTGCGACGATAACTATCTATTACGAACGTGATTGATCTGGTCGTGAAATGGCCGAGTGCGAATGATTGGTCACCATATACGTGACGTCACACAACAAACACTCGTCGCGTCATCGTGCGCAATGCAAACAGAAACGGCGGCAATCTTTTGTTGTATCTATCCGGCAATGTGTGTGCATAACAGCCCGTAGTCATCCATTGAGCATGCTAATATATACAAGCATGCATTCGTCAATTAACCATATACGCGCGCTTTTAATAGCACATTGTTATATTCTTTCCTCGATGCATGTCTGTCTATACACAATAGCTTTGTAATTTGCCATACATTTGCTTTGTAAGCGCCCCAAAGACAAAGGAATATCGAAAGGTTACATTCATCAAAGTAGACACTAATGGAAAGTGTTCGTTGCGGATTGCGTTACAAAAGTAACTGGTAAATTTGACCAGCGAGATGAGTGTTCAGTTGGCACCACTGGAGGGTTATTATAAAACATTGGTATTACTGTGTCGACACTCGTTTGTTATTTATACGGGTGCCTCGTAGGCAATGTAGAACAAGACCAGAGCATTAGTAGATGACGTGTGCATTGTGCACCTGCTATTGTAGAACAACACGCACTTACACTTATAGATTGCAATACGATCAGGGCAGTGTTGAGGCCCTTTAGCTCACGTTTTTACCAGTGGCGTGCCGTCCGTGGATGCAAGGGGTGCATTATATTTGTATCCCGTGTAATGAGTCTAAGGGCCGGTCTTACAATCTCCTAATAAGGAAGTTATTTGTAGCAATTAAGCTATTTGGAGGATTTCAAGGGTTTTGATTGGTCGTTGCCATGGAGAAAACAAGCTATTCGACGAATAAGTAGTTATTGGGACATTGTAAAACTGGAACTAAATTAAATAATACATCATAGAAGCATTGTCTAAAGAAGTTGATTTTTATTTGGTATGTTCGAATTTCACAACAAGCATGAAATTTACTCAACATTTCGGCATCCCATAATTAACCTAGGCCTACAGTCGTAAGAACTCTTTATAGTCTTGTATCTTAGTTCGATAGATGTCCCGAAACTGAGGAACATATTTGCCAGCTATTCCTTGTTATTTAGCCAAGTATTTGTGTCAGCCTTCGTTTGCTGTAGGCCTAGTTTGTAAGCTTCTTACCGTGCAGTTTGTTTGTACGTTCATTTTATAGGAGTCATATTCTAATTACAGGATCATTTGTGTCCCCCATTTAAGAAAATAAATACACATTTATTGATTTATTACACTAAAACTGCCATTCAGTACTATTTGTTATAAGAGCAATTAATTAGAGTAGGCTATTATGTAGATAAGTGATTCTGTTTTCTATACTGGTAAGAGATAAGCCGACATGGATTTTTAATTGGAAGTTTTGTCACTAAATTGTAACTTGTAAAGACTTGCATTGATCTGATCCTCGCCCACACTACTAGTTGTCTTATTCCCAACCCTGGGATCGCAACGCTATTCAGGTTTCGAAATCAGTGCAGGCTTACGCAATACCGTGGCGTAATTAATCTATAATAGCTATAATTAATGATGTATCAGTGGAGTAAATGGTGATGCCATAATATACGAGAGCACTCAAGGTAAGCATCCATGTAAACTTATAGGTGATCGCGGCTGCGACCGGGGGAAAATAACTTTTTATGTAGGTATCTGTATTATTTTGATGCGAGGTTGAAGGTTAGCTATGACGCCAAATGGGAATCTAATTCCTTGATACGCGGTAAGTAAGAACGTAGCTTCGAGGTCTCTGTAAAATGGTTTGACGTATGTTACGTTTAGTGAACGCGAACCGAGGGGTGGGGGGCGTAGCCAGCCAGCCACGTGTGCTAGTGGAGTGCAATGCCGCAAGGTGTTGTGGGGGAGGGGGTTGCTATGGTAACGGGGTGCATCAGCACAGATCACACAGCCAGCCAGACAGGTAGACTTTGAGGCCGAGCTATGGGTGGTAGGCCTACGTAATTGACTGTGCGTAATACTAATTTAGTTGTGTAGGAAGCATAAACACCAACAATGCAGTCCTGTATAGTCATGATCAAACAAGTTCAGAACCACAGTTAATATATTCACTCACTTCGTGTGTGGCAGAACTTTGCTAGACGAATCTCGATTTTGCTCGAACATTTCATTTTGAAAATACACTTAAAACACACAAATTTACATTCACATACATTTTTTTTAAATGTGTTTCCCTGCTCATATAAAGGACGCCGCTTTGAAACAAATATTTGCCCACTGAATATTCAGAACATGACGTATTCTGTCAATAGCCTGGTGGTTGTTGCGATGATGTGTGCTGTTTACTCATGCCATGGCTGAACACACAGCGCAGGATCTTGTCTGGTCTCAGGTTGTAAACCCAGTTTGTTGGCGGGTATTTCAGGGTCGACGTCTCTCGCCGTACAATCCATGAATGAGCTGGTTTGTGTGGCTTGCACAGATTCTTTCCGTGCTTTGATTAGGTTACGCGCAGGAGCGGATTTAAGAAAAAGGGCCCGGTCAGCATTTTACCAAGTGGGCCCCGTCCGTTTGGCGTATTTTTTTTAACAAACTAACTAATATAATATGTATATAGCATAATACTAATTCATTACCCACCAAAGCTCTTAAAATGACACCCCCTTCTCGAGTTTTTCCCGGCAAAAGCTCCAACAGTTGAGATAAGTTCGAACTCTCAACAGTTTTTCCGATTCATATCCGCAAGACAATTAGCCGTGTTTGTTTCATATTGTATATAGGATTCATAGTTCGTTGGTAGAATTTATTTCGAAATAGTAAAAGGACAAAAAATTACGATTGCCGTCGTCTTTAAGATATATTAAATATGGCATGCCACTTCCAATGGGTTGAAAAGGCTTTTTAACAATAAGAATGTCAAGTTGATCATTTGAAATAACTGATCCACAGAACAGAGCTTTATCAGTCAAGAAAAGTTTGCACAAACATGTCAGATTGGTCTGCAATTTTTTTACTTTGGTGCAGGACACGTAGTTTTGAGACAACGCAAAATCTACACTTTCCTTACATTAGGTCTTTGTGATTCCACTTGATTCACTGTATCGTCATTATTAGAGGAAATGGGTTTTGCGCTGTTTTGAGGGGTGTTACTACAAGGTTATGGTTTTCTGTTATATGTGTGTAATGAGGTTTGATTTTCGATTTCCAAAGGGGTTTGAATTTCACTCGAATTTTTGACGTGTTTAATTTGATGTTCAGCGCCAATTGACACACGCAAATTAATTATTGCCAACACAGACCTTAATATTCTTTGTTTAGGGTCATTACCGGCAGTTACAAGAAGTGCGTGCTCTTTATCTTTTCGCTTTTATGCTTGTATCGTCTTATGCTTGTATTTTGTCTGTTCACTCATCTTTAACAAAGGTATACCACACTCACATTTTACTTTCGTTTAAATTAAATTAAAATAACACAGTTGTCACACGAACTAAGTTGCACTGGACTGTTTCACACGAGACACAGAAACCGACTGATACTGAGTAGAGGAGAGGTTGGGTGTTTCAAAGCAAGTAATTGTCATTTTATAGACATATAGACAGTTAGGTTGTAAATATAAACCCTCATAGTCATATTTGCCGAATATTTCAAGGTTTTTCTATAAATTAGCGTGACTCAACGTAAAGCGGCAGGATTAAAGTTCCATTGTTGAACTGTGGGGTTGTTTCCGCCGCTGTGTACCGTCAAACAAGTGGGCGAAGGCTTTATTGAGCCCTATAAACGGAATCATTCTTTTTGAAACATTATTTTTGAAATATAATTTTATTAGTAGTATTTGCTATAATGGGTTTCGACAATGCCTATGGTGAATGGATCTCAGCTCGTGTGTTTTTGAGTGGGTCGCTAAGGGGCGGGGGGCCCGGATTGGCCGGGGCCCGGTCAGCATCCGCTGACCCGGCTGACCGTTAAATCCGCTACTGGTTACGCGCCACCCTTTACATTCGTATAGGTGACATTTACTTTTCCATAACACATGTTTCATCAATTCACTTAGTAAAATGACCACCAAATTTGATAGTTGTGGCTATAACAATGCAATGTTGATGTCCATACTTGTTAGTTTGCCGGACGCAAACCTTCCCGCAAACCGTAGCGTGTATGGACACCACTTCACCAAACTTTTTATAGTCCTGAGTTCAGATTTTCTCTGTTTCTCTGGACAAAACCAAAACATGGCGACTGGAAACTGGAATACCATGGTAACCAATCCGATTATCAAAGTTTGGCGAGTTCGGACTTTAGAAATCATTTAGGAAACAACTTCATTTAATCCGTATATCGTGTTATGAATTATTCAAACGTATACGTGTGAATAAAGCGCTCGGCAGACGACAAGTCGTGCGACCTACGAAGGGGGCGGTGGAAATGCCACGGACGCCCCCTTCTAGTGACCTTTGACTCTTGGAGAGACTCTCTCTGGTAACCACTGGTCATGTCCAGGGGTTCAAGGTCATAGCCAGGACTACAAGTACATTCCCTCGTGGAGCCACACGACAATATGACGATATCAGAGAGAATGTGAAGCATCAAGTTCTCCCCTTCCTCCACGCACACAACTCATATTCAAACACGTAATTGCTTATCGTTCTATGTTGAAGTCGTAGTTAGCTATTGCCCGAAACCCTAAGAACGTTGAACCGGCGAAAGTCGTCTGGTAAGGCCCAATTAGGCCCGGTATATTATGGAAGCTTACTAAATGTTTAGAACGCTTTTTAACATTGTAAAATATTTAGTCCACTCAATATTTAGTTAGCGTTCGTTTATAATATGTCATAATAGAAGGTGAGGCATACAACGTCTTTAACTTTAGAGGTTGTGTTCTTTTTGTTCTCCTTTTAGCGCTATTAGGTTGCAAGCAGGTGAATGGCAATTCCATGCAACAAGTCTCGAAAAGTGGCTAGTATAGGCTAAACAAAACTATAGGGTACAACACTTAAAACGGTACCAGTGCAAATTATTTGACAGCTGCACAAGGAATTGAGCACGATATCGTGGGCCAAGTTGTTATACCTTACGACTTTGACATTCCATTTCCAGTCACTCGTAACAAGGAACGATAATTCACCGTCTCCTATGGTGACCAATTGGAAACCCACCCCAGTTTTTGAAATGGAAGTTCGTTTCATATTTAAGGTGAATCTACCCCCATATTTTTTTTTTTTAATATGCATAAAGAACACATATATGGAGTTAGTATATTAAAGACGCTCATTTGAGAAGGTCAAAACTAATTTTCAAGCCCATTTTGGAGGTGCCGTATGGTATTTACAACGGGTTTTATGACGAATACGGCTAACAACCTACGCGTTTAGTATGCGATTTTTTGTTTACAACTTACCCTCACTATTGGCTATGAGGATTTAGTGTTTTGAAAGAAGTAATTTCAATATTTGGTTTTCTACGATTTATTTTGTTCTCCGGTACGGAAATTGTATTTGTACCGGCGAGCAAAATAAATCGTAGTAAACCAAATATTGAAAACACTTATTTCAAAACACTAAATCCTCATAGCCAATAGTGAGGGTAAGTTGTAAACCTATCTTGCCTAAAGCATTCAAACTTCTTGGGCTAATGAGGCGGAATAGCTTCAATCAGTTCTCTAAACGCACAAACAGAATGCTCTATGTCGGGATCGTCCGGCCCCAAGTTGAGTATGCAACTGTAGTCTGGAACCCGCACCACTCCACTAAAATCGAGAGTTTAGAGAGCGTTCAGAAAAGGTTTGTTAAACTTCAGTGTTTAAGATCTAGAACTGAGTTCCACAGGAGTGATTATTTAACCCACTGTAAAACAAACTTCTTCAAAACGCTCTCTAGCAGACGCGCTGTCGCAGATATGGTATTCCTACACAAAGTCTTGAACAATATAATTGACTCGCCGCTGTTGTGTAAACTGGACTTTCATGCTCCTCAACGTGCAACCAGAAACACCAACTTATTTCACACGCCTAAGCCAAGAATCGATATATACAAATATGCGTGTTTAAATAGATTACAAACTACATATAACAAATTAACAACAATTAACTGTAACTTAGACATTTTTTCCCAGAGCTTAGCAACATTCAAAGGTAATCTAAAAAACACAATAAGCCCATAACAACACGCACACGCACACGCCACGCACACGCACACGCACACGCACACGCACACGCACACCCACACCCACACGCACACGCACAGCCACACGCACACGCACACGCACACGCACACGCACACGCACACGCACACGCACACGCACACACGCACACACACACACACACACACACACACACACACACACACACACACACACACACACACACACACACACACACACACACACACACACACACACACACACACACACACACACACACACACACACACACACACACACACACACACACACACACACACACACACACACACACACACACACACACACACACACACACACACACACACACACACACACACACACACACACACACACACACACACACACACACACACTCGTTTACTGTACTACTTGTAATGTAATTTTGATATTCTGTGTTTCTGTGTTTTAATATCTGTTTGTATACTGTGATGTCCAACTATTATATTCGCACTTGTGGAAATGTATTTTTCTGTTGTGAATAAAGGCTTAATAATAAAAAATAAATAATAATAAAAAATCGCATACTAAACGCGTATGTGGTTAAAACGTAGTTGTTAGCCGTATTCGTCATAAAACCCGTTAAAATACCATACGGCTCCTCCAAAATGGGCTTGAAAATTAGTTTTGATCTTCCCAAATGAGCGTCTTTAATATACTAACTCCATATATGTGTTCTTTATGCATATTAATTAAGTAAACTTTCAAGACCTTCTTCACCGCTGTTTCTGTTTTGTTTTGCAAGTTACCATTTACCGTTTACCGTTCATCTCGTTGTTCCCTCTCACAGCAGAGTTTAGCACATTTCTCCCCCGTCTTTACACCAGCCACATGCGCAGCACCAACACGGGCAACATTAATTTCAAGCGTTGGTACTACTGTTATAAGTGAGAGAACTTACTTCCGACACGTTCCCGTGATAAATCTCATTGCCTCGTATAAAGCATCGATAGGGGAAACATGATGAGTGAGCTGTCTTATGAATGAAATGTTAGTGTACAAATAGCGTGGCATCAACAAGCTCAATTAATAGTAGATTATGGATGGCGTGTTACGTGCGCGCGCGCGCCCAGCTGTTGTGTGAAGAACATAAATAACGGCAGTGACGTCACGTGGGCCCTGCTTTGGAGTTTGGCCACTCGTTCTATTGACATTCACTACAAAAAACATTATTATGACATTAAGTTAGTTGCTCGTGTCAAGCTATTTATGAGAGTGTGATTTGCCGCTTTGCGTAGTCTTAATTATTAAAACCGCGCAAAATAAAAGGTTTTAGTAATGTAAGAACGCTAAAACATATTAAAAAAGTTGTTACTTACCAACATTAAGTTTGTTACAAAACTAAAATCTGGGATAACACATTTTCAAAATTGCAGTAATTAAGGCTGTAATTTTAGAAAACAATTAAGTTTTACATAATTGGTTTCCAAAATAAAAACCATAAGGATTAAAATAATGTTAAAACTTTTTTATCCAGTGTATAGTTAATACAAAATTAAGTATTGGTAGTAACCAATTCTTCAATACCGTATTGTGTAAAGCACGTTGATTTTGCTCGGTTTTTCTAGTGAAAGTACCCTTCCCCGTTGTCGGTGCCATGCGCGCGCACGCCCTACAAGGGTCGAGTATTGTTCGTATTGCTGCAAGTACTTCAGTCAACACCCCCGACGCCTTCAATAACGCCTGAAACTGTGATAAGTGAAGTGTTCTCGGCGGTGCACGGTTGAAGGGGTGCGCAGCCCTCGGTACAACTCTGTCACGTCGGCCAGTATAATCGTACTGACTATGCTACGCGCGGCATGTCGTCGCGACAACTCTCCTTGCACAAGCCAAGAACCACGCCCTTGTTAGAGGCGCCGATCATCTGCATTCAATGGGTGTATTTACATGTCCGAGTGGTTGCTACAAGTTGCACTGTATGCGCTCTCTCTCTGTTCTCCATGTGTCGGCGCTGTTTCTTTAGTTTTTTTTGTTAGACCTATGTGAATTTGTATGCAGAGATATTTTGCCAGTAGTATTTCTCCTTCATTCTCACTTATATTATACTTTGTACTGTAAATGGTGAAATGAAGGGGGTTACGTTTGAAACAAATTGTAAGGTTATCGTACGACACACGCTGCAATATACGTTTGGCTTTTGTTCCTGGGGTAGATGAATACGTCATGGGTCATGGGTGGCTGCCTGTCATAAGAGGCGACAAACAGGACGATGTCATATCCCAGCAGTTGAGTACGTCATAAAACAATAAAATAAAATGTAAAATAAAAGTTCATTAGAATTACACAGTTTTAATCATTTCATCATTGTTACTCGCTACAATACCGCCCTCTCCCCGCCACCCACTTCCGTGCCTGCTCACCTATCACGTGCAGCTAACAAGAGTTCTAATAACCGCCAGTCAATGTACAGTCAATTACATCTGTTGCTTCAACATTGAAAAGTATAAACTTTAAATTGTATAAACCTGTATGTGTTTATTGCTGTGGGGCAGACGGTTGGGCGCCCTAACGCCAGACACGGACGTTGTGTAGTCGCCCTAACTCGCAACTGATTTGCACAAATATTAGCATTTGATATTCCACCAATATAAATATGGCATTTCCTTCCCTCGCCTGGTTGCGAATTGGAAAACCAGGTATTGGTATGATGTAATGCCAGTTACTCTAACTCTAACACAATGTTCAGACCGTGGATTTCAGGCCTTTGAGGGATTTTTATGAAGCGATTTTAAAAAAGTTATCCTTGTAATAGTGCAAGAGCAAGAAAGAGGCAATTTTCCTTCCACCGAGTCAAACAAAAATATCTTCATTTGCAGAAAAAATAAAACTCTACAACACGTGACATGAGCTTGTTCCCCTGACCCCTCCGCTAACTCTTGTTTTGATGCACGTTGTAACTTTCCGTGTCCAGCACTGTACGTGTACACTTAGTGCAGTGTCGGCCAAGGGTGCAAGCTTATCGCGGCACACACGTGGGCAATCATCGCTTCCCAAGCCGGTGATTTACAGGCGTGTTGTTGTTACCTGATTGAGCAGTTGCCCCGGGACGAGTGGGCGGGGCCACTAGACACGGTTCATCTCTCAAGCATATCCCCCTTTTCACACTTACAGACATCACTTAAAATAATAACACACACTTGAAGCTGACGTCAATGTAATAAATAACAATGGCCAACTATTCTGGAAGAAAATGTTTCACGTACATGATGTGGGAATTGTGAGATGGTCGACTTCCTTCATGTTCAGCGTGCATGGGAAACTAGACAATAGAATTTCGTGTTTTTCGTCCAACAACATTTCGAGTTTCGACTCAGCCACACTGACACGTGAGCGCGCGAATTGTCTGCGTAGGAACATACGTCAGCTGTACCTGTATTCCCACATTGCAATTACAAGAGTAATCCCAGTGTTCCAGATTCAAACCGGCTCTCGCAACCGACTCATCTAACTTCGATAGGGATTACTTGGATGAGATAAGGCGCGAGTTTGAGTTGATGCAGTTGGATTGTTTGTGTTGCAAACCATAATTAAATTTGAAGAGATACGTTATCGTATGGTGATTCTGACGAATAAGTAAGCTTCTCTGCATATGTAAACTCCAAACGCAAATTTCCCTGCATTTACCAAACAAACAAATCCCGTAAGTGTCCCTATAGCCTTATGTGTCAGCCAATCCATCTTGATGTCATAGCACGTTGAACACGACGTCTACTTGTGTGCCCGGAGGGTATAGGCAGGGCTTAATTTGTTATTGAAAAGGAACCAGGAACGCATATTTTGTTTGTCAAATATAATTTGGCATCAACCCCGCCCACATTTATACATTGTGAACACGGATGATAATATGTAATTATGAATTAGTTATCTGTTAAGTGTCAGTGGTCAGTCAGAAGGTTATTGCCTATGTCTCTGGCTACCTAGGGGTAATTCATAAACTTGAATAGCTTGCATTCATACCAACAAATAAAAAAATATATTTGTGAAATTTTGAGAGATACGAATTAATTCACAAGTTTTTAAGGAGTAACCTACGTTACGAAATAATACCGGGACGCGCGTTCTGGTTTCGTAAAAGGAATCGGAACTGCGTTCCTGCTCAAATTAACCCCTGGGTATAGGCCTAGTCTTGCGTGGTCCGGTCACCACATGCAGACGTCGCAGCCAAGACAGATAACGGGTCGTGGAGCCAGGCAATGCATGCACGGGCGACGCTCTTGGTATAATTCGGTTCGCTGGGCAGCGCAGCACTCGACAGTCTACACACGTCTCTATTGGATGAAACGAAAGAGACACGCCTGTATTGGATGAGACGAGAGAGACAACAAAGGATATTATTATATTCCCTACTGGAGACAACCCTCTGCAGTCTCAACTTAACGAGGCAGAACACTAAAATGTCACTCCTTTGACAGAAACGTGTGTTTGTGACTGACAGGAGCATCAATGTTGCCAAACTTCATATTTGGAGGTACGAATCGTGTGAAAATTCAAGAAACTCCAGTGAAAATCTGCTTCTTACATAATTATGACAGGAAATACGCTTCTTTTAAAATTTACTGCCATGTTCTATCTGGCAAATGCCAACCCCCTCCCCCCGAACATACTTCTCAATATGAAATATGACGCGACCCCCGAGGTGACCTCCTGTGTTGGTAGATGATCTTATACCCCCGCTGGACAATACACGCGACAATGCTGGCGTGCCACGTCCATGATGCTGAGCCATGATGTCTAGCCAGATAATGCTGCATAATTTCAGCCAAGAGTGAGCAAGGAAGTATCGAACGGGGCCGAAGAAGTATCCTGCAATTGCCATTTGCCCCTCGTAAACTGCAGACATCTGACCAAACAATCATATGAGTACTAATAAAACCAACCGCAACAGGTTTGTGTCAGACGCCCAGTGTTTGTAGAACGATAGATAAAACCATAAAGTGTAAATCACGGTCCATGCAGTGGAATCTACCTCGGAGCATCGTTTAGATCATTGACCAGTGACGTCACTATTAAGCAGATCACAGGATCAATTGGACTGTCATGTGTCATGTAAACCTAATGAGTTGGCACATGTAGCGACCGGTTGTTGTTGTAATTGCCTCGCCACAATACGTGACAACTGGCGACCAGATTGCGTCTGTGACGCGTGGTCACGCGTGGTCACGTGATTCGACCTGGGACCGAACCGGGCACTGTTGGTTGGTTTGCTTGTAAGTGCAGCCTTGGCGAGGTTGGCATACATACGGTGATTTATTCAACGTTATGTATGATTCAAAGATGCTGACACGTTACGAGCATAATGGTGTGAATTTTATTCAGTTAGTAATTTCAATCTTCTTCTTCGACATCGGTGCCTGCCTCAACCATGGGTGTGATGATGCTGGATCAAATGAGAGCCGGTTGGAAGGTCCGTCGATCTACTGGGGAGGTTCGGTGAACCTCAAAGTCAGATCGTCGCATGAGCAAATCGCCATTTTGGAACATTCTACAAAATCCTCACTATTACTTACATTTTCGTGATTGACGACGTAAAATTTGGTTTGAACCATTGTCATTGATACTGATGAAAGAACGATTTAGATATTGTTTAATTTAATTAGACGATTCTCGACATTTGAATCACGTGGGATGTGAAATTGGGTGCGTGAGGTTTATCGAACCTCAGCCAGGAGATCCACGGACCTTGAAAATACCGACTTGTTGTCAGGGAACTTCTTTGTTGGTCTGTCTGTCTGTCTGTCTGGTGGTGAATTATCCTGTTACTTTTATCTTCGTAACCAATGCGTTGTGCTTTCAACCAGACAGTTTACAATGCAGTGTTTTATTTAGTGTCAGCGTCGAAGCAGCGAGACGTGAACGAGTGTTACAGCGCCCCTGGTGCCCGTCGGTCAAAGCGCGTCTCACGTGAGTTACGCACACTTCCTGTACTGGATCTAGATGTATACGCAACGCGCCAGAAAGAGGTTTTCATGATTTCATCTCGGCTGTCATTAATTCATCAGACAAGTTAAAAGTGTATCAAGGATGCAAGATGTCGCCGTTGTATACGGCTTCATTAGAATGTATGGTCGGAGTAGATTAGTAATTACCACGGGACGTAATGATGTCTTGTATCACGTAGGAAGCCGTGTTGGGCGGCAGAGGCGGGATCGATAAGAAAAACGTCTCCGAGGATGTAGGAAGGGTGGAATAGAAACTGCAGATGCTATTAGAAGGATCGTTAAAGGGCGCTGGGGTGCATGTGAGAGGACGACCTATTTATATTTTATTTCCTACCTCTTTGTTTTGTTATGCTTGTTGTGTGATGCCAGATGATAAAATACGATAATTGTCGTAAACCTTGTATGCTAGAACCCTCACCCCTTTGTTCCTTGTGGCCCTGACCTACACTCCAGTATAGATGTTATCGATATCTCCGGTACACAACTTGTGTCACCATTTTTATTTTGAGGATGACGAATGAATGAAGGGCCACCAGTTATACTTATGAAATATAAAATTAAAGGATTTTTACGCGCCAATCAATCGATATATTGTTGTGAAATGGCGCGCTAAATATTATCCTATTATCTTATAATTAAGTTATATTTTATAATAATCATTATGTATTAATTCCTTTCATTTTGTAGTTCAGAAAACAACAGGATAATCCAGTTAGAGAGAAGTTGTTTACGCCTCGCATCGCAAGCTTTTGTCTTAGTGTATAATTATCATCTTTTGACGCGTAGAAGAACGTCCGATTGGTTATAAGGTTTGTGTTTCGAAATATACATATATGGAGATGTGTTTGTGTTCTTGTTCTCATTCAAAATGTATTCGTCATATGGCCTGAGGCTTCAGATAAATACCGAAACACAGCTCCGAAGTGTGAATTATGTGAAGGACCGGGAGCACATTGTGAAACATCGTCATCCACTTACACCATCACGCAACATCGCATTGTTCGGCGCATTGTCGAACTGGCCATGCCGTGACGCGGAGGCTGTGTCACGGCCGGTGATAATACGATCAGTAAACTATGTACGCTCGTTACCAAATGCCAAGCTGACGTGTTGACGTGCCGAGCCGACTACATTAATCATTTGTACACGGATGCAATCTCTTATCGCTAAACGACGTAGCTGATACCTTCGCGCGGGTTCTGAAGACGTCGTTGCAAAATGCAAATCCAGCGCGCGCGGATACGTAGCGGCCATTTCCCGGTGTTTCTGTGAGATTGGAAACAACATATACTGAGCTATCTGAATACCACATTATTCGCACACCTACCCGCGCTCTCGTTAGCTTTTATGTTCGCGCCTGCCCCTGTACATAAACACAGTAGAAAGCAACGGCAATAGAGAGTATAACGACCAACTGAATGCCGTTTATAATTATTATTATCTTTATAACACTCAGTAAAGAGCTCATGTTTCATACACAATAAACATTATACGCAGGAGTGTGGGGTGGGGGGGGGGGGGGGGGGGGCAACCGGCAAACCAAGAATGGAATACGTGCAATGCAACCGATAATCAAGCGTTGTAAAGGAGGAAGAGAAAAGAATGCAGAAAAGACGAAATTATGAACAGCTGTTTTAAACCAATCTATGACTTGATAACACGAAAGAAAAAATCAATCAAATGAACCCGTATCGTGCCGGTTCTGAACACATGACGGCATACAACATCATCATCGCTTGCAGGGGATTTGAGACCACAACAGTATCACCGAGTGCTACTTGACTGCAGCGTGTTCACTGTCCAGCCAAGTAGGCGCGCTGTATGAATACGACAGACCGCGCGGAGCCTCACAATTGTTTCGACACAAGACCAGGAAATGTCGTGTGTGTGCTCGAGTTCGTGTGGGGTGTGACTAAACACGGGGGGGGGGAGGGGGGAAGACAGCTGAGTAATGAACCCGAGGTGTCATTAAACACTTCACTTATCGCGGCCCCGACATAATGACAAGGGTGGGTCATTTTGTTTGTGTGTCGGCTAACGTTTCGAAATGACCCGCTCACATCCCCCCATATTATTATAATAATTATTATTGAATGTACAGTATCTAGAATGGAATGCCTTGCACGGAGCTTTCTACGACGCGTGGTTGTACCGTTGAGTGAGTATTATAGGGTAGAGTCGCAACGCAATCGGCAGTTTGTCTACCGCCTTATGCTGCCCAACATACTTTAGTCGGGTAGTAGAAGTTCGCCAAGCGACGCGATGACGGAGTTTTCGGCTGTCTTCGTATATCTTCCGTGAAGTAGCCGACCAATCAGGCTCCGTCATCGCGTCGCTTGACAAACTTCTACTACCCGACTAAAGTATTTTTGGCAGTAAAATGCGGTAGACAAACTGCCGATGGCGTGGGGCCTCTACCCTATACGGTTGTACCGCGGACGTGAAGGTGGTATCCATGAAACGTTGTAATTACCCAGCAGAGAGTGACACGCTGCGTGCGACAGTTACTCCACGGCAATAACAGAGAGGAGAGGTAAATAGCCTTGTCAGTGTCAGTCACGGTCTGTCGGTCACGGTACCAAGATGCGCAGTACACAGGCGGTGTGACCTTCACCGGGGCGCCACTGCAACACACTTGGCCCCGAAATACCGTCACTCTATATAAAAACGGTCTTCAAACTTTTCACCCGTGCCCCAATTCTCATTCCTGACAATCATTCCGTCCCACCACCTTTAACTCCCCCCCCCCCCCCTCAACCGGTATCATAAATCGTAAATTTTAGATCAACTTATCAAGGTTTACTTTTTCACGCGTATGGTACAAAAATATCAACGCCTTTCCTACGACACCACGGGGTTTTAATAATAATAATAACATTTTCATTTTGCACAACCCTTTTTTAAATCATAGTTAAAAGAAAATTAATTTTGTTGGTGTCCCAAATGATCACCCGTGTCCCAAGTCTCTACAATATTGCGTCCAAGTCTCTGTTATACTTGTCCCTCAGAACAACCGTACCGTGCGCTCGTCATGGGCGAGGGAGCGACATGTCGAAGCACTACTCTATGACGAAAGCATAATATGTAATGTTGTTTCGGGACAAACGTAGACAAGATGAAATTTCGGACGCTAAATGAAAAAAAAAACACCTCATTTGTCAGTTTTTTGTGTCACAGCGTCCAAATGTCTTAAAAGTAGCGTTGCTTTCATCTGAATGCAAACTACAAAGCGATTTTTTGTTTGGTTGTGATGGACAAAACATTTCAGCGCCAACCGAGTGTTTTTCCCGCGTGTAGAGAAGGAATGCTGGGAGAGTTTCCGAACAAGTGTATGCGCGTCACGGCGCTATAGGACGCGTCATTGACCACTCAACGTGACGGCGCTTTCCGCATCAGTAACTCCTTCCGTCGCATCTTCTCGAAAGTTCGTAATTGTTCGCGTTCCCTGTGAATCCCTCTGCGTGCCGCGCTGCCTTGCGTGTTGCCAGACTGATGCAGTAGATTGCCTTGTCTCTTGACATGCACACTTGCATTCATTTCTATTCGTTTTAAACGCAAACAAATACCGGGTTTATCGTGAGCGAACTTCATATTTACACACTATGTATACAGGAAGTAACTACATGAAAAACTAATTATCAAATTAACGCTGCTCTGATGTTTGTTATACAATCGATGTAGAGTTTTACTTTACGAGCGAGGTATTTGTTTTTCCGTGCTCACAAAAAAGAAGACTGATCGCCCAAGGCGAAACTATAGCGGATCTAAAACATAATTTTGTAAACTGTCTGCCGTCACAAAACAAATTTAGAAGCAATCCATCATAAAAATATTAAGTTTTACTTTTTACGTCATTTTATTCCGAAACTTCGAGTTTCATCGCAAGTCTGCTATTTAGGATTCAGAGTAATGAAGACATTTGAAGTTGAGATATTTATCGCGCTTTATAAGGCTATAAGGGATTGAAGGATGGAGTAGGCACACACTTTCATGCTTGGGTCCTATAGAAACTCTAGTTTTAGAATGTTTTTTTTTGAAAGATGCTTTTCTATTCGTTGTGTTGAGTTGAGTCCAAGGATTTAAGGTTTGAAAGGTAGAAATTGGTTTTAAACCTTGAACACTAATAACTTAGCAACGTGTGTGAGAGCCGTAATGGTTTCCCTATAATTTATTTCTTAAATCGTTGTATAAACGGACCATAAGTAAACATCAATATTTACAAGTCCCAGCCTGCCAGCTCGGCAAGTAGCCTACAGTATAAAGAGCTGAACATCTAGCCGGACTACCCGACAATTGTTGCAATGGATTGATACATGGCCAAACGTTGGTTTCACATCCTAATCGTTCGCAAGTGACTCAATTGAAGGCATCAATTATTCGTGATCTGTGAACTGCACTGCCACGTCTTGAAGTGAGGCGTTGTGACATCACAGCGGGGCCATGGCAACAGTTATTGTGGGCGGGGGTGGCAGCCGTTATCTGCGTGGCGCATCTGCCACCAGAAGTCAGGGGTTGGTTTTGATGTTGTAAGCTGACTGGATGCATCACTGTCCACCCCCCTCACTCCCGTGCATGCACTTCAGTTCAAAAAAGAATAATTTTTTCATATGAATTCCATCTGTACGAGACAGACCGGCTTTAACTGACTGATGTGGCCCTATCACTATATATTTTAGAATTTAGAGTGTGGCCAAGGGTTGCTCGTAGGTCTCAATCCCAACATTCACTGAGGAAACAATCGGGAAAACCATCAGTCAGGATTGGCGGTGGCTGGAATCGAAATGGCGACCTCTCGAGGTAGTCTCACGTCTGTATATTCCAAACCGAGACATTCCAATATTGGTGGTCATTCGTTATCAACTTCCTGACACATAGTGTTGTACATGTTGAGAGCGTGGAGAGCGTAGGAGTAAACGGGATCTCATCACCCGGACCTGTTTATAATAACACATGAGCGACGCCCATAAATCCCGCATCGAATCAGGAGAGAAGCGAGGGTGAAGGAAAGTTGATGAACTTTGATGACGTCATCTGTACTTTCACTTGGCTGGTTGACTTACTGTCCGGTGTATTACTTGGATATGATTATGAGTAGACGGCACGGGCTATACGTGCTTGGAGCGATGCACTCGTCGTCTTTGCACAACACCTTTCGTTTCTCGTTTCTTGCTTTATCGTTCTCAAGCTTAGACCATTTCAAAAACTATCTAGGACCCTTTGCAAGAGTATTAATCACGGTCCCCTAAATCTGCAAAAACATACACAACAATTAAAAATTAGTTTGTTATAAATTATAATGTTATATCAAAGTTCATTGATGCATACAAGATCATCATCTATTGACTTTGTTTATATTTTTAATTGTTGTGTATTGTTGTACGTCAAGATTAAGAGGACCGTGATGATGTATAAATATAATCATACAAAGGATCCTTGATAGTTTTTAAAATGGAATTTGTTGAGTCTTAAAAATGATCTTTCTCGTTTTGTTCCCGGTATTTCGTCGTGTTGTACTTCGTGTCGTGATCGTTATCCGGAAATAAAAATCTAAGACAGGATTCCCCATAGAATAACGTGGGAAAGGCATTGAATGAGTCTACGAGGGATCTCCAGCCGCCGCGCAGACTATTTCGTTTACCATTTCTAGATTGCTCTAGGCGCGATTTCAGCGATGCTTTAGAACTGTTTTTATGAGTTTATTTAAAAATTCATTACATAAATACGCTATAATCCACGACACAATAAGGCTATGCTAAAAAAACATGCTTCCTGAGAAGTTTCTACGGGACCGTTCCGGTTAGTCGGGAGAGACGTCGACCTAGGATGTTTATACATGTTCGTGGCAGTCGTATGTCTCGCTAGACGGGCGTCGTGGAGCGGCGCCTGGCGCCACCTCCCTCGCGCCACGCCACGCCACGCACCACACGCACGCATAGACGGGCGTCGTTGAGCGGCGCCTGGCGCCACCTCCCTCGCGCCACGCCACGCCACGCACCACACGCACGCATAGACGCACTGGCAGACACCAACCTGTGATGTGTGCAGCAGGCCGATAGAGATCCGTCCACGAACCCCAGACACACACAAACATACAGACATGCTCTAGGGCTAGTGGTGGCTAGCTAACATACAGGCCCCTGGCTACTGTTGTGCTGTGTGACAGCTAGACACTTGCAGTTGCAGGTGGCAGATATGCAGGCAATAAGCACTCAGCTGACAGACTTGCATGGAGGTAGATGCCTGTAAGCTGTTGGTTTGCATTGACAGTGAAACGCAGACAGACATGGTACTGGGATGGTGATACATTGAACACATTGATTATTAGGTGTTTAGCGACGTATTCAACTTCCTGGGCATATTAAGTTGGGGGGGGGGGGGGGGATTGCAAGAAAAGGAGAAGTAGGATAGGACGAGTAGTAGAACTAATATTCAAAGGAGCTAAGGAGAGGAAATGTAAAAGGGACAACCTCATTGCATCGCCTCCTACGACTGGCAGTCACCCTGAGCCAGATTCTATCCTGGGCCCAGAGGGGGTTGAACACAAACCCACAATGCAAGATTGATAGCTATAGATCAAAATAAGTACATACATAATGCATGTATTTTTAAGTTTTATAGTTCATAGTTCCGATCAGGTATTCGGTAGCTAATTGCTGACGGAGAAAAATTCGAACTGGAGTAAGATACACTGTTCCTTGTTCTTTGGACCAGAGTTGGCTACGAGAAGCTCCTCGATGCAACACATGTGAGACGTATGAAGACAGACGAAGCACGTTCTGGGGTTGAGTGCGAACATTGGTGCTTCTCGGCATAAATTAGCCAACACTCCACCGCTAGACAGCCAGGGAACCACCCACAAAGATGTCTTGGAGCATCTCGTGCAGAACACCTTCAAGCCGGACATGACATGGCCAATACTCTCTCGCTGGCTCCACTTGTAAAGGTCAAGCCTGTGAGGCTTTCGCGTTGTTACAACTTAAAATACAACAAGTAAACATGATTATCATAATATATTGGGCATATCTAAAATACCAAAGTTATTCCGGCTCATGCTTATAACAATCTCTGCCTTACTTCGCCTGTCAGTGTCATAAATGCACAATATAAACTAAAAGTATGTTTTAACAACTCAAATTAGTTTTGGTGCAAGAAAGGTTTTGTAGCGTTGGTTTGTTCGTTAACATGAATGTAAAGGGTTATGGTTTGTAAAAAAAGTTGAGTACGGTTTGTAATAAATACATGACGTTATTTATTTACTGCGTGCTTTCTATATTCATAAGCTGCTGTTATTTCGTTTTTGCCGTTTTTTTTTAGATATAGTTGGATATGTAGAAATGAAAAGACTAACTGAAGAGAGGAAACAATGGAAAGGTGTTTGAAACGAATCCACAGGTTGATTATACATAAAATACTTGGATATCAGACGGCACCAATTGATTAGAAAAGCGCGCGATTTGAAAGTAAAATGAGCTTGTTTTGTTCCCCGGCGCGACTGAGAGCCGTGCTTTACATGTGCTAATGAGTACTACGTGCCGGCGATATTGTTAAGATACAACAATAAGGGGCGTGGCCTCGTACGTGACTTCACACGTGACTCCTCACTTCCCGCTAATCGAAACCGGTTGACTGTATTGTTTTCAAGAGACTCCCTTGATGAGGAGGGAAACGCAGCTAACTCGTTACCACTTGCAGTTGCACTTGTGAGGGTTTTCGGCGCATCCATTGACTTCCTCAGACGCTCCTATCCGTTATCGCAAGCAGTTTCTTGTGAGGGTTTTCGGGGTATCCATTGCCTTCCTCAGACGCTCCTATCTGTTACCGCAAGCAGTTTCTTCCTCAGTGTTCTCTGCTCTACAGTGTTTCTCTGGCCAGTGCAACCAACGTGATGGTTCATAATCATAGTTCATAGTTCACAAGACGTTGGTGAATGTTACATCATACTGAGCGCCATAACCTAGCTTTTAGATGATGATTTGGTAACGATACTAACCGAGACGATGAGAGGGTTATACGTCCCATGACATATGACATCCATATCCACGTCAGGATTCAAACCTGGAACCCACAAACCGTTCACGGCCACCACGCTGGCGTCAGAAGCTCGAGCAATTCCATTGCACGCACCACACTTGTCTGAGAAATGACATCAGCTTCTTATCAGCTCCTTATTCGTGCACTCACTTAGAGCATATGTATAAATATAGATCACAGATTTGTGCGTACCAAGATTAACGTGTACAAAATCAATGACTATATTCGGCACATTGTTATATTTTCAGCCCACTACATCACGTGTTATCACGACGTGTTGCACCTATGCAGTTGTTTTCATTGCGTCACTGATTCCTCGTGGCCGGCCGGTGACGTCACAACGTCACACTGTGTTCGGTCGTTGCTCTCACGCATTTCGGTCAGCTGTCAATCAGTGTGTATACTCATTTCCATATTATAATTACTATGTATGGACCCTCCAATCATCGTGACGTCTTGGGGCGCGTGCACGCGAGGAGCGGAATGCGACCATGAGTTTCCAGCATCGAGCCCAATTCATTGTGACCTTCGCTGGATGTAAACACTAAACACACGCGGATAGTGTGACCTTCGCTGGATGTAAACACTAAACACGCGTGGATAGTGTGACCTACGCTGGATGTAAACACTAAACACACGTGGATAGTGTGGCCTACGCTGGATGTAAACACATAACACACGCGGATAGTGTGGCCTACGCTGGATGTAAACACTAAACACAGCGTCGCGCACGGTTCACTTGTAAAGGATGGTCCACACAGATTTTTTAAGCATAAGATTTAAGGTTTAACGCGTAGTCGTAAAGTTGGATCATAGGAAACACGTACTGGCGTTCACACAAGTTTTAGTTTTAAGACGTTGTTTTTAGTTTTAAGACGTTGTTTTCATTGTTGAAACCTTATGCATTATGTCTTAAAAATCTGTGTGGACCAGCCCTTACGTAATAGTAGGATAAATAATACACAATAGCGCCAGAGGCTTTTTATCTCATCTAGAATCGAATACGTTTACTACTCTAGAGTCTAGACCAAGGAGGTTGTATATAGTGTATATGTGATGCGAAACGAGAAAACCACCCTTACGGTGAAGAACATTATTCTGAAATACTGAGAATAACAGTTGAAAATGCGTAAATGTCACGTTTTTCGTTTTTGAATGCTCCCGCTACCTGTGACATATTTCTATAAGCTTCATCTTGGATTAGTTCCTAAATGTGCTTGTAGATAGCGCCAAAACGTTGAAAAGTAAATCTCTACGTGTTTTGTGAAAACCATCCTTCGGGTGATATGGGAATTTAACACAGCACCCTAAGGTCGGTTTTCAATAATCGATTTTATTTTGATGTTTTGAGCATTTTAAAAATGAAACTTTGGACTGTTCACATTGCTATATATTTTTAATAATTGGTACTACTGTAGAACACGATAAACAGGCTGTGGTTTTGTGATTTTTTCCTACACAAGGCCGTGGTTGTTATTGTTTTGGAGGGTGACAGTGGCACATGGAAAGATGTCAAAATCAAATAAATTAATAGCAGAAATTGCTAATTCCTTTCCATTGGGGAATATTTCCGATGATTTGGCTGATGTGATGTGTTTAAATTGTTTAAATTAGTTTAGATTAGTTTGATTATGTCAATTATGCCTAAATGTAAAAAAAAAAAAAAAAAAAAAAAAATTAATTTTAAAATTTTTGAATTTTAAAATTTTTGATTTTTGTTAATTTATGCTAATAAGTATAAAATTCAAAATTTTCAATAGAATTTGAATAAAAGTAGTCCGCATAACATGTACATGGAGGTTGTAATGTTGTTAAGTGCCTGAAAATCTGTTTTTCAACATGTCAATGTTTAGGGCTGATTTACTCCATATTTCTGTTTTATGCTGCTGCTCATTAAAAAATTAATAACTTTGGTATTTCTACAGATTTTTTCTTGATTTTTTCACCCAAAAAATTGTTATTTCACTCCCATTGAAAATAGTACAAAAAACATGTTTGTGTAACTTTCACCCTAAGGGTGGTTTTCTCGTTTCGCATCACATATAGTGTTACACTATATACAACCTCCTTGGTCTAGACCAATAAGAAACATTTAACATTTCATGGTTTTTGTTAAGCTATCGGTTTACACACTTATTTCAGATTTAAGGTTTAACAAAATCAAATATATATATATATATTAAAACACTAAAGCTTTCGTGGCCAGGATTTATGTCATATATATATATATATAGCGTTCACACACTTTCCTAAAAGGATACCTCTACTTTAAAAACCGCAGAAAACTATAACAATATTAGCTCTTGTATAGCTAAAACCGCAGAAAACTATGGCTAAATTAGCTCTTGTAGCTAAGTAACACAGAAAAATAAAATCTTAAAAGTGTGTAAATTGACTTTTAAAGAAAAAAAACACAATTCATAAGTGTCACGAATTTGTTTCAATCTTTGTTTTTTATTCCGTGGAAAACTATTTGACATTTAAGATAGTTACGTTAAATTTACCCCAAAGGTAGAAAATTGCTTTGCCCCGAGTGCCCGAAGGCTGGTTGCGACATACTACACCACAGGAGTGAGGATTTCGTACTTCAGTACTTCCAATAATTATGTTGTCATTTCCAAATCCCATCATGAACTCACGAACAATAATTCAAAATTGGCTGCCAGTTATTGCAATGACTGGTGTAGGTCATCATCATCAATTAGCCTTAATTTGCATGCACAGCTGCGTAAACACACAGTAGGCCTATATGAAACTAAAAGCGTTCTACTAACAAGATGTAATAGTTCTTGGTATCCCCGCGAGATGATGCAACGCGCAAGTGCAAGTCTTTGCATCGTCATCAACAAGTGTGACGTCACGCTGCAGCTAGCAGGTGTCGTTAGGGCCGACCTCTGATCCCACGTAAACGACTGTTTTATTTCTGTCCGTGCGGAATGCGTGGGTGTTGTGTAGCGTCATCGCCCGCCATGTCTGCGTGAGTCAACCACGGGGTGGGTGGGCACAATACAAGGGCAGACAGGGGGGCGGCGTCGCACAAACCGCGCGAAATTACTCGTGTGGCAAGAAGGCCAAACAACATAGAAACATAAGTGAGAACATAGATTGTAAAAAATAAAGAACGCAGGAAGAAGTTGTCTACTTCTGTTGCCAGCGTAGTTGGCCGCGGTCGATTAGACGTTGGTCTATTAAACCCCGGTCTCTGCGTTCCAGGTTCGAATGCTGGCTTGGGCATGGCTGGATGTCATGTGGCGTTTTTTCATCTTCATAATCACTCACTCATCGTCTCGATGAGCATCGATGCAAAAATATGAGACGTTAACCCCCCCCCCCCTCATATATCATCACGGTCTATAATGTTATAGTAAATACGATTGTTATTTTAAATCACTTCGGAATGCCGGCCTGTGATAACCAACACGATGGCCGACTGTCAACACAGTTGTGAAGAATGATCCCACTTCTGAAGTTCATCTGAGTGTCGTGAATAATACTTGTTGCATTTGTCAAATATGGCCGGCCTGTGATAACTGACTGCCTTACACAGTTGTAAAGTACCATCCCACTTCTGAAGTCCACCTTATAATACCGCGAGTGTCGTGAATCCACCTGCTGGCTTTGTGTCGCGTACAGACAGCAGTTCCCACGCGGCCGTGGTATCTATCCATGTGATGAATGACTTTCAATCTAAAACTTCCCGTATGCGTAATAAGAACGTTAACGTCAAGGCTGGATTCCTAATGTCAAATTACCCGCCTAATAAAAACTATCATCAGACCAGCGGAGCAATTCCCTTCATGATCCGCCTCCCTGTAATCACGGGTACAAGGCGACAACGGGAACCCGCACATACTACAGCTGAGCGCAATCGGACCCGGCTGTAGTTACCGCGATACTAATAAGAGCCACATTTACATGATTGACGTAATCACGGGTACGAGGCGACAACGGGAACCCGCACATACTACAGCTGAGCGCAATCGGACCCGGCTGTAGTTACCGCGATACTAATAAGAGCCACATTTACATGATTGACGTAATCACGGGTACGAGGCGACAACGGGAACCCGCACATACTACAGCTGAGCGCAATCGGACCCGGCTGTAGTTACTATGATACTGAAAAGAGCCACATTTACATGATTTACGTAATCACGGGTACGAGGCGACAACGGGAACCCGCACATACTACAGCTTAGCGCAATCGGACCCGGCTGTAGTTACCATGATACTGATAAGAGCCACATTTACATGACTCACGTCATCACGGGTACGAGGCGACAACGGGAACCCGCACATACTACAGCTGAGCACAATCGGACCCGGCTGCAGTTACCGTGATACTGATAAGAGTCATCCATACTTACATGATTTACGTGATATAGGGATTGAGTTGAAACAATTCCCAATTTGCGTTTCTGTACGATATCAATTTTTATTGAATCAAACTCATAAGCAGTATTTTTCACTCGTACCTATATAAAATTCATTTTATGTCATTTGGAGTTACAGCGATCACTACTTGATCGATCGGGTCTCATATTAATATTATGGCTATCCAGAGTAGACGTAGTAGACGTAGAAGAGATTCTCTCTATTCTGAAACACTGCTTATAAATCTGCTTTAAATAAAAAAATAGAAATCATCGGATTTATATCAAAAAGTGAATTTAAATAAAAAGATTCCGATTTAAATTTTTTTTAAAACGTCACTATTTGTGTGATCCTGTTTATATGGTGAGACCATGGTGTGAGATTGAATCCCTCTTTCGGCATCGCTCTCATTTTATGTTATGGGAGTGAAATGTTCGTGGCAGTGTTAGTGAACTCGGATTGAATCAAACTCAATCCCGGTTTCCATCCCCATATGCACTCGGCTAATGTTGTACCGGTACTTGCAGAAAGTGTAGCAATCATAGTAGGCCTGGTTCATCAAGTGGGTAAATGACGTCGAACAGCCGGCAGAAATCAAGTGACCCTCTCAGTCACTTTAAACATGGCAAAAGTGTTTAGCGTATATTTATCCAGTTACCTTCATTTGACCTTGACATCGCTTTAAGCTTAACTGGCTCTGGTATGTTACTGACAGCAGTGAAGTACAGTAATTGGCTTAATGTTGATGCTGTGACATAATGGCCACTTTTAGACTTTGCATTTGTAATTTTCTCCATAAGACTAATTAGGCATCCACGCAATTTATGACCGTCCGCGAAGGGGAAGGGGCGGCGGACGAGGGAGGAGACACTTTCCTTGACATAGTGACTCTAGCTAGAGCTTGGCTCACAACAACAGGAAGTGAAGAAAACATTTCCTGCGTACATTTCCGTAAATACTCTAAATCTTTGATTTCCGTTAGCTTCAGTCGATGCCGACCATCGAAGGACTAAACTTGTGTAATACTATAACAGCTTTGCATAGCGTTGTAATTTCAAAGTTTAGAACAAGTCATCTGGTTCGGGAACACGTTCTACCAAATTTTCTAAATGGGGATGAGTTTTAATTCACAGCCATATATGGACCCTTCATAAAAATCTACAAAACAAAACCGGTCAACGTCTTTAGTAGGGACCGGATATGTCAGATACGCCGCTAAGTTATAGCGCTTGGTGTGTCTCGTCTTAACATTGAAAACACGGAAAGTAATCTAAAGACTGTTAATTGAAGAGTATTAAATGATTATTATTATTAACTCAAGTTGATTGGACTCCGAACATGCAGAAGCATTTCCGTAGTCGAGTCCCCGCAGACCTCACAGAAGTTCGAACGTCGTCTATTCAATGAGGCGAACCGACCTCTCAGCGGTTCGTTATAATAGTCCACTGGTGCAAAACGCAAAAAAAAAGAAAAACGAGAGAAACCTAACATGTTGTAATTAATGATCGTGAAAGTCATGGGGTAAACACCCATTAGAGCAGCTGGGACTCGAACCCAGGCCAAGCAGGGTTCGAGCTCAGATGCAACGAATGCACCAAATTACTCCCCGCCCCACTTCTCAATGACACTGCTGCCCTACATTTAACCCTTGCACACAGGATAGAGCTTATTACGCCAGCCAGTCGGCCACTTATTAATTTGGCAGTGGTTTTATATCCTCGCAAAAAGGCCGCGCCGCAACACAAGTGGGTCGCGCGTCTGATCCCAGGGAAGATAGCTACGCAGATTGCGTGATGTATGCAGATTGCTCAACCAGGGAGTGCGTCGCCTCTGTACCGGCCAATGACGAGGTGGGGGGTTGCCGGTGACGTAGTTACACCTGCAAACCGTCCTTGCCACCTCCACTAAGTGAGCATCACGGATAGGTCGAGAAGAGTGAGAATTTAACGATCATTAAAACGACAAGTGTTTACATTACGCGGGACTAGATGTTGCCAAGGTCGACAGATAACCTTTAAAAAAAGATGCCCAGTCTGCTATGATTTATTCACGTTATTTAAGTATTTGTAGTGGTTTGTAATAAGTTTATTGCGATAAAGATACGTTTATTTTTTTAGTCTCATTTCATCGAAACACCCACAAATAATACAAATAATTGGCAAAATGTCACAAATTATATTTTAAAAGTGATGCAAAATAATGTTATATATTGCGATTTGTCGTGTCAACGTCAGTTAAATTGTCCATCAAATTATTTTCGATGAAAGGCAACAACGAAATGCTATCGCCCTCCTTCTTACCGTGTCTCCGTAAGTAAAAGAGCGAGTGGAACCTAAAAAACGGTCTCACCGAGGCGCAGCTCTTGAATTGGGTCGGTTTCACGAGTTCCCCTCGTATCAGTTTTTTTTAGGGGACGGATTTCATTTTTGTAATATTTTGCTTTTTCTCCCCTCCTGCTCGATTCTGGCATTCACGCACACGAAACAGCTGCATAAACGTCTTTCTCTGGAGCTGCCCCTACGTCAATGCAAATTCCACTTCCACATTTACAGGTAGCGCTATAGATGTAAATTAATTTCCCCAACGTAAACAACACTCCCCCCTCCCCCCCCCCCCCCCACACACACATCGCACGTATCTTGTAGCCCATGGAAATGTTAGCGTTAGGGTAAAAAGGTCGTTGGAGTCAACGGTAGAGCAGTTATAAGAACGCTGTACGCAAGTTCGAAAAGTGAGAACAGTTCTATGCGGTTTCGTAAGAACTATACGTACAGTGAATGAAAAAGATTCCAATGTGCAATCATACTCTGGTTAGAGCCAAGTGCAAAGTTCACTTAGATTTTCTTAATTCCCAAGTGATTCAAAGTAACAACTATATTGAAAATAATATTCAGAAAGGCGCGAGTGAGGACAGTTGCACTTGGCTCAAAGGCAACAGGTGTATTCACGACACTCGCGATAGTCGGGGTACTTCAGAAGTGGGATATTCCTTCATTGCTCAGACTTTAATCACAACCGAGTTGACCAGGTCCAAGAGTTACAGCGAAATCGTTAATTATGAGCTATTGACACAGTTCACATGTTCAAAAAAAAAAAAACTAGCCTAAACAGTAGAACAGCATACAATGAACACACATAATTACTTACAAATTATAACACTACAACTTATACTGTCATTGTCATGGAAAAAATTTCAAATAGGTATTATACCGAACTAGTATTAGTAAACCATTTTCGGAAAACCAACATGAACTAATAATTTATGTGTGCGCTCCAGTTCTCATAATGTGAGCGTCCTCTGGTAATCTTGATGCACTTGTAAATAGTGCAGCTGCTTCCCCGCGCGGAAGCAATTACCAAACAATGAGTTGAGTGGGGGCATCTCCTTGTAAGACACGTACAACATAATCGCATTCATATACGCAGCACTCACTGCCACTTGGAGCCAAGTGCACGGCCGTTGTACAGTGGTACAGTCACACCAAAGACTCCACAATCTTTGGTGTAATCATAATCTTTGGTCGCACGTAACATGAAAGCCTAGTGTAGGCCCTACGTGGTGGTCGTGTTTACGTTGGCTCGCAAGCCATATATGGCTGTAAATTAAATTACAAAAAACGGATGGGTAATGAGAATTAATGTGTTTTTGGAGTTTTCTAATTTACCTGTTAGTTTTAACCTTGAGGTTTTAATTTTTGCTTACACATAAATTATTTCTTGTAATAAAAAGTGAAAACGGATGAAACTGGTTGTAACGTGTTAGAGCAAGAAATGTTCCGATGTTCGGGTTCGGCGATAACTGTGATGTGAATGTTTTCAACATAGATGTAATCAAGGTCCACACCTCGGTAGCCCAGAACACTCGGTATATATTTAACGATCTAACATTTTGATTGAGTCTCCTATAGTGAACCTCAATGCCGCTGATCATTCGTTAAAATTGTCATCGAATACGACACAAAACATTTATCTCCCTCTCTGTCCTGTGTAAATTCAGGAGTGTTTGAATCCTCCTGTATGTTGAGTCGAACTGATCTTAGAAGTCAACACACAATATTAACTATAAACGCAGTAAAATGACGGTGTTTTGCAGAACTATAAGAAGCGATTCTGCAATTTCATGTAATCATTCTGTGGATTGGTTTGAAATAGCTCTCAGTTATTTTGCTTCGAAGGGGTATTTTCATTTCTGCATGTCGTCTAGGATTATCACGTTGCACGTGTTTCAATCTGCCTCTATGATATTTACCTTCGACTTCGTGCCTAAAAACATGTCCGAGCTAAACTCACTACTCAGGACTCACTATCATCGAACTTCTCCATAAACGTTTTTCTCTTTCTGTATTATTGTTTATTAATATGATTTGGTGTTTAACGAGGTACTCAACAACTACGTCACATGCGTGTGACGTCGGAGGTGATTGGAGGAAAGGGACAAGTAGGAGGGAAAGTAGATTTAAAATGGTAAATGGGTGCAAACGGGAAAACGGAGGACATCTTATAAGCGCTTTTTGCAATAGCCAGAGTCATCCCTGGGCCAAATTCTATTCCGGGCCCAGACGGGTTTCTTTTGGCAATAACCTATCCCAAAACACTGTGCACTTTGAATGTTGAATATATCTGCACTGCCCATTGTTTCGTCAAACCGGCCCTTTTCTTTGTCAGTGATTGGCATATTACGACGGTGCTCGACCAAGGTCATATTTCTATAGCTATAATTTGCTATTTCCACTTCGATATTCAATGGGTTGGTGATGTTCGGTGGTCCAGGCAAACTCCCCACTGTGGCGGCGTTAATGTCCGAACGTCCACCACTGGGCTTGATAGGCAATGGCCACAAGAACGAGGCATGTCCAATTTGAATTACAAACCGTTTTGTCCAAGGAGGACATAATATGTCTTGCCAGTCTGCTGGCCATCTCAACTGTAGACGAATACATTTAGAAAAAATGTGTATGAAATATGCTTGTCTAATTAAACACTATAATTTGTGTTCTGACTACGAGTCAGAGTTATTTCGAAGGGCGTGTTTATTTATTTAAATTGTTTGAGTATAACCTTCGCGCTGCCGTGAGAGAGCAGAGCAGCTCCCAGATTGACGCGTTCTCTGCGTCACTTACATGCGTCACTGACGTTACGTTGCTACTGTATAATTAGAGTCGGACGTGATTTATCTTGATACGAGGGAGGGCGTAAGACGCCGCCCATGCTAATAGATTATTACACCCGAGAGATGCGGCGCTGGCATCGACACCGGCTCGATTACATGGCTACGACACTCTACGGTGGGATGTGCGCCGCGCGTGGTGATCTAACTGGCGCTCAATAATACTGGCACAAGTACTCCAAGCAACTAGTTGACGGTCTAACTGCAATAAACACTCAAAACTAAACCTAGCACTCCATTTGCTTTAAAACTAGAAAACAACCACTTTAGTTCCATGGCGTTCACTCTCCACTCTCCACTCAACTGCAAAACTGCAACTTACACCCCATTACACCGCATTAGAAACCACTGGACAAAGAAACTCATACCAGCGCATAACACATTCATAATATGATGCTGTATCACGCTCTTACTGCACTAAAACTAACATAACAACATTAAAAGTACTAACTACCCAACACTTTCGATATACCAATGTCCCACTCTCAACTCACAAGCACCCTTTTGCTTCAAAGAATATGACGAGGCCAGATTAGTGCTCTTGTAGCTACGGTACTCCTGAATAAACAATAACACAGTTTCTTGCTGTATGTTTACATTGAAATAATTTATGTTTCAATTCTCCTGCATATTATTATCTTACTCCGTACTCGTACTTTCCTTGCATGTCTGAAGAAGCTATATCGCGCGCTTCTTTATCACCTACAAACACAGTACAGTACAGTAGGAAGTACATAAACACTTCCCGGGCCAATGACTCGAAGCATTTAACCTCTACACGGGCTTTACTACAACAAAAACCTTGGTTCCACATGAGTGCGCGCGTTGGTCTCTCTGATTGGACTTGCACGTCCTCGACACCGTCAACGTTCGTTCCGATGAGCGACCGCGCGTTGCTTCGGCTTCGGCTACGATGATGCCCGGAGGACCGGAGACAGTTTGGGCGACTTGCTTGTTATTTGTTGTTTAGACTTGAGATTTTGTAAGTTTGACGTTCCCCTACATCGCTACGTGACCCCCTTACCGCCGCGCCGTGACAACCTGACAAAATCATATCATATTTATTCATATAATTTATAATCAGTAATATTTGTTAATCTGGGCGGTGGTCACATAACTAGGAGGTGGAGCTTCAAACCATGTCAAACAAACAAAAACAACACTTGGAAATATGCCCGAGGGAGCGCGGACACTTGCCTCTGATTTGTTGCTTAACGACGCACTTGAAATAGCGTCGGCTTATTTTGTTGCCGTCTAGATTAGACATGCCTACAGTGATCCCCAGCACATACGGGTTTGTCTGTTGGAACGTGGGACACAAACGTTCCTATTCCTACAATATGTGAATGCCACGCTGGTGCTCGCTTGTTTCAAGTATAGTGGCGTGGAGTGATGGTATCGTTACTAACAACCACAAATTATCTTCAGTTTTGATTGTGGGTAGGCTTATGCCTGTCCGGCCCAAGTACATAAAAACTGTAGTGTGACAGTTATCAAGTTTTTGTGACTCGAGAAGAAAAGCAGAAAACTGAAGGCTGGTGGTCCGGAAGGCAATCTCCTCCCTCACCCCCTTCGTCTCTCTTCGTGCTAGTTTCAGTTTGTGAAAGCAAGTGACTATATAGTAGTGTTTCCTTCTGTCCACAGATGTATCTGCCCCGAGGGCGATGCAGTGTACTGCTCGCTGCCCTTCTGCTGGCGTTCCTGAGTTCGACCCACGCGGAGAGCAGTGTCCACGTGCGCAGCAAGTACGCGCAGCTCGTCACCTCCTCCACGCTGCAGTGGGTGGACGGCAGCGGCGGGAAGAAGGTTGACTACGCTGTCGTCGGCGCCTACCACAACGCGGCAGGTAACTAACGAGCATGGCTTCTTATATGGGTGAACCAGTTGTATTGGAGATGTCAAAAACCATTCCAACACGGCACTGTGGTCATTATTTCTCGTTGTACGGATGCCCTCAAGCATTACCTCATTAGTTTGCAATGCGTATTGATTACTCGAGAGTCAGTAATTACATTTCAATTATCATAATTGACGTGGTATGATGGATATGTTTGTAGGCTATTGCTTTTCTTGCTGAAAACCTTACATGCTTGAGTGTAAGTACTAAGTAGGCCCCTATACACCGTTTGATTTTATGGAAAAACAAGAAAGGCGACTCGCATCTTCATAAATAATCAGCAATGTTTAACAGGCAGAGTAAAAAGAGATTATAATCCACGAGCGAATAATGAAATGGTATTCTATGTTGTGCTGTCGATCTTAGCTTGGCATATGAATGTAATATGGTTGGGTAAGACGGCATGAGGCGTCCAGCATGTGCAGACGCCCGAATGAAGAGGGTACATAGAGTATCTTATGTTTTCCAGTTGAGAAGAACGAAGAAGCCAAAGGGGACGAAGACGATGCTAAGATCACCCAGCGCCCAGTGTACGTGTGTCGCGCCCGACATCAGGGAGTCTGGGTGTCTGGTGAACTAAGACCTGGAGAGGCCAAGTGCATCATCGCTCTAGTTGGTGTCGTTTCCAGTTACGACAAGTACCAGGTACAACACTTGACAACTGCTTTAATTTGTTTCCTGTAAGGACGAGAATGGTTGTCCTTGCTCTCTAATAAAGCATCATCATATCAGAAATAGTAAGCGAACGAACACCCAAACTTCAACACTGTATCCGTTTGTCTGCTCCTATCAGGTACTGGTGAATGCAGAGGAAGCAGCGAGACTGTCTTGGGTGAACTGGGACAAGTTCAAAGCGATCCCAACAGGTGCCGTTGCCGGCGGTGAGACCTACGTGGCCAGAAGGAAGGAAGAGGGCGAACAATCCAGTCTGGGGTACACGTTCCACATTGGCAAGCTCGACCCCACAGACCAGCTCGGAAAGATCTCGATCGTCAACGAGGTAAGTCTTGCCACACTCGAGTTGGGGTTGGCGACTCCATTTACAGCTATGTTTCGAGTCGCCTTTACACTGGTCTTGAAGTATAGTTGCCTTGCTTCGAAACCTGAAGATTCTTATTCCAGATAAGACTCGAGCTTTGAACATTATCTTTCATGATAGTACACGACCTAATGAAACCTGTGCTTGTTAACACCGAATGTTTGTTTTATGCCAGGACCAGGAAGAGCTGGAATACACTGACGGGGAGGTTCTGGTGGAGACGGAGCCAATTAGGTACGAGCTGACCGGGATCAAGTTCAACCTGTGGCGCAAGCGCATTGTCCAGTGAGTAACCATAAAAAATATCAGATCTCTTCTTGTGTCATGTGATCTATTGTGTGATCTACGCACCAACTCACCATTTGTGGTGATTCTATGTGTCCGTTCCACAAAGGATGACAGTCAATAATTTGGTATTGGTCCAGTTTTTGTGAATATCCCAGCTAAGGACTGACGTGTCGGTGTACGGGTTGTCATCATGTGCGTGTTTCCCTCCCATCAGGAAAGAGCGCATCCTCGCCGAGTACGTCCTGCGCAACGGAGCCGGCACAGTCCCTCTCAACGTGGACACAGCGTTGGCCTACGACAGCGAGTACTCGCTATACTGGGGCCAAGGCAAGAACATCCTGAAGGGGTTGCCCACCACGGTGCGTCTGGCCAACGGGAGCGTCATCAACGAGATAAAGTGGGGCCTGCCCGAGAACGAGGAGAGGAAGGACGTGCACAAGTAAGAGTACAGACCTACACCATGATACGGAGGTGGAGGAACTGCGATGACTGAAGTGTGTCTTGCTCTCGCAGGGTGGAGTACTGGCTCGAGCCGGGAACAGCCGTGAACGTTACGTTGAAGGGTAACCACACTGACAGCGAGATCCCGTATACCGGCAAGTTGGTGGCTGTCTACGAAGATGGTCTCCACAAGGCTCGACCCATCTCCGGCAGCCGTAAAGAGGTGAGTTCATCAATCTATTCCCTGCTTCATGCACCAAGGAACTGTATTAAACCAGATAGTTTGGTCTGGGATATCTTCCAAAGATGACGTCAACCAATAACGACACAAGTAATTCAAGGGTATGACGAAAACCTTCCTTACTCCAACAGCTCTTCTGCAGATATCTTGTTTAACGAATTGGGCTGATGATTGTTGTTACTCGTTTACGAATGTTACTTAATGATTCATAGATGGCATCGAGGTCTAGAAACTAACCAGACAGGTGTTCAGTTAATGTTAGAGGAAAGAATTGGTACTTTCTTACATAAATGTGGGCGAGGTCTGTACCTTCCTTACGTCGTGTCGTGTCCTTGTGTCGCGTGCAATATGTGTTTCTGTTCTCTAGGTGGCCATGCTGGACGTCACCCCAATCTTCGGGCAAGCCTACTACCTGTTCAACAACAGTCTGGTGCCCACTACGACCACCACCACGACCACCACGACAACGACAACCACCACCACGACGACCACCGAGGAGCCCCAAGTGTTCCCCGAGCCGGAGCCGGAGCTACCCAAGAAGATACCTGACGATCTGTTCGGCAACGACATCACCAAGGGCGAGAACCAGAGCATGCTCAAGGATGTCGACCCAGAAGGCAACGGGGCTCTCTCCTTGAAGAACGACGACAGAGTCGCCGGGTAAGCACAGTCACAAACTCTTTTTCACAAATTGTCACTTTGTTGAGTGTCTGTCTAGTGAAGCTAGGAAGTGCCCTTCCGCAGAGAGTGACAGGATAAGCATCGCAATTACACAAGAAACTCTTTGCAAACAACTAAACTTTTGACGTGTGGTGGAAGCTGACGAATTTGAGATGTAAAAGTCATGTGGAATAGCCCTCTAATAATACTATCAGAATCACAATGATCATTGTAAATTGATTTTGATAGACATTCAGTAGACAAACATTGAGCAGATCTAAACCTGTTTTATCAGATATCTGGTTTAGTATATAATGCTAATGTTTTGGTTCAAGTTTGTAGACATGTCAGTTTTACAATTATACTCGTATATAAATTACAAACCCATCACCAATTTTAAGTGAATATAGAAGTAAAAGAAAGGAGACGTCGATTTTTAAAGCTGTGGCTGTGGGATCTGTGGGCTGTGTTGTGAATTGATAACTAATATCATATTCTGTAATCTTGCAGACAAGTTTGTAAACAGCATTTCACACGTTCTATCTCGTCATGTTCTGGTATCTGCCCACAAGTGTCTCCCAATTCAGCTTGTGTGACGGCTGTGAGTTTGACAAGCCAAGTCATTAATATACCTGTGTCTCCCGCAGCAAACACCACGAGCGAGGACTAGAGGAAGGCAACAACTTGAGCCCCTCAAGATCAGCCTCGGGAGTCGAGAAGACGATGACGTCACATATCGCCCTGTTTACAGCCCTGCTCATCGTGCACAGATTAACATAAGGGGAGCCGATGTTAACATAGCTTGTTGGATGGATGCAAGGTTACAGTGGGGGGTGGCCTAGCCCGTTCCTCTTTGCTTGCGTTGAGGTCGGATATTATTCAAGCATTCCATGTTCCGTACTGACCAAGACGTGGGCATAGCTCAAGTACGATACACAACGAAGAGAAACACTTGGTTGTACTGTATGTAGTAGTAAGCTGTACCAGTATGATCTACTGTTACCACTTAGTGGGGCTTCACATCTCATTTATTTATGCATCGAGATTAAAAAATATTTAAAAAGTTGATGTAAATTTGCTAAGTTCGAAACACAAATTATTGCTGACGGTCATGTAAATATACGACGAAATTTCAGAGTCGTTTGAAAGTCTTGTCAGTATGGAACAGTGCCACGCGGCTGCCAGTGATACGGTGTGAGAGGAGATGCGAGTATGTCTGTGTAAATATAGGATTAATATATAATTAAATGTAGTACTCCATATGTTTCCTCTTTTCTCGAAGTGTACTAACAAATCATTCCTATTTTAATTATTCCTATAAATGTAACGTCCAAAATGTAAAGTGAACATTGTGACAAGTTAGTATGTAATATATAATATGTAAATAGTCGTCGAAATGTTTTTTGGAAAGGGTTTATGTTCTGTAATAAGTCGAAATAGGCCTTTAAAAGTGCGTAATGCATAGGTGATATTTTTGTTTGTAAATAACCTGAAGCTTTGTATCGTATTAAACGACCTCCTTGATCTAATTAAGAAGTGGTTAAACAATATGTACTCATTTGATGAGACAGTGTAAGGAAACGCAATGTTGAGTGTCTAAATTTAAGGCTTGACAGTTTATTTGGTGTGTAATTCCTGCCGAGAATAATGATAATAAAGGGCATCTTCTGTTAATTAATATGTGTTATTTAACTCGGTTTATCAGGGACCCAGAAGAAATGTCATTTGTGTTGCACCGAAATACTATCTCTGATTAACAATGTTTTATATCGTCTGTGAGCCGATGTTGGCGCGTGAGAAGATGTTTACCCCTTGAGTTTGACAAGTTTCAATGAGGCACAATTGTTTTATTAGTTTTACGTCTTAATCAAGGTTCCACTAAGTAAGCCAGTGCGGATCTACTCCAGCCAGCCAGCATGGTGCTCGTACCGGCCACTTGTCGGCTGGCGCGGTAGTAATAGAGAGATGTGAGAATAAGGAGTTATAATAACGGATCAATACTGTAATAACAGGTTTAATCGAGTATCACGACCTTGGCAACATTCTTCGGGCTTCAAAGCATCTCGAGAGGACCGGACCACCTCTATGTGTACTTGTTTTGTAGGCTCATACCTGTTCATACACTGCAACCTTGGCTCGGCATGCTCACCGTCTCAAACCAATTACATTGATGCGCATTTAACATGCTCATCCGAGTGTGTACGTTTATAACTGTTGCGGTACAAATTGTATTTGCCATAAACGAAGTTATTTAAAAAGATAACAATGTTTACACATGAAATCGTGGTAATTTTCAACATATGTCAATCACTAAGGACAACTCTCCGCACACACTAAAGAAAGGACCCGCTTCTACAGGATGCTTACTCGCAGGCATTAGACAGACAAAGATATACCCAACATTTAGCTAATTCATTAAAGTTGCGTGTAATTTGCATAATCTAAAACGAAAGTCAAGACCATGCCTTCTGATTGATGTCTGATTGAAAAGTGTGTCCTTCAGAATACCCGTTCTGTTCCCGTCTGGCTGAGTGGCATTAGTCGATGCACAAGAGCAAACATTCGCAACAGCTTCCTGTCTTTCACTGGTCGGCATATTTAGTTGGGTGGGGGTGGATGTAGAGCAGCACAACATCATTGCATTGGTCAACAGACATTTCTTTCATAGGTCCGGTTGGGCTTAAATTTTGGATTTCGAATTTCTCGTGTAATAATTTTAATTAGATTATACATTTGTTAGTCCATGAATACCAGCTAGGGTCTCTCAGATCAGTCAAACATCAGTAACATGATAGACAGTTGAAAACACTCACGTATGTAGGTCACATCTCGGAAACCGGCAAACATATACAAACATTTTCCAAATTTGTTACAGGTTGTCTTCAACACCTATAGAGAAAAGTTAAACGCAACGTTTTCGATGTATTGAGTCAAAATTTCCGCTAAAACGGTCGTAAAATACCCGTTTACCAGGCTTTGCTTTCAATGTATGCCCCCATTCATCTCTTGTCCCTGCGTCCTCCCGACTGCCTGGCCGAGAATGTTCAACCTGTCTATGTGAAGCTACATCAAGACGAAGCGAGCTCGAATGTGGTCGCAGTCTATATTTCCACCGGGTTCCCGCGCAAAACCAATACCGCTGGTTGCTTTGCCGCATCGGAAATCGGAATTTCCCGACGATCCCCGCGCTCAGAGTAGACGGAAACTCGCCTCCAGCCGAAACATACGAGCATAAAATAGCAGCGCTAACTTTACCGTGGTACATTTTTATTTGTTATCTAGAAACAATTTCGGTGCGGGAAATTCGTTGAAGTTCTTTAAAAAAAAGAAGTCGGTTTTTGGCGTCAAAATGTTTGGACGTCAAGTCTTTTGTTCTGACGGGGACCGTTTTAGAGTGTGGTGATTTCCTCAGAAGCCGACAGGCTTAGTAGGAGATATTCCACTTTCCAAGAGAAACACCAATCCAAGTAGAAACTTCAATTATTTTCGATAGAATTTCTTTCCTTGCAAAAGTTGTTGATATATTTTTAACGAAACAATTGCACATTATTTTCTTAGGGTGACTGGCTGGCTTCGTGTGATATGTGTTATTGTCATGAGGGCAGTTTTTCATACTATTGTGGTTGGTTAGTTTTACATCATTATTTTTATCTACGCGCCACAAGTGGTACCTCTGTTGTAGATGTAGTTTAGTTGGCCATTAGTTGATTAGACATTCCTGTAAGATTGTATTTTATATTATATATTTCTTGTTTGACGTTGAAAGACGAGACCACAGCAATAATCGTGTCGCAAAAATAGCGAACGTACGCGTAACGTCGTATAAAATGCAGACGACCAAAGAATGACGTCATAAGCACACTTTGGGCGTGACGACGGTCGTCTCTTGAACGCGTTGCTGGCTGAGCGTGCACGCGATGTTTTGGCGGGCGCTCTTTGTTGCGGTCTGTGGCCTATCAACCTTGTTATGTCATGTAAATTGCCTTTGCATACGGAGAATCATTCCCAGTGACTAGAATAACTAACAATATACTGTAAGAAGTAGACCAGTGCATCCATTCCACCGCTGTCTTGTCTTGTGACATGTCTGCATCAACGTTGCAATGGATGTACTCGCATTTAGTGCTAAAAACTACGATGGTAATATTTTACATAATACATATATAAATATATATATTATATATCCATGTTTATTTTCTGAAGTATGAATAAGATGTATATACGTAAGTACGTAAGCCTGTGTATGTTTCTAGGATACCTAGCTATAGCGCCATATTTCTGCACTAGCAGACGCAGGCATGTAAAATAAAGCAATGTTGAGAACAAAAAGTCAATGTAGACACCTAAGAATATCACGTTGGGTCCCACTGCTACAGAATGTTGTTTCGTTAAGTGTTTTCTACAGGGCTCCGTGCTGGGGCCTCTTATATCGTTCCACTGTTATTGTTCTACTTATTATTATCCATTCCATAATGTGACCGCTTCTTCCACCATGTACAACTTGTAAGCAAATACATGAATCTTGGCACAAAACTACGCATGTTTTTCATTCTCCCGTTTATACAACTTTGCGCAAACTGTTGATCCTGCCAGGATTAATGTGATACGATGTATGTATGTATGTTTCGTCATTAAGCCCGATGTATTGCGCCAGGTAAGTATAACGACATTGTGAAATGGACGAAAGCAGTCATGCAGGACAGGGCCGTAACTAGGGTTTGGTAAACCGGGTACATACCCGGGTAAAAAAACGGGAGTAGACCATTTTCAATTGCTATAATACCACCGTTAAAATCCCACCAGTCACCAGTAACAAACGTTATTAAAAAAACATGTCTAAAATTGGTTAAAACACTCATATCGCACTATAAAAATTAAAAATTAAAAAATCCCTGGGCTGCCGCATTGGCTGGGGGGCCTCCCTCAGACCCTCCATTGTACTTTATCTAATCATACCCGAGTGATTTTTATACCGTAGTTACGGCCCTGATGCAGGACAACTGACGAGTGAAGAGCACAGCACAGTTGAGCAGAAAACTAAAAGGTCATCAACTGGGGATCTATCATTCAATAATGATCGCGTTGGAGCACCGACTAAATGCCAATACTATTGTAACTGTCGACGAAACATTTTTATTTCATTACGTTTTTCGCCGACACTTTCATAATGTTCAGAAGGGCAGCTGCTAAACTTTCTTATATACACACAGAACACATAACTAATTATACACTTCTTGTCCCAGAGGGTGTAAACCTGACCAAGTATATGCTCAGCTATACGTCACGTGTTTCTTTAGAGCACGTCCAAGCAAAGAAGCCGGTTACTCGTATTCTTCACAATAATATTGCCAATGGAATCACTCACTATATATATGAGTAGGCATTATTGTTATTATTCATAGGATAATATATACAGTCTTCGTGATAGCTTTAATTTCTCTATAAATCTGCAATGAAATCCCGAGCAATGCGAACTAGTTCTCTCCGCTGTGCTCTACGTTAAAATTATTGTTTTGCTTCGTATTAAATATAGGCAAATTACCACTTGCTCATAATTCAATATAAAAAAAGTTTGCAAAAGTTGGCAAAAAAAGTTGTTACTCGGTGCAATGCAGATTCTGAGGTCGTATCTGAGGTCACGTTTGAGATCAAACAGATTCGGACGCCGGATCTCCTTTGACTTTGAGCGGGATGTACTGGACAACGCCAGCCACACAAGGGATTAGCTTGGCATGACATTGCAAGATGACGGACCAATCTGACGCCCACTCGCTAGACGAACTTGTCAAGCAAATCTGACACACCTACACTCAAGTTGCTGGATTAAAGTTACTAAATTTTAGTGTGATAACCATGCAGTCCCCGATGTGGAAGCTCTGCCCTATTCACCCTTCTTCTTAATTTTAAATGTATAACTTGATTACAGATTCACAAGGCTTGTGAACACGTTTTTACTAGAACCACAAAAGGCTGAAGTATTATATTTCGATCATTGCGTTTTATTTGCCACTACAATGGAGAGGATTTGTATATTTAACAAATTATACTGAAAAAAAAACAAGTTATTTTTTATCAATTTCACAATCTATGAAAAATGCATTACTATAACAACCTATAAGTTGTGTATCCAATCCCTTACGGGGAAGGGATTGGATACACAATGTAACAATTATTAGGCATTGTGGCATTTGGAATAGGTCTAGTTTACTAGTTACGAAGAAATGAGTGAGGGATGTTAGTATAACACAAGGCCTGCATTTACCTTTGTGTTGTGACTGAGGGAAACCTCGGAAACCTTCAGTCAGGATTACCAGTAGCGGGTATCGAACAGGCGGACTCCACTATTTATAGTAGAGTCTCGTGGGCTAACACTGATCCATGAGGGGGTCCGCGGTATTGAAGTCAACCCAATCTACTCGATTACTTGTTTACAAGTCAATGATACATAATCTCTATCGGTTGATGTACAGTAACTGGTTGTGACTGGCCTGTTGTTCTTTACAATAACCTTACAATGGCGACAGAATGCAAAGACATCACAACAACGGTACAACTGGTGTAAGCATAAAGATGTGTCGGTACTGGGTCCTGACGTTTAACACCAAAAGTCACACAGAGAACAATTTATACACAATTAATTGTTTGGTTATTAGATCTTTGTTGTAAATGTAACAAACATATTACACATACATATTACAAATGTAATCAATTTCATTCGTGTTGCATGGTGACCAATGATCATTGTTATTAATTTTGAAGCCCCAACAACCTGATATTCATCTGAATTCTGAACGATTTCTCTGAAATTACAGATTTACATCATGTTAGACAGTTAGAGAATGGATGTCAACGTGAAACTAGTGCCATGTGTCAAGCAAAGTTACTTTGCCACGATCTCGTTTGAAATTAAATAGGAACGATTAAATACGACTTTGTTATCCGGTATATGTCATGTTATGTTACACTTACGGACAAGAAAACTGTAAGCCACAGTAATGTGAGGGCGCCTGTCGCCTGATAGGATGCGAGGACACGTTCAGGAATAGGTTTTAAGGTATAATTCAAACGAACAAATCCAGTGAATAAATATTATCTATACTTCAGAGCTGAGCACTCTGAAATCGGACTTAGGTCGGCTACTACACTCTCAGAACAACTATTTACAGTTCAGATCAGTTGTTTTCGTAATGGCAGCCACAAAGTAGAAGCTTGAAATGAGCATTACTTTTATATACTGGCTCAATACTCATACTTCTTGGTTCCCAATGTTCGTACGAGTGTCAATAAATTATAAAGGTATTTTTTCACCATGCAGGTACAAGATTTTTATTTCCATTACCATGTCGGCTAATTTCGACCCAAGTTTGAACAGTTTCTATTATTGTGTAGTTACTAATTACCAATGAAGTCGCACAAACACAACGTTATACAAAAGACTATTCAAAAATCATCTTCAAGCGACGACATGTGAAGTCAAACTTATTGAAATCTGTGAAGCGAAGCTATATCCAGCTATGTATAGTCTTAAAAATAGATGAGTAATGTCTAGTCTAGTGGGTTTAAGAGAAATCATACAGTTTCATTAATATATCAAAATATGTTGTATCAAATAAATGCAAGAACATGTTGTCCAATTTCTGGAACATAAAAATGTTACCCACCTATAAGATGACTCTGAATCTTCATTTTCGTTAGCGCTTGACGAACGCATATCCTGAAATCTCTGTTCTATTTTTAAATTTTAATTGCCTGTATTGGGGCCTCACATTTACAGAGATTTGATCAAATATTGTAAATATTTAATATTACGGAACATAAATATTTATATTCAAACGTAATAGTCGAATATTTATAACAAAGACGATTTCAAAAATTATGTTCTTAAAGTCAGGCTATGCACCAATTGTGTTACACTACAAACCTTTAAAACAAGTTGTAGAAACATCTACAACTAGCTGCAACAGAAACATGTCTGTCTCTTTTTCCGGTTGGATGATATGACCATATGACTTTCCGAAAATGCAAACTATAATAACACGTTAGTGGGCAGTGCGTCTCCACATCCAATACAAAAGCGTGACATATTTAGGATGACAATCGCAGAGCAACCTTGAACCACAGGAACATTTAATCGCCAAAAACTACAAATGCCATAAAAACCTGTCCTGCCCATAATAGTTGCGACGGGACTCGAACTTGATGCCTTTAATGTGCCCTCACTGGGAGTCTGTCGGTAGAAACACATGGAATTGTTACACGGCCGAGCAGCCAGTACAGCTGACCTTACATTGATTTAATTATGGTAAAATATGTCATCGTATATCACGTTTTAAGAAACGGGTATGTGAAGTTTTATTCCATGTTTGCGATAAAGTTGTCAAGACATCTAGAACGGAGGTAAATCTCAGCCGCATTCATTCGCATCGGTTCCTGGAACCGGCGATGCATTCGATACAAACTGCATCCATGCATCCATCCATCCATCCATCCATCCATCCATCGCACAATAAGGCGAAGCCACACGGTGGTGTTTACGTGAGGTCCGAAGTTGGTTGTTCAAAATCAAAAGTAATCAAATTGGTAACAATTATTAATGTAAGTAATTTGATTCTATTCTAAGTGTTGAAAGTTTAGAGCTGTTTTTTTCCCAGATATTTCTTTTCAAACTCTCCATATTTAAAAAAAATCCATACATAAAGTTTTAATAGTTAAACAAAAATGTAAACATTGAATTTTGGAATGTGGACGCAACCCATACATATAATTATACAACACTCATAGCGTTCGAGGATGTGCTATTTTTGTTACGTGTAAGGGAAACTAAATGGGTAGAGACCCTCCTCCCCCCCCCCCCCCCCCCCTCTCTACAATTTGTGAATCGTTGAATGCTGATGATAGTTGGGTCGGATATATCTCCGCAGACACACGTACGTAGTAACTGAGCAAGATTGTTTAAAATACTCCGAAAACATACGGTTGATATGTTTTCTTTTTTATTACAGTGTCCTCATGAAATCAGGAAACAAACCCATTGAATTGAAATTGAAGCTCCTCGTCTGCCAGGCTACCCACACATGGCAACACTACCATTCAATTATGCCCATACTTGAACATCCGAGTGAGGATAGTTGCAATAAAACCACCAATAAGAATAAATACACGACTGTCTGTGTCATTGTTCAATGTTCTGCGAAGCGCAGCACATGTAGCATAAATGCCACAACGTCTCGCGTCCCGCCGGTAAAATAGGCCATTACAGTTGTGCAACAATCGACTACAACTAACCTTACACAAGAATCTCAAACCAAAGATTACTGACTAGAGAAGATGTTTCATCGCCGTGTTAAAATATCTGCGCGAAATTTTTCGAAATTTTCTAAGTCTCACCACTAGTACGAATTCTCAACGCAAGGAGCGCTAGTTCTGCACGTTTGACCAAGGTCCACTAAATACCCTGGCGGCAACTAGCGATCTAGTAGACCTTGCGTTTGACTTTGTTACCGTTATCCAAGGTCTACTAGATCGCTAGTACGTGCCAGGGGATTTAGTGGACCTTGAGTTTTAAACTTTGGAAGAGCGACTCTTGCGGTGAGAATTCGAACTACACGTCGGACTTAGAAAATTTCGCTCAGACACGCGCAGATGAATTCCCATATGAATGAAACATCTTCTCTAGTCAGTAATCTTTGCTCAAACTACTTGAAACAACTTCAAGATTTTATAGAGGACTCAAAACTTACATAGATAGCGCTGCTAAGCAACCTCCTTTCAGCGCCATTGATGAATAATAACAATAAAACAACAATGAAAAATGACAGCTAAACCACTCCTAATAGAAGTTTATTTTCTTGCCACCAGAATGCATCTATGGTCCGTTCGCAGGAGAGAATTCAGCCAGGTAGCTGAAATAACTCCCCTACTTTTACCCCCACTCGGCGGCCGGCTCGGTTTCGATCAGTGAGCGACGAGCGGACACCTGTCGAGATTTCCCCTGAAGATAAGATAAATACCTGGGCCCGGATTCACAAGAGGTCCTAAGTCTTATTTTGGTCTTATCTCTAAGACCGGCCTAAAATTGAATATCTTGTAAAACCAGACCCGGGTTACATGGAAAGTTACTAATTCCTGGTGAGAACAATAACATAATAAACATTCCAATAATATGTTTTAAAATCTGTTGTAAGATATTATCCTGGTTTTATAAGAGGTTCAAAGTTAGGCCGGTCTTAGAGATAAGACCAAAAAAAGACTTAGGACCTCTTGTGAATCCGGGCCCTGGAGTCAACTTTGAAAAAGTGTAAACTACTGAACTTTTTTTACTTTTGATTAACATTACGGAATATTCAGAAAAAAACATTACTCCTACGTTTTTTATTCGTCAAAATAGGACAAAATTTAAGCTTTGGCACTTAAAATATAATTGTATATTACAATACTAAAAACACTCTTCCACATAAAATTATATTTCATACACGCACACGCACATACTGGTTTCAATTAATATTAATAATAATACTATTGAATGATAGCAATAATTGTCGTAAAAATGTGTCCCTGCTGGTGGTCGAACTCGGGTCCATTGGCTTTCCTATCAACTGAGCTATCGGGCCATGGGGACACATCTTTACTGAATTGCTATTTGTAATAATTGTTTTACTAAGCTGGACAATCGAACAGTTGGTAAAGCGTCGGTACGGAAAGCTGGAGGACCTGGGTTTGATCCCCAGTGGGGACACATTTTTACGATAACTGCTAGAATAATAATGATATTAATGAATAATGAATGAATAATAATGATAATAAAAATGATGATACGTACAAAAACAACGTAAATAGCATCCTGCAATTGTGTGGTGTGCGTAACATAAGACAATAATCACCCCCAGCGGTAGTTCCAACTATCGGGCGCGTGTCAGTGACTTACGACTTCTATCACAAGTGGGCGTGCAAGATATTGATCCGTGAATCGTGACACGCGTCATTGTGCGTGTCACTTCCATACCTTATGAATGATCCATGTACATTACAGTGGTGTAGTGGTGCGTATACGGGCGTATACGCCGTATACGCACTGCTCCGGCTAAAAAACTTTCGTATACACACTGGTTTTGGTTATGATAAGAGTGATACGCAATGATACGGTCGTAACATGCCTGACACATTATTCACGATTGTCAGATTTTCTCCATTGATAAAATTGTGCTCTCTGGCACTGGCATTTAATTAGCACAAGGCCTCAAATCCTCTAAGACCACCCTTGGATCTGGGAGTCGCGATATTCAATTTTAAGTCCCGTGTCCCGCCAATACACCAAGCGGGATACAATTGTCTCATTATAATATTATATTGTTTATTATAAAAACAAATTTGAAATTCATGTCGGATAGTATACTTAACAGATGTGTGATAATATAATTATGATAATATTGTATTATAACAGTAACATAATAACTACTGTAAATATTATTATTATTATTATTATTATTATTATTATTATTATTATTATTATTATTATTATTATTATTATTATTATTATTATTATTATTATTATTATTATTATTATTATTATTATTATTATTATTATTATTATTATTATTATTATTATTATTATTATTATTTTATGAGGTAATTAAGAAGACACTTATTTATACTCACATGCGCAACCATTATTGTTGCACGTACACATCAGATATAAATTATTTTTGAATGGGCAACTTTGAAGACAATAACTCCCAGTGGTAGTTCGCTCTGTAAGTTGGATTTTCCTTTGGTTTTACCCCGTAATACGAATCGAAACAAAATTTCCGAACACATTCATTACTGTGTACATTCATCACACATCTGTTAAGTATACTATCCGACATGAATTTCAAATTTGTTTTTATAATAAACAATATATTATAATGTACATGGATCATTCATAAGGTATGGAAGTGACACGCACAATGACGCGTGTCACGATTCACGGATCAATATCTTGCACGCCCACTTGTGATAGAAGTCGTAAGTCACTGACACGCGCTCGATAGTTGGAACTACCGCTGGGGGTGATTATTGTCTTCTATGTTACGCACACCACACAATTGCAGGATGCTATTTACGTTGTTTTTGTACGTATCATCATTTTTATTATCATTATTATTCATTCATTATTCATTAATATCATTATTATTCTAGCAGTTATCGTAAAAATGTGTCCCCATTGGGGATCGAACCCAGGTCCTCCAGCTTTCCGTACCGACGCTTTACCAACTGTTCGATTGTCCAGCTTGGTAAAACAATTATTACAAATAGCAATTCAGTAAAGATGTGTTCCCATGGCCCGATAGCTCAGTTGATAGGAAAGCCAATGGACCTGAGTTCGACCACAGCAGGGACACATTTTTACGACAATTATTGCTATCATTCAATAGTATTATTATTAATATTAATTGAAACCGGTATGTGCGTGTGCGTGTATGAAATATAATTTTATGTGGAAGAGTGTTTTTAGTATTGTATTGTAATATACAATTATATTTTAATTGCCAAAGCTTAAATTTTGTCCTATTTTGACGAATAAAAAACGTAGGAGTAATGTTTTTTCTGAATATTCCGTAATGTTAATCAAAAGTTAAAAAAGTTCAGTAGTTTACACTTTTTCAAAGTTGACTCCAGGTATTTATCTTATCTTCAGGGGAAATCTCGACAGGTGTCCGCTCGTCGCTCACTGATCGAAACCGAGCCGGCCGCCGAGTGGGGGTAAAAGTAGGGGAGTTATTTCAGCTACCTGGCTGAATTCTCTCCTACGAACGGACTTTTTTTTTTTAGTCTATTTTTTTTTTTTTTTTTTTAGTCTATTTTGTGTGCTCTATAATATCGCAAACAAGCTTCTACGCACTCACATCCGGAGAGACATTCCAGGTTTCCTCGTCTGTCATGACACAAATAAGCTCTTTGCTTCGCTTCTTTTACAAAGAAGCTCTTTGATTCACCTTCTGTCACAAATAAGTTCTTTGCTTCGCTTCTTTGAAAAATAGGAGCTCTTTGCTTCGCCTTCTATCATAAATAAGCTTCTTGCGTCTTCTGTAAACTATGTGTATAATATAAAATGGTACATATTTATAGACTGCCTAAACAAAGTAATCTAAATGTGCACAGCTTTTTGTGGTGGAAGGATAGTCTCATTGTAAAAACCTCAACAAATTAACGTTTTATAGTTGGTTATATTTCGAGAACGCTTCGGAATGTAGTTTCGTAACTGTGCTAACAAAATTTCAAATATTACAATCAAATTACGATTGTCATTAGGGCAGTCTAATTCTATAATTGCTGCGCCAATGAGAATCGTAATAATTGCAATATTTGAAATTTTACTAGCCCAGTTTTTAGTTCTTACAGAGCTATATTCCCGACATTTACCACTTGTTCAATATTATGCACAGGCTTCTCAAAATATAGCCCAAACTAAAACGCGTTTATTTGGCGAGGTTTTCACGCAGTGAGGTGAGACTAAAAGTTGATATTTTTCAATAAGAAACGTCGTAATAACGAATAATATGTTTTATCGAGTTGTAAAAAGTAAACCATACTAGATTAGACCATTTAACCTCGCACGGCCCCCTAAATCGTTACAAAAAACAACGTAGAACAATCAAACATGAGCTGTCAAATGTTATATCAAGGTTCATTGATGGACACAAGATCTTCATCTATTAACCTTGATTTCACATTTTTAATTTTTGTGTATTGTTGTTCTTGAAGATATAGAGGACCGTGGGGAGGAACAAGAATAGATACCCGGATCATTTTTAAAATGGTCTAATTGTTTTTTATTAAAGCAATGCAAAATTTAAATTGTGTTGAATTTTTACCGACAGCATCAAACTATCTCAAATGCCAATACAACATGGGCATTGCGTGCAGTTCTACCTTTCTGTGAATATCATTCCAGCCTGATGAGTCTGTCCTCGTGTGCCTGCCTACGTCACACTCACATGTGTCGCCCAACAAGAAGCTGCGAACAACGGGGATTCGATGGTTGACAACGGACAAAGGACAAAGGATGAGCTAAAACCATCTCCTGCTTGAGTGCGAAATGTGGAGCGTCCCACAAGCCAAGGAAACAATGGCAAACCCTCCTGCACGTAACGTCACCTGGCTTGCTCTATTATCAGTGACCCCCCCCCCCCCCCCCCTCACCATGGTTTGATAGCAAGCGAAAATGTAATATCAAGATCCAAGTGAAAATGCTGTACCCAGAATCCATCAGTAGGAAATATTATTAATTGTTCGAGCAACTACTGTCAAGGAACCAAAAAGGCGAAAATGATAAATGAACATTGCCGAGATATTATAGGTGGAGATAATAAAGATAATATTAAAAGCGCGCAAAATTAACTTTTTATTATGATCTGCAGTATTTAAAAAAAAACATGCGTTTTTAATGTGTTTTTAAGCGTATTAGGAGTACAGCTCATTTGTTGATTGGGTTAATTTTATTAGTGACATCATTCATAGCTGGACGTGTTTTTTTAAGAAGTACATGCACGGCAAACCGTATATAATCACGTTTTATGTGTTGCAATTACTATATGGTTACATACTTACTTACTTACTTGTTACTCGATGCAATAGTTCAACATTGAACTTTGCTGGAACGCTCTCCCGGGCTGGGCCCTCTAGAGCAGATGAAGGAATACAGAGGAAAAAACGCATAAGCCCGAGGGCTGGGGTGATATTAAAAATTAGTGTGAAGATGAATGGGGGTAGAACCTGCTACAATGGAGTCAGTGTGAAAACGAGAAGAAACTACCCTGTTGTACTGATAATAATTTATTCGAAATATTTTTCAAAGTCGTTAGCTCTTATGAAACTACTATGATTGCAATCTACAATAATATGTTATCAAAATTATCATTGTTGTGAAGAGTTTTTTTTTAAATTACTTTTACAGTGATGTTACGCAGCTAGGAAAGATAATTACAATTTAAATTAAGCGCGGTGAGCTATGGTCTTAAAAGTATGGTCTAAAAAGTAAGGGGTATAACATGCACTGCGTTTGGAAGCAACGACAATCTGAGATATTATTAAAATTGTATGATTTCAGCGAAACGAAAATACATTTTACGTACATTTTGTAAAATTATCGTAAATCTTCATAATTACACATTTAAATTTTTTATGGACCTTGGAACGGACAAACATCGTTTACTTTTATATTTTTCAAGCTATCTGGGTTATAAACACTTTATGATATTACTAAAAAATCGAAATCTAACAGTTTCATAATGGACATATGGGCTCCAAAACGGAATCCAGTGAGATGGATGTGCTTGTTTATGCGGCGCAGTCCAGCCGTTTAGAACCAACGTACGGGGTCCTGCATAATCGCATTGGTTTCTGTAATCGTCTTCACACTCATCAATCATCCACTCATCGCCTCGAATAGAACAATTCCATTATATGGAGGCGTCCGCGTTGGTCCGTAAGCTAGCAAAAAAATCCATCGTAATGCTAATAATGTTCGGTATTTCAAGGACAATCGCATTTCCTAAAGGAGCTTACACGAGCAATTTTTATTGCTAACAATTAGCAATAGCAATGTCTATTGAGATGGTCCTATAGTTTCTATTAGTACCAAATTATTATATTATATTGCTAATTGCTATATTATGTTTGTATGCTTTATTAAATTCTTGGTATTATATACTATATTGCTAATATTATATTGCTAATTATTATATTGTATAGCAATGCCAATTTGTTTAAAGTCGTTTACACGCACCACGAGTTGTTGGTGTATTCACCATGCCACAGTGGTGTAGTGCCAAATTTACCAGTGAGTATACGCTTCAGTGGGAAGCTGGAGGGACACATTTTTTCAGACAAAAGAACATGGGGGGGTTTGGGGGGCAGGGCCCCCCAACAATGGCGCCGCAGGCGATTTAAAAAAAAACAGGCTTTTTAGAGTGTGTTTTGAGAGTTTTAGATACCAATACCGGACTGAATGCAATCCCGAAATACTGCAGTTTTTGTAGTGCAAAACCAGAAAATCACAAAAAATAATTGGAACACTGACAAGGATTGTTCAGGAATACGTTTTGGCACTTGGGAAGTGGTTTGGCAACACACACGCCGCCCGTGGCCCGTACAGGTATATCTGTTGATACTTGGCTGTTGATAATTGACACCGCAATATTTTTACCAAGCGAGACAATTGTATCCCACTTGGTGTATTGGCGGGACGCAGGACTTAAAATTGAATATCGGGACTCCCAGATCTAAGGGTGGTCTTAGAGGATTTGAGGCCTTGTGCTTATTAAATGCCAGTGCCAGAGAGCACAATTTTATCAATGGAGAAAAGCTGAGAATCGTGAATCCGTCATTCCGTCCGTCATTCGAGGCATGTTACAACCGTATCATTGCGTATCACTCGTATCATAACCAAAACCAGTGTGTATACGAAAGTTTTTTAGCTGGATCAGTGCGTATACGGCGTATACGCCCATATACGCACCACTACACCACTGCCATGCCAGCAATATAATATTGTGGCAACCCATTGATCATGTAAAGGGCCTGCTATAAGCAAGTAGGCTAAGTACGCTTGTGAGTGTAAAGAGACTTCTGGTAAATATGGAACAAATACAATTGATACCATTACCATACCGCAACTCAAATTTGTATTTCACATGTTTATAGGCACCGTGTGTTAGTACATACAACGCTATGTGATTCACATGTAGCAACGTATTGATGAAAGATTGCGGTGAAAATAGTCCGGGATATTATTGTGAAATATCTTGTTTTTTGTTCGTTTTTTCTTATTGTGTTGTTGTTTTGTTTTGTGTTTTTGTTTGTTTTTGTCCTGTTTTGTGTTTGTTGTGTGTTGTTTTCTTATTTAAATAGCTCCTTGCCTTTTAAGATGGACTGATGGGATTCATAATCTACCAAAAAAATTTAAAAGCCGTATTTAATTAAACAATTTTCACAATTTGCCATTATCGACGTAGTAAGAACGACGCTGGTTCATCGTAAAGTTGCGTGATATTGCCACTTGAGCGCTTCATTCGTTTTCACTAGCGCGCTCAGTGGCCAAGGTCGGTGCCATTATTGCCCTGTATGTGATGCATCGGTTGCGTATATTTTGCCATAGGGAGGGTCGGAAAAGGGTGTATCTCGGTTTAAAAAATGGCAACTACACAAATATGAGAAGATTGTTCTCAGCCATATGTTGTTAAATCACACCCCATTGCTTACACTGTGCACTGTATTAATTTCTATACGGCGTATTATGGTCCACAAAACCTCAATTGTCATCTACTTTGTTCACTTGAGATTGTTGACACTTTTCTTGAAGCTATTCAAACGAATAAATAATACATTTACACATTTTCTACTTTATAGGCTCATTGTAATTGATGGGCTTAGAGCTGCGATCCGTGATATCACATTGTATTGTCCCCTGTTACTCAAAGAGGGACACCCAGCTTCCCTGGCTGTAAGAGGGGAAAACTGTTATTTAGGTAAAATAGCCGTTAAAATAAGGCGGCCTCATCCTCATCTCAATGCATCGCATTGTCTGGCCTCGCGCATTGTTACGAGATTCGCTCTCAGGACACTCGGCGCAAAGATATGGAGACCTAGCTGCACTGTTGCACCTTAGCTGTGTGCACACGTGGGCGGGTACTATGTGAAGTACTAGATACATTCAAAAATTGTATTTCAAATACAAAATACAAGATAGTTTATTAAGATTCAAAGATAAATAAAAAAATAAAAAATAGAAACATGTATTACGAGAACATAAAGAATAACATAGTTCTGAAGTTGTATTATATAGATTTAATTTTGTGTTTCACGAATTAAATATTACCGTTGGATCAGCTTAATAACCGTGCGACAGCTTATTGAACCTTAAAACTAAATTAATAGATAACAAATGCTTTATAACTTCTAAATTTAGAGTGAAATGCTGGTTGAATATGTAGGCTAAGCAAAACATAGTTTTACTTGGAATCACATGCAGTACATACAGACTTACGAGAATATGAACAGACAGACAGTCTTAACACTTAACACGTTAAATATTACTTTTTAGGTCTACGCAAACCTGAACGTGGACTTTATAGGCGATATTAATCGAATCGATCTGTTCGATATGTCAACTCGATTCAGTCATTCTGAGTGTGATATTGGACCGTGGTAGCAGGCTCTCTTGAGGAAGTTGAGTATTTTTCCTTGATGGAAAAAGTAGGCTGTATTTTACTTTAAATGTAAGAGATACAAAATAAAATAAAAAGAGTATTTTAAATATAAAATAGTTTCTAAGCATGTAGTTAATACAAAATGCAACATACAAAATGTATAATATATATATATATATATATATATATATATATATATTCACATTTCTTCTTCATGTTCCTTCCTATTTATATACTTTATTACACTTTAGTTTTATAATTTAATATAGTGAATTTTTATTTTATTTAATTTCTCAATTTATTTTTATTGTTCTTAATTTTTGTATATTACAGAAGTTTGTTTTGTTTTGTTATTATTACTATTAATGATTTCAATATTATTAATTGTTTGTTTAGCCTAGATCTATTTATTGTCCTCCTTTGTAAATCAGTTTTTATAACTGAATAGGATAGACATAAAATAAATAAATATAAATAAAACCTGAGATATATGTATTTAGATTCTAGATAGTGCCCACTTCTGGTTATGTGTACCACATCCAGTATTTTCCCTCAACACTTGCGAGAAGTGAGCACGGCCCGTGGAAGACAAGGGGATGAAGCTGACAGGGTTCCCGACACGGACGTCGAAGAGCACCGAGCGTCGAACACACACAGTCAAATTCTGAGCTGTAGAACGCAATTCCATCGTGATTGATTCGTTGTTGCGTTCACGTCCTGCGCTCTTCAACTGGAGCAAACACATCAAATACCTCCCTCATAAACTCTTCGTTTTAGGTTTTGTATTTGAATTGCACATATTGATATTGTCCATATAACATTCACATCGATACATTGCAAGTTTGCATTTTGTGTGGCTCGTATTGGTCTCGTGTGGCTATTCCTGCTTCCAATCAGGGCTCGATTTTTGCTTCGGGCTTGTTTTATGTGAACGGTGATATTGGCGGTGTCAAAGCAACGAAGCACATGATAAATGTTAAATTAATATTCTTCCCTGAAAATCAGTTCTCGTAACTGAGCGGGTATACTATTCTAGTAGTTTAGTACCGACCTCAGATCCGTATCTACTGCCCCTTTCATGCACGCTAATTCAAAGAAACTCGACAGATTTCTGGCGTTCTTTCACACATTCTTAGATCTAGTCTTCCGCTGAGTAGAGTGCCCATGCCTCATTAGCCACGCCCACCGTTCCAGGTAACCAACGGAAGGTCGTAAATTATCCCTAATGTATCTGATACAATTAGATGGTAAAGAACTAGAGAAGAAGAAAATTAAGCTGCTATCATTGGACTCGGCTACGCTCATAAGCATAAAAATACTTACGTTGGGTCAATTTTAAACAATTGAATATTCAATATTAATAAATTAAATTAATTAAAGTTAAATAATTAGTATTAAATACAAATGTATTTTTATTTATATACATTCCCTCGTGGCCCCGTTTGTACCGGGGCAACTTTCCGGCCGTGATACGGATGTATAGACCAGCTTCCATTACATCATTAGTGTGTGGACATACATTCTTCTGGGGCCATGCACATATCTCGACATCCGTGACGTGTTGCGGAGCCCCGTCAATCACAGCATGAGCTCTCATCGTTACGTTAAAGCGCCGCACTTGGAGTTAATTAGACTCATTTATCAATAGCTCAACGCATAACGGGTCATTTCTCTGTGCTCAACATTACAAAACGTGTATAAATCCTCGTCTCAAACAATTGGTTGGACCGCGAGGCTACACAGGATCATTTCATGTAGAATAATGGCGTTTGTTTGCAATGTGTGGACACGGACAACGTGGAAACAACAGCTGACATCATTGAAACTAATAGGTTGTTTGGTAGATAAATTGATTTACACCAACTTGAATTGTTACTTGTTGCCTCACTTCTACTGCTGCAAGATGATGAGTGATGGTGTTTCGTTCGTACTTGTATACGATCGCGGGCACAGCCTACAGCTGAAATACTTTCAATGATTACCGATAGAGGTGGCTCAGCGGTAAGACGCGAGACTCTAATTCGGGAGGTCGCCGGTTCGATTCCGGCCACCGGCAGTCCTGACTGAAGGTTTTTTCCGAGATTTTCCTCAGTCGTAAAAGCGAATGCTGGGATTGAACTATCAGCCCTCGGACAATCCTTCCCAACTATCCAAACACCCTAATAACCTAGGTAAGGCTGGTGTACACTCTAGAACGGGTATTCCTACAATAATAATAATTATTATTATTATTTCAATGATTTATCGTACAAGTAGCAACGAGCATTCTGATAATTAAATGACATTTAATTGGTCAGAGTTTATTTGGGATGTGATGTTGTTGCCAATAGTTACGGATAGAATAGAGTAAAATATAAAATGAGTATTGAAAGTTTAGAAACTAAACTGTAAATGTTAGATTTAGAAACGAAAGTTTAGTTTAGAGTTTGAAATGAGTATAACTTACTGCTAAATAGAGTTGTCGTTTGGTTGGACATACTTCGAGGCACAAAGCCATGCACATAATTGAGGGTCTTGTGAAGGAAGTGCAAAGTAGTAAGGTAGACATAGATTGGAATACGTCGAATATATACACAATCTAGCTGCAAACAGAGACGGAAAATATGAAAAGACTGGTGAAAATAAAATAAAAACATTGATGGCTATTATACAAAAAAGTCAATCATCCACTGTGTTTTGCTTTTGTACAGAACAAATATTACATTCTGGACAATCAAAAGCAAATAAAAATAAAAATCACAGAAAGGGAATGTTTGTTTTACCGAAAAACTGATGTTGACGTAGTGGAGCTGTTTCAAACGATTCGAGGGTTTAATATACTATGGTTGGTTGGATTAATATACGGACTCAAATGATTTGGTATATCGTATGCAGTGGCGTAGCTATCGGGTGGCAGAGGGTGCAGTTGCACTCGGGCCCGGGCCCCTCTGGGGCCCGGGCCCTCTCTCCAACTCCATGTTTGTCCCAATAATCGATGTATGGTTTTAGTTTAACCTGATGACAATTTTCTATTGTTGCAAAATTATCACCAATTGGCAATTTGCAATTATTTCGCGCTCATTACGCAAGAAAAATTAGACATTAGACTTGACAGTTCAACATGCAAGAACTGACAGGCGAAAAGAGTTTCAACTAAGAAAAAATGTGAAACAATTGTATCCATAGGGGAACAAAAGACAGTAATTTTCCTATTCAATTTCACAGAAACGACTCAAAGAGTAATCTTTGCTTGACTGCACGTACAAACGAATGTGGCTATTGTTTTACTATAAATAGTTATCAAATTAGCTTTTCTTGGAACTGATTAAATGAGTAAAAAACAGACGGATTTGCCATGCTTTGAAAAGCTGTTTGGACTGATGGCTTCTCTTATAGAAGAGGGTTGGTCATCATTGCCCATTGGGTGTGGGCGCGTGTGTGAACTCTGAGTGTCCCCGTTCATCTTTGTGCTTTTACTGCGGTTAGTTCTACATATTTTAAAAACTAATATTTGTTGGGTTATTGTGTATGATTGTGTCGTGTAATTTGAGTTATTGAAATATAGTAGGCCTATTAGGTCTATATACAGTGAGTTAAAATTTAAGTTTCAAACATGAACATGCATAAACATGATTGTGGCGCCATGAAAAGGGAGTAAAAAAAGAAAGTGAAAAACGAATCAATCAGCAACTAAAACTTGACACATTCTTTCAAGTACGTACTAGTCGTCCATCAGGCAGTGCAACTCACCAAACCGTAAGTAAAGATACAACATACTCAATAGCTATAGCCGATCCTGAAGATAATCAAGAGCAACAGCAACTTAGTTGAAGAGTTACAAAATGATTATTTACCGGTACGATTATTTGTCCGCCAACTTATTGTATTGTATTGTATTGTACCTACTGATATCCCTGAGCAGACCAATACTAGCTACTCTACCGACAAGGCCAACTTTAATAAATTAACGTCTCAGATAAACGATTCATTATCTCTTTAGGACTGTGCAAACCATGCGGCCCATTCCCGCGAGTGTTTTGTGCGTATAAACAAAAAATGGGGGAGGGCCCGTCGTGTCCAGTTTGCACCAGGGCCCGTAAAGGCGTAGCTACGCCACTGATCGTATGTGTTAGTTCTTATTACATCGAAGTTAAGTAATATGGTCAGTGTCACGGTCATAGTGTGACGCGTTGGCAAGCTAGCATTTGAAAGGCGGGAAATTTCAGGCAATGTATTGGAAATTACCATATTCATGAGTGAAGGCTGCAATTTAGGAATACTCAATTTTTGTATATGAAGGCTATTTTTTATTTGACCCCCCCCCCCCCCCATGGATGGATGGAGGGAGGAGGGTAAGGTAATAATTTCAAGTAGCCTGTAAACTACATGACCGTGGCAATGCCAGACGCTCTGCGTCACCAGTCACGTAGTTCTACGAGGGGTGCGGGGCGGCGATGTCATATTGGATTACCCCCGCTCGCCATAGTCAAGCGATTCCACAATACTGACCGGATCAGGACAAATAACTATACTCGTGTCGAGACGGAAATTTTACTGTGATACCATTGATATGGCTACCTTTTAATTTTGGTGCCATTTGCTTTGGAAAAATTATTTCGTGTAACTAAGGTGTAACAAACTTCTTGATATTGCAACAAAACTAATGGACAATGGCGTTGATCGATCAATGCACATCGATGTTTGTGGATGGACGTTTCAAAACTCAACTAGATCAGAATCTCATTTCGACCACAATCGCGATACATAAAAAAAAAATATCACAAACAAAACGAGTGCCATCGAATGTAAACGAGCTCTTCGCTCGCTTAACAATAATGTGCCAGTCAGTCAAAGATCCAGTATTATGAAATAATTATAAAAACGTTAGGAAGGATTTGGAAGACCACATTTACTAGGATCCATTCCAATGAGAAATCATCACAACCAAGCTTGCGTTGTGTCGCCACTGTGCAGTGCTGTACGTGTGCCACTTTGCACGCGCACGACTGTACGTGTTCGATGGTGATGTGCTCCCCAAGGTGTGGTGGCATATGGCAGCAGTTACAGCAGCTGATCAAGGGTCCGGTGTCAATCGAAGTTCGAAGCCTCCACATCTGTCCTGATCGAGACCATGCATACATGTATACATACATGTATCATGTACATGATACGCTGTACGCATGATACATGTAGCCTATACATACAGGTATCATGTACATGACACGCTGTACGCATGATACATGTAGCCTATACATACATGTATCATGTACATGACACGCTGTACGCATGATACATGTAGCCTATACATACATGTATCATGTACATGACACGCTGTACGCATGATACGCTGTACGCATGATACATGTTCACATGTACATGTATACATGATACGATGCATGGACAAGTGGTATACGCGGGAGCAGCACTTTCTCCCGTTCATTGGACCGTTGTTGCAATGATTATTATTATTAATTTTACTGTCATCATTGGTGTTTTAAGACACATACCTCCATTATCGGCATCGTGGATCGTTATCGGGATCGGGGCCGCAATAGTACATTATCCCATTACAAATCATTACGACATTACGATCTAGTTGTGAACAGCGCCATAGTCTATCCGGATTGCGATTGTGATCCCGATACCGACAATTATTGCCAGGCTTCAAGTGATTAGTGCCAGGTAAAACTATAGAGCCTCTGTGTGACACGTTCATACGTAAGCACGTCCAAGTCCACGAACATTGTGCCCAAAAGTTCTTGGACTTACCGCCATTGTTTAGTATAAGAACGTGTAATGCTTAGATTTTAGATTGTCATAGTTACTTCATTTATAGACAAGCAAATAGCAATACAAATGTAAAGTCTATTATACCTAAAATACTTATTGGATCGCAAAAAATAGCATATTCGTGACGCGACGGACATCTCCTATGGTGTGGCTATATCACATTTTGCCACTAGTTTGTTTTGGAAAAAACATTTCGAGCAAATGTTGTTAACTTCTTGAACAATGTTGCCACAAGGCATTCAATCCACGCCAAAGTTTGCGGATATTCCAAATTTCAACTTGATATGAATCTCCGTTCGACCACTATCATGAGACACATACAAAACAAAACAGAAACAAACAAACAAACAAACAAACAGAAAACAAGTGCTCTTAAAAGTAGAATGGAAACTGCCGCTTCGCTCGCTTGCAATGTCAACGCCTGTCACAAAACACACGACTGCTAGCTGTATGCTGACGTCATACCGCGATACACCCGTCTCCGGGGTACATTGGTGTATATAAATGAGATGCTGAACATCGAACGCACGGTTCGTTGCTAAGCAAAGGTTGACACAGGGATTGCCGATGATGGAAATAGTGCCGGCGCAGATAGCTCAAGTACAACACGTTTCCGTAAAAGTGCAAAATGTCAGAGAGGAGAGAGTTGGCAACCCTCTCCTCCCTCCCCAAGGCTCTCAAATATGACGTTTTTATAAGGCTTAAAGGGGTTCTCACCCGCTAGATTTATTTTTTACCATATGATCTACTGCACCACACCAATCGATAATGAACCATTAAACATCGTAAGTTGAAACCTGTGAATTGTTATAAAGTAATGAAATTTCTGGTTAACTGCCGCGGCGACTGTTGGTGTCAGCCGGCTTTTGGTGCGAGTGTACTCGAAGCGATATATCTAAAAAAAAAATAGATGGCCTTGGTGTACTCCATTCGACACCGCATAGCAGACCGCGTTCATTGTGCATGCGTTGACTATTTCCCCTCCCAATACTACTCTCTCTCTCTCTCTCTCTCTCTCTCTCTCTCTCTCTCTCTCTCTCTCTCTCTCTCTCTCTCTCTCTCTCTCTCTCTCTCTCGCTTGGCTTACTTGACACCAACTCGACAGTCGACACCCGCCGACTCGACGTGCACAGCAACGCACAACAACGCTCAAAACGAAATGGAGCACCCGATTACACATCTTTATTTTGTACCTGAACGGAAGCTCCGATTACAAAACCAAAATATACGAAACACGCAGAAAAAAAAGACGCAGCGAAAAGTATTACATCATTTTTTTTTTTTGGAGCAGAATCCTCCAAGGTCCCAAGGCATACAGGTCGTCCCAATGCTATTTCTTATGGGAGATTTTCGCCGATGGGACCTAGCTCGAAAATCACTAACTTTGATATTTTTTTCCCGGGTTATGGTGAACCCGATTTCTTTTCATTTAGTCGCTAATTTCATAGCTAATTAGCCTTAGTTAAACATATTTTTTTGGGGTAGCGGGTGAGAACCCCTTTAACACATTGGTGTAACAACCAGAAAAAATTAATATTCGGTTTTGTTCTCATAAAATTTGATGTTAGCATGTGTTATTGATATTCTGTTATAACTGTTGTTGATATTCTGTTATAACTGTTGTTACAATGACATCAAGCAAATACTGAACACTGTAATGCATGCTCAGATAGGATTAACCGTACAGACATTTTGTTTATGTAATAGTTTGTCAACAAAAGATTAAAGAATGACAAGTGTCTGATAAAAAGGTCCAGCAAACCACAACCCATGCACAACGTTTCACGTGATCTGTCCATTATTACTCCATTCTTGAAGAATTATCAATCAAGCGATCGTCAGAATACTGTCCAGTGTCATTTGCTCTGTATTGCAACGCCCTTGCAGGACTAACATCCCGTCAGAATACTGTCCAGTGTCATTTGCTCTGTATTGCAACGCCCTTGCAGGACTAACATCCCGTCAGAATACTGTCCAGTGTCATTTGCTCTGTATTGCAACGCCCTTGCAGGACTAACATCCCGTCAGAATACTGTCCAGTGACATTTGCTCTGTATTGCAACGCCCTTGCAGGACTAACATCCCGTCAGAATACTGTCCAGTGTAATTTGCTCTGTATTGCAACGCCCTTGCAGGACTAACATTCCGTCAGAATACTGTCCAGTGTCATTTGCTCTGTATTGCAACGCCCTTGCAGGACTAACATCCCGTTGGAATACTGTCCAGTGTCATTTGCTCTGTATTGCAACGCCCTTGCAGGACTAACATCCCGTCAGAATACTGTCCAGTGTCATTTGCTCTGTATTGCAACGCCCTTGCAGGACTAACATCCCGTCAGAATACTGTCCAGTGTCATTTGCTCTGTATTGCAACGCCCTTGCAGGACTAACATCCCGTCAGAATACTGTCCAGTGTCATTTGCTCTGTATTGCAACGCCCTTGCAGGACTAACATCCGGTCAGAATACTGTCCAGTGTCATTTGCTCTGTATTGCAACGCCCTTGCAGAACTAACATCCGGTCAGAATACTGTCCAGTGTCATTTGCTCTGTATTGCAACGCCCTTGCAGGACTAACATCCCGTCAGAATACTGTCCAGTGTCATTTGCTCTGTATTGCAACGCCCTTGCAGGACTAACATCCCGTCAGAATACTGTCCAGTGTCATTTGCTCTGTATTGCAACGCCCTTGCAGGACTAACATCCCGTCAGAATACTGTCCAGTGTCATTTGCTCTGTATTGCAACGCCCTTGCAGGACTAACATCCCGTCAGAATACTGTCCAGTGTCATTTGCTCTGTATTGCAACGCCCTTGCAGGACTAACATCCGGTCAGAATACTGTCCAGTGTCATTTGCTCTGTACTGCAACGCCCTTGCAGGACTAACATCCGGTCAGAATACTGTCCAGTGTCATTTGCTCTGTATTGCAACGCCCTTGCAGGACTAACATCCCGTCAGAATACTGTCCAGTGTCATTTGCTCTGTATTGCAACGCCCTTGCAGGACTAACATCCCGTCAGAATACTGTCCAGTGTCATTTGCTCTGTATTGCAACGCCCTTGCAGGACTAACATCCCGTCAGAATACTGTCCAGTGTCATTTGCTCTGTATTGCAACGCCCTTGCAGGACTAACATCCCGTCAGAATACTGTCCAGTGTCATTTGCTCTGTATTGCAACGCCCTTGCAGGACTAACATCCCGTCAGAATACTGTCCAGTGTCATTTGCTCTGTATTGCAACGCCCTTGCAGGACTAACATCCCGTCAGAATACTGTCCAGTGTCATTTGCTCTGTATTGCAACGCCCTTGCAGGACTAACATCCCGTTGGAATTAACAATGATTGATACGGGTACATCTAGCTGAAACATTCATCGAAGGTAAGCTACTTTCAGTTAAACTTTAAATTGCAATTACATCTTGTACTGTATACCGTGTTTTGACTTGTCACAAACTCGTTCTTGTTGCAACAACATATTACAGTCAAGGTAGCTTAGTTTTGATGCATGATAATATACGGTATTTCGGAAGATTGCGAAATTGTTTGTGTGACTGAACTGCTCTCGCCACAGTTTCTTCAGTCATGGAGCAAATGATGGAATTATCACATTACAATAATTGTAAATCGAAAGTTATAAATCTGATATATTTATATTTTCCGCAGTCGTAAATGCAAATGCTGGGATTGAGTCCTACTAACAGCCCTTGGTAATTTATTTCCAACTCATCCAAACACCCTTATATTATACAGCCGTCTGAAAAGTGGCACATTAGGTAAAGCGGTGTGCACCCTATACCAGGAATGTCTAGGCCTACGAGAAATGATGATTATTATTATTAGTATTATTATAACAGGTATTCCTATATAAACAATTAATATTATTACACGCCAAGATGGAAAATGTTCGTTGATCTTGTGCGTTTATTCATGCTTCCAAAGCAGAAAGCCCAGGACCCGGATGCACAAGAGGTCCTAACTTCCTAAGTTTTTTTGGACTTTAAGCCTCCTGTAAAACCAGACCCAGGTAACGTGAAGAAGTGACTTATTCCTGGAAGGAACAAGGACACAATGAGCATTCCAATAATATGTTTGAAAGTCGTTCTCAGCTATTTTCCTGGATTCACAAGAGGTTCAAAGCTAGGCAGGTCTTAGAGATAAGACCAACACAAACTTAGGATCTCTTGTGAATCCGGGCCCAGGGCTCGATTCTTGGTTCAATCAGGTGCTTTTTAACTTCGGATGTTAGATGACATTCATATTACGATACTGGAATAATGGAATAATGTAAACTGCGATTTTGGCACCGTTATAGAATCATAGCAACAAGGCACGTAATGAAAATGTGTGAATATGTTACACTGAAAATCAGTTTGAAACCGAATGGGTAGAGTAGACAATAAAAACTTGTTTATTGATTAATTGGGAAACAACAGCAGCACGAAGAATAGTAAAAGCAGTAACATGTCAACACATTAGACAGAAAATTCCTCCCAACCACCCTGACAAGCCATAGAAACTGCAGCACAGAGAGCCACAATTGAAGCAAGGTAAGCTTACAAGTAAAGCAAGAAGACAAGTCGTGTTGTGACCAAGATGTCGTGAAACAACGCCCACTCAGCTACCTGACAAGCCATGTAAACTGCAGCACAGAGGGCCACAACTGGGGCAAGGTAAGCTTACAAGTAAAGCAAGAAGACAAGTTGTGTTGTGACCAAGATGTCGTGAAACAACGCCCACTCAGCTACCTGACAAGCCATGTAAACTGCAGCACAGAGGGCCACAACTGGGGCAAGGTAAGCTTACAAGTAAAGCAAGAAGACAAGTTGTGTTGTGACCAAGATGTCGTGAAACAACGCCCACTCAGCTACCTGACAAGCCATGTAAACTGCAGCACAGAGGGCCACAACTGGGGCAAGGTAAGCTTACAAGTAAAGCAAGAAGACAAGTCGTGTTGTGACCAAGATGTCGTGAAACAACGCCCACTCAGCTACCTGACAAGCCATGTAAACTGCAGCACAGAGGGCCACAACTGGGGTAAGGTAAGCTTACAAGTAAAGCAAGAAGACAAGTTGTGTTGTGACCAAGATGTCGTGAAACAACGCCCACTCAGCTACCTGACAAGCCATGTAAACTGCAGCACAGAGGGCCACAATTGTAGCAAGGTAAGCTTACAAGTAAAGCAAGAAGACAAGTTGTGTTGTGACCAAGCTGTAGTGAAACAACGCCCACTCAGCTACCTGACAAGCCATGTAAACTGCAGCACAGAGGGCCACACTTGGGGCAAGGTAAGCTTACAAGTAAAGCAAGAAGACAAGTTGTGTTGTGACCAAGATGTCGTGAAACAACGCCCACTCAGCTACCTGACAAGCCATGGAAACTGCAGCACAGAGGGCCACAATTGTAGCAAGGTAAGCTTACAAGTAAAGCAAGAAGACAAGTCGTGTTGTGACCAAGATGTCGTGAAACAACGCCCACTCAGCTACCTGACAAGCCATGGAAACTGCAGCACAGAGGGCCACAATTGGGGCAAGGTAAGCTTACAAGTAAAGTAAGAAGACAAGTTGTGTTGTGACCAAGATGTCGTGAAACAACGCCCACTCAGCTACTTGACAAGCCATGTAAACTGCAGCACAGAGGGCCACAACTGGGGTAAGGTAAGCTTACAAGTAAAGTAAGAAGACAAGTTGTGTTGTGACCAAGATGTCGTGAAACAACGCCCACTCAGCTACCTGACAAGCCATGTAAACTGCAGCACAGAGGGCCACAACTGGCGTAAGGTAAGCTTACAAGTAAAGCAAGAAGACAAGTTGTGTTGTGACCAAGATGTCGTGAAACAACGCCCACTCAGCTATTTGACAAGCCATGTAAACTGCAGCACAGAGGGCCACAACTGGCGTAAGGTAAGCTTACAAGTAAAGCAAGAAGACAAGTTGTGTTGTGACCAAGATGTCGTGAAACAACGCCCACTCAGCTATTTGACAAGCCATGTAAACTGCAGCACAGAGGGCCACAACTGGCGTAAGGTAAGCTTACAAGTAAAGCAAGAAGACAAGTTGTGTTGTGACCAAGATGTCGTGAAACAACGCCCACTCAGCTACCTGACAAGCCATGTAAACTGCAGCACAGAGGGCCACAACTGGGGCAAGGTAAGCTTACAAGTAAAGTAAGAAGACAAGTTGTGTTGTGACCAAGATGTCGTGAAACAACGCCCACTCAGCCACTCTTCTCTTTTAGCCGCGACCATGGATGACGTCATCAACTGTACACATCGAATTAAGAGTGCGATGACAAAACACTAAATCCGATGACGTCACGCGATCTCCTCGAAACGGCTTATTAAACGTGTGCGTGCATGTTCTCAGTTCCAGGAGTCATTGTTGTGAGTAATGACATTTACATGCGTAAGCCGTGGGATAGAATATAGTAGCACAGTGTTACAGCGGTAACTCCCAGAATGGAAGAGCAAGAAACAAACAAAATTCACTTTGAGAGTACCAACCCCATAGATTCTATTTAGTGTTATGAAACATTATTCTAAAACTCAGAATACAGCTCCAACAACGATATGGAAGCAATAACAGAAGTGGTTGAAATATTACAGCACGGCGGACTCAAGAGGAAACCAATAACTAATTGAAGAGGTTATGTTGCATACTTTAACTTTTGCACAGAGCACTTCCTATACTCTAGACTTTCCACCCAACATTGATCGACACAAATTAAAGGATGTTTTATTGACAGCGCGAAGAGTAGGTACTCAAACCTCCTTGAGCCTACTCTATAGTGTTATGAGAGTAAATTAGAGTAAAACGAGTGCGGCCACGAACACACCTTGGATCAGACCTCACTGGGTTCTCAACACGTAGCATGGTATATATTCCTCTCCAAAACCTTTTCATACAACAAACAGCGGTCAAGGTATCATTTAGGATGGGATATGGGATCAAGGTCCGTCAATACCCTAGCGGAGGTTCGGTAGACCTCGGACAGACAAGATAGGGTATTAACTGACCTTGGACTGGTTTTACTCCTAGGTTTTACCATTGAGTTTATTAGTGTGGGTAGATGCCCAGCGGCCATTGGTGACTGTCTACGCATAAATTGCCCGTGTACGCTAATAGTATTGGCGGGAGCCGCTAGGTGCCGCCATACGTACCCACTGATTACGCCGCGCTGATGTGGCGGCACCTAGCGGCTCCCCCCTAGTACTACTAGCGTACACGGGCGATTTATGGGTAGACAGTCGCCAATGGCCACTAGGTCTCTACCCTACACGAATAAACTCACTAGTTTTACTGCCCACCGTCGAACATAACACGATTAGTATGATGGCACAACACTCACACATGCTTTCTTACTACACCCGCAAAGCAGTGTATACACAGCCACTCTGCAACATGTCCAGACATTACCATTCACTCCAGTTAGACAAATGTCAACAAGTCTTATTTTCATAATTACCAGTTGACAGACGCAACTATTACATATTTCCAGTAGTCGCGCCAACTAGGTCACGTATACGCATGTTTGAGGAAAGAGACGAGCCACTCTCCCCCTCCCCCCCCCCCCCCCACACACAGTTAAGGAGTGCAATTAATTAAGTTGGTACGCGAGAAGTGCTGACTATTAAACTCAATCAACTTGCAGCGTTCATGTCTGAGACAGAGTTGAGATGAGCTCGATAAGCAAATAATTAGATCACGGAGTCTTAATAGAAGCATGATTTGCAGATCAAAGGGGTCCGCAGTTTCAGACAGACGGACTAATTTCAGCACTATCACTATAGATTAGTTAGTCTCGGCACAGATAATATACAATCTATTACATTAGGCGGTCTCAGAATCAATGGGATTATACAAGGAAGTCTCATGGAATACGTGGAAGGTCAAATGTAAATGAGTCTCGAATGGCCTATCGAGACCGGCGAAAGTTATTAATCTGCACGGAATTTTGGCAAATTGGTGAAATTACGATAACACTAATTCTCACCTTTATGTTAATTATTTTGCAAGATGAGCAGGAACTGAGCAATTTATGACCATCATAAATTTAAAATTAGTAGTGAATTTTTATCTAAGTGATAATAAAGCAAAGCATGCATTTGGTTCACGGAAAATATCAACATATTAGAACTGATTTTAAAGAGCATTTTGATATAGTTATAACTTTACATTTTGAAAATGAAACTAAGTAAAAACAAGTATATACGCCATTTTAAGCGCCGTTTAGTGGGCGTTATCTTGCGCGTTCGCCATTACGACCATACTACTTCCAATGATATTCAACAGCTATAGTAGGCTAGATCACCAGTCCCCCAACCTTCCACTCAGTAGCAAGCGTAGCGATTTGAAGCCATTTTGAAATGGGCAATTTACATGCTAATTTGGACCTTTTAGTACTGCTAGCGCTGCCAATGGCAGAAAGTCGCATTAGAAACTCCTATTTCCACCTGTGTTATTTGCCCATTTCAAGATGGCATCAAATTGACACGCTTGTGGCTGCTAGGTTGCGCATCTAGCCTACTATTCGCCTTTAAATCGAGATGTAGGCGCGCCACCGTCGCGACCATCATGGCCGTCCGAGCCGGGATAAACAACGCTCGGCTAACCTGTGTTCCATATGTTTCTGGCAGTAGGTTAGTGAGTGACAGTGTTGGTGTCTGTGATACACATTTATCACATTATCGCGTTTGTTGGGAACATACAGCGACCATTTGTCAAAGCAAATAGGATTTTAAACGGTTATCGTTTAATTTTACAGGAATAATATTAAGTAAACGAGTACTATGTAGGCAAGCATCCCTTCAGACATCATATAACTACATGCAAAAACCATATCTGATAAACGTGAATATTAAGTGCACAGATGAGAACAACTAAGTTAACGCTACTTGCTCATATAAAGCAGGTTCGAGGAAGTGTAAACATGACTATTTTCTATATGTAAGTAAGGCAAAGAGTGCTCCCGTTCATATTTCGGATCACAATTCCTCTTTTATCCCTTCTTCAAATATATTTTCATTCATTCCGGCCCTCTTTTCTACCTAAACGCCCACCGAACTCCCACGCCTGCCCCCCCCCCCCCCCCCCCACCCGGGTCCTCCCAAGCCCACAAAACCAGAAATGAGTGTTCTCTACGACATAGGCCTATACTTGTTAAAGCTAAAGGTAATTGCAACGCAGCTGAATCTGATATGCATATGCGTAGGCATGCTAAATGTTGGATTCTAAAAATAGGTTTTAGCTTTTAAGTTGATCATTTTGTATCAGTATAGCCTGTTATGATTATTTCTAATGGTACTTGAGGTGTTTTATGTCTCCCACCCCCTTACACCCACATCCCACACGCACGCAATCTACACTTGAGGTTAATTTTCCTGTATAATGCTGAATATCAGTATTGGAGGTTTAAAATAACATTAAGAATTATATTTGTATCCTTACCCCCCAACAAATACATTGTCACAAATCTGTTGAACCATCAAGTACACATAATCTACCGTAAGTTACGCATATTTAGTAATTTTTATGAAATTTATAAATAAAAAAAAAAATCCCTCCAATATGTGAGTAGGCCTAAATGTAAATTTATGTTAGGACTACCTATGCACTTTTTTTTACACAGCATCTACGAAAAATATTTTACAAAATGATTTATTTAACGGCACAAAATATAAAAAATTGTGTATTTTTTTAGTGAATACCATACCAGCATGCATTTTGACACCTACGCAACTGCGTAAGCGCCGAAATCATTCGGATTTTAAAACACTTCGTATTGAGAGAATATTTGTTTCGCTCGCCGGTTGCTACATTGTGGCATAGATCAACAAGGTATTGATTGTCAATTTTAACATGTTTACCGCCCGACAGTAATGTTGATCATGTAATTCACTCATACTCTCCACAGCGAATACCGGCCATCATTCCGTAACCTATCCCGGCTGTACTGGTTCTCGATTTGTCCGCCAGAGTTCAGCCACTTTGGGTTTAAACGCGAATAGCTGTTGAATATCATTGACTACTTCCTTAGACCATCTACTTCCTCTATGCACAGCCTTCTTGATGGGTCAATCCGCGATGAATCTCGGATTGAACCGACGTTCAAGATGGCTGGGCCTCAACGGAACCCGTCAAAATTACTGAAATTACGAATTATATTCGAAAAGACTATGTATTGAAGTACGGTTGCAATGGCGCCCGGACGTTCAAAGATGGGGAAATTATAATACACTTTATACACTCGCAATGCATAATAACGGATAATACATCATTTTAATACACCCTATCAACCTTGATTTAGCTAACAGACTCATTGGACTCACCCACTGCACGAGGGACAAATAATCACCCTATATTGTATTCTACGGTAGGTACTAGGTAGAACACAATATAGTGATTTCTACCGGACCAGTCAAGATTCCACCATGCAAAGCTTTGCACTGGCTACGTCGTCAGATTGCTCATTTCTGTGAGGGTGGCTGGCGCAACCCCTCCCTGCAATTCATGAGGGGTGCGCAATTAGAATAGCTTCATTCACTCACCGCAATTACACGCTAGGTAAACACAGAGAACTCTCATTTGTAATACAGCAGCCTCAGCACCACAGCACGACTGCAATGACTTCATTAATTGTTTACTACAGTCGAGGCACGTTAATTGTTTTACGATCGACAGCATTAATATTTATTACAAATTCACAGCATGCGTATACTGATCAAACAGAAAATAGTACTGCGTAGAAAACCACGAAACTTGGAAATTATTATGAAATATACGACTTTAATCCATATCGTTAATGAGATTGAAAGCAAACAAATAGATGAAAACAACAATTTGTCATAACTCATAAATATATATCCACACATTTTTTCAAATACAAAAATACCCAGTCTAACTTCTTAAAGTTTCTCAAGCCAGTAGTACAAAACATTCACAAAACTTCCTAAGGTTTCTCAAGCCAGTAGTTACAATACAATCACAAAACTTCCTAAGGTTTCTCAAGCCAGTAGTAACAATACGTCCACATAACTTCCTACGGTTTCTCAAGCCAGTAGTAACAATACGTCCACATAACTTCCTAAGGTTTCTCAAGCCAGTAGTAACAATACGTTCACAAAACTTCCTAAGGTTTCTCAAGCCAGTAGTAACAATACGTTCACATAACTTCCTAAGGTTTCTCAAACCAGTAGTAACAATACGTTCACAAAACTTTCAAAGGTTTCTCAAGCCAGTAGTAACAGTACGTTTACATAACTTCCTAAGGTTTCTCAAGCCAGTAGTAACAACACGTTCACATAACTTCCTAAGGTTTCTCAAGCCAGTAGTAACAACACGTTCACATAACTTCCTAAGGTTTCTCAAGCCAGTAGTAACAATACGTTCACCAAACCTTCCTAAGGTTTCACAAGCCAGTAGTAACAATACGTTTACAAAACTTCCTAAGGTTTCTCAAGCCAGTAGTAACAATACGTTAACAAACCTTCCTAAGGTGGCAAGCCAGTAGTAACAATACGTTTACAAAACTTCCTAAGGTTTCACAAGCCAGTAGTAACAATACGTTCACAAAACTTCCAAGGTTTCTCAAGCCAGTAGTAACAATACGTTCACAAACCTTCCTAAGGTTTCTCAAGCCAGTAGTAACAATACGTTCACAAACCTTCCTAAGGTTTCAGTGGGACAGTAACTAAAACGATTCCTAAATTTTTTAACATACATAGATTAGTGATTCCGCAGGGTAGGTGGACATATACAGCCTTAAATACATTATAATAACAGCCTGGAACACCACAATATTTGTGCGACGCATGTGAACAGCCAGCGGCTCGGTGCGCTTCCTTCGTTGAGTTCCTAGCTAATAACTATAGGCCTACACACGACACGACCTATCATGTTCAACAAAAACTAACCCAAGTTCGTTCCTCCGTGCGAACCGCGCGCGACCAGTACAAAAAAGACAACACGGGAAGGCGGAAGTACTACTATATTCAGCATTGCGTGCGCGTGCGATGTATATACAGCCGTGGTTTGAAGCTGGATTCACACAAAGTCACAACCTAAAGTCGTCCCTATCTCCCAGCTTGTAAACCAGGCCCTAGCAGATGCTCGATTAGTGATAAGGAGGGGGTAAACTCAAGTTCTCTCGACATCAGTTGTAAGTGGTCACGATTTTAAAAGATTAAAAAAGTTATATATATCTTGTAGGAATGAAACTGAAGAAATCTGTAATAATAATATAAGTTATATATATACCTTGTAGGAATGAAACTGAAGAAAGCTTTAATAATAATTGTTTTAGTGGTATGATGAGTATAATGACACATTCATTCATGAATCACGTTGTTTACTATAGTTCTTATAATATAGATTTCAGAATGAAAGAGCGGATAATAAAGGAGAAATGTAAAACTTGTACTTGAAATTTAAAAATCAGTTTATGTTGTGTATATATAGATAAGTTGTATCCCTCAATTGCAAAATGTCCTGATTGTTTTGGTTTGAGTGGATCAGACACCATAAGCGTCCTACGCAACATAGTCATAATCCACATGTATCAGTCGTCAACTATACTTATACTAGAAATGAAATTTACCTAACTAGTCTCCTTTAGAAACGTACTGTACCAGCTTGTTACAAGCTGCCAACATGGCTCTTATTATAGGAATATGTGTTTCCTACCTTAAAAACAATGTTGGCATTCTGAAATTTTACGTTTACTACCCCAAACATTGGAACTACCCTTTTTATACCATATTTTATATTAAAAATTGCCATTTACAAACTATTTACTTCTAAAATTTGAAAAAAATCTGAAAAATAAAAGACGGATTGAGGTATAAAATGGCTAATTCAGAAATAGTCCACTATTTAAAAATATGGGGGTAAACCCTCCCGGAACGTAATTATTTCCCTCTTTTGTTGAATGTTAAAAAATATATCACGCCGTTTAAGGTAGTATTTATAAACTTTTACGAGTTCTGATTTAACCAAAAACTGCGCGCATCCTTTCAGCCCACGAAAGTATCATCAAATTATCAGTGGCGCTAATTAAACGTACTGCAATTATAAGTTGAATACCACGATGTGCCCGTGCAGTGCGCTCCGCTCGACCCGCGCGACCGCGTGGGACACAGCCTGGCAAGAGCTCTCGCGCGTCCTGATTGGTTCCCGGGCTCTGACCCTCACCCCCTCACACTGCCTCCCGCTGCTTCCTCAACAAATGGTCCCTGTGTTTCAACGTTAAATCTATGATGTCTGCTCTCACAAAGCGAATGATTTTACAGTCAGAAGACAATTATGTGATTCATAATGAGTCTACACGCAGCAGAATCGCACATGATAGAACAACAGAGTCAAAAATTCTGTCCCTGGTTGATCGTTACAAAATATTTTCTCAAGATAACGAAAATCTCACAATCTTACAAAATCCTGTAACTAAAGATTTGGCCACAGATGAAATCCAAGAGTCCTTGATAAATGCTTATGCAAAGGGCAAAAGTCAACTTTTGTCATTCGTTAATACCCGCCTTGTACCAGAAGAGAGAACAACGTTCCACGACACAATTACAAAAAATAAAGCCCCGACTATGCAACACTATATCAGGTAGTTACAAGAAATCAAACTGATAAACAAGAGATTGTTGAAATATACCGAAGCGTTCTTCATCGTATACTTACCGTACATCATACAAGGCTGGCCGAAAAGTTGACTTACAAAATATCCTCAAACATGAACTGATGAAAGTACCAATATCACTGTTCGAAATGAACGGACAAATTCGCTCGGGATCAAAAGGAATATTAGCACAAGAACTAAAGAAAAATGTTGATTGTCCCAATACAATTCCTTTGAATGGCTATTCCGGCCTCATAATTGATGGTCAGGCTTTAGTTATGACTATTGGAAAGCCACAGTCTGCTAACACATTTGGGGATATTGCTGATTGCTTTGTCAGAGCTGTGCAAATTCAAGCGACGGGATATGATAGAGTGGACGTTATATTCGATCGGTACTTAGCAGATTCTATTAAATTAACAACACGTCAAAAGCGAACTAAGGGTTGTATACCAAGAAGACGCGTAATTGAAGACAGATTAGTACCAGCTCCAGCTAAATGGAACGACTTTATGGCTCTGGCAAAGAACAAAGAAGATCTTTGGCGTTTCCTTGGAGAGCAACTACTAAGCAATTTCTCTCAAGATAAACTCTAAGTTGTGGCAGGAGCCTTTACCGACGAAGAAGTAAGATGTAATAAAGACATAAACGTTGATCATCTCGCTAAATGGCACGAGGAAGGTGACACGCGTTTGATTCTTCACGCGCTGGATACTGGATTTGAAACTGTTGTAGTCATGGCTAACGATACAGATGTATTTTTGCTTTTGTTGGCATATTGAAATAAAATATCAGCCACCTACGTCGGGCTTATGACAGGGACCAAACATAAACGATGCTATGTGCCCATTAAACTTGTAGCTGAAACACTGCCATTTGGCTTTACTGATTGTCTACTAGCCTTCCATGCTATCACTGGGTGTGATAGCACCTCTTTCATCTTTAACAATTCAAAGAAAACATCCTGGCTTGGGCATGGATGTCATGTGGCGTTTTTTCATCTTCATAATCACCCACTCACCGTCTCGATTAGCCTCGTTGCAAAAATATGAGACGTAAAACCCCAAATATCATCATCATTATTGAAGGGTTGGGTGAGAATGATCTTACTACAGAGAAACTTGAGAACTATGAACAGTTCATCTGCAAAACATACAAGCTACCGGATCACATTGGACTGCTGATGAGGGAAGGTGTAATATGTTTTCTAAAACAATAAATCCTGAAAATATGCCACCGACGACCAACGCCCTAAGATTCCACATTAGAAGAAGTCACTAACAAACCATGATTTGGAAAAATGTTCAGACACCCGAGGTAATAATTCATAATATACATCTCAAACACATGGCTTTCTTAACACTTTTTGTCTTAGATTGAGGATTATCTGTTTATTATGTTTGTGTTTTAGATTCATAAACAATTTACTCCGGTTCAGTTTGGATAGGAAAAAACAGAAGATGGATATGTCCCTATAACCATGTCTCTACATGCAATACCAAAAGGTTGTAAAGAAATAGTATCTTGTGGGTGTAAAGGAGGCTGTAGAACATTGCGTTGTGGATGTCTTAAATCTAATATGACTTGCACTGACATCTGTAAGTGCTTTGACCAACAAGACGCGTGTTGCAATTCATGTTTGCCTGATGCAGGAATAAATCTAACACTAGAGGAGGACGAATAAAAGGTACAGTAGCTTGTCTTATGAAGTTAATAACTGGAATATGTTGGTACATAATCATAACGTATCATTCATTTTCTTCCAGTGATCGTCTCGACTATAGTATCGGCGTATAATTCTTCGTTACTTACGCGCCCGCTCGGCACTTCATGAGTTAAATCATTCTACGCAATTACCTGAGTTAATATTGTTTATTGAAACTGTAATCTTATGTTTAATTATTGGCTTCCACTCATTACAAAACGGTTTGTATGCATGTATCAAGATGATTCGAGAAGGTTGATTAGCATAAAACATATTGAGCTTTGATTAAGTTAAACAATGTTTGCAGTTTGTACAACTTTGAGGTATGTCGTCTCGTTCATTAACATTTAGGGGTTAAAAATGTGATGCGCACAATCAATATGTGAACGATCATTTTTAATGTGTTAGGAAAACATTGTTTATCTTTTTAAAACATGTTCCTAGGACAATAATAACAAAAAGTGTAGTGCATTTAGCAAGCAACGCTAATCATCCCTTCAAAAGTATTTTTAGGGGTGAAAAAGTGATTTCACAACTTGCTTATATTGGTTTTAGAAATAAGAAAATTTAAGTCAGTAAATACAAGTTTAAACATTGCTTGTAACAAGCAAGGGCATAAAGCTTGAAAATTAACCAAATATTTAGGGGTTAAAAATGTGATGCGCACAATCAATATGTGAACGATCATTTTTAATGTGTTAGGTTAGCATTGTTTATCTTTTTAAATCATGTTCCTTGGGCAAAAAATTCCAAAATTGTAGTGCATTTAGCAAGCAACGGGCATCATCCCGCACAGCGTCCACTCTGCTGTTCTCTGCTATGACAACTATGTGTCCACTTTCCGCCACGCCAGTTTATAAATTAAATACCTAAACAAATAAATAAAATTTACACAAGCAAGTTTCTCAAATATTAAGATTTTATATATGGCGTTCCCGTATATTTCCAAAAGCGAAGACAGTACCGCTGTTTCTGTAAAAATGTTATGGCAAAATGAACCATAACAACCAAAGTTGATTATTTCCCTTAATGAATTAATTAAATAAAGAAGCTTATTCAAAGTTATAATATGATAAACTTATCTAAATCTAGAATATAAAATTAGGCCTACAGTCATCAATTCATCATACAGCACGAGACGTTTGAAAGTAATAAGTTAGGTTTCTCGGACATACAGAAACATAACTTTTAAAAGTAGGCTAAGACAATCAGATCTATAAGATTCCTTACAAAAAATGTTTTAGTTTTTAGCCAGTAGACCCTATGTTAGCGGATGTTCAAGGCTAAGACAAGCCCATACAACCATATACACCACGGCATAGGGTCAAACTATGACATAACGGGTCATACGGCGCGATAATTGACAAGTTTGTCACGTAAAATTAGTAAAATAACTCCTTTTAATGATTCAGTACTAGCATTTATGTGTTTTTGATCAAGATTAATGGCGGTAATAAATGAATTAATGACACTTAACTGCGTAGTACTGCAATTAGGAGACTGTATTTGACAGCTGGTTTATGTTCGATGCAAATACCGTGCTATATTAATTGTCTAACAACGGGGGTGGCACCTCTGGCATCCTGGATCATATTGCAAACATCTGACAGACAGTTGCCCACGGGCACATCATTTCGTCTCTTTATGTCTGTCTATCGACAATCCTGTATGTCATCACATCTTCAATCAGATCGTCTCTCGGGATGATGCGACGCGTTGGGTTTGCCAGGTCTATCTGACGTTTGACGCCCCTGGCGGCATCTTTCATTCAACGCGACGCGCAAGCCCGACGATTCCTGCCGAAGTGCTTCATCTTCTTGTGTCACTATAACTTGTTTAATTAACCGACCTAAGAACTATCATCAAGAAGAAGCCAAAGAAGAAGTTACCACGCAGAGACTACCAAAGTAAATGGGAAACCTAGAAGAAGCCAAAGACTGCCAAAGTAGATGGGAAACATCAACATGAAGACCAAAGATGAAGCCAACAAAGACGACAAAATACAAAATACAAGAAGACAAACACCAGAAAGCAAAATAGATGACAACACAAGCTGGGAAAACAAGACATAAGAAGAAATAACAGAAAGAAGATAAATACAAGAAGAACAGAGGATTAACACAAGGGACGGACTGCACACCCACCGTGGAGCATCCAGCCCATGAAAACAAATTGTAACAAAAGAATATACATAAATGTAAATGTAAGAACGCACATATATGCGCGAAAGCGCGGGTGATGTGCGATGACAACAGGGTTGTATTTAGTAAATAAAAAAAAAAAAAAAAAAAATATTTCTAATACAGTCTCAAATGTTTCCAAATCTAAAGCAAATAATTTATAAAGCACATATTAAATATGTATGGTTGCTAGGTTCAACAGCGAGATAATACTTGTACCAAAGATTATAAAAACCCTTTATGATCTTTGCTTGTACAACGGCCATTCTTATAGTACGGTAAACGGTACCTTCCCATTCGATGTTTACCAGCCCGGCAAATGGAAGACCCACACTAGGGGCTATTTCTGAAAGTTGTGTAAAAGTTGTCTCACTGTGACAATACTCTCTTTAAGTGATATCTACGTGGTTTATCACTTACTATTGGCTGATTGCTGTGGCGGACCGCGTGGAAAACAGTCGATCAGCAACAGCAAGTGATAGCTACGTAGATATCACTTAAAGAGTGTATTGTCACGTGGTTTATCACTTACTATTGGCTGATTGCTGTCGCGGACCGCGTGGAAAACAGTCGATCAGCAACAGCAAGTGATAACCACGTAGATATCACTTCAAGTGTGTATTTTCACGTGGTTATCACTTGCTATTGGCTAATTGCTGCATGTGGCGGACCGCGTGGAAAACACTCAATCAACCAATAGCAAGTGATCACCACGTAGATATCACTTAAAGTATGTATTGTCACGTGGCTATCACTTGCTATTGGCTGATTGCTGTGGCGGACCGCGTGGAAAACACTCAATCAGCCAATAGCAAGTGATCACCACGTAGATATCACTTAAAGTATGTATTGTCACGTGGTTATCACTTGCTATTGGGCTGATTGCTGTGGCGGACCGCGTGGAAAACACTCAATCAGCAACAGCAAGTGATATAACCACGTAGATATCACTTAAGTGGGTATTGGTTTCATTGGTTATCACTTACTATTGGGCTGATTGCTGTGCCGGACCGCGTGGAAAACACTCAATCAGCAACAGCAAGTGATATAACCACGTAGATATCACTTAAGTGGGTATTGGTTTCATTGGTTATCACTTACTATTGGCTAATTGCTCTGGCGGACCGCGTGGAAAACACTCAATCAGCAACAGCAAGTGATATAACCACGTAGATATCACTTAAGTGGGTATTGGTTTCATTGGTTATCACTTACTATTGGCTAATTGCTCTGGCGGACCGCGTGGAAAACACTCAATCAGCAACAGCAAGTGATATAACCACGTAGATATCACTTAAGTGGGTATTGGTTTCATTGGTTATCACTTACTATTGGCTAATTGCTCTGGCGGACCGCGTGGAAAACACTCAATCAGCCGACAGCAAGTGATATAACCACGTAGATATCACTTAAGTGGGTATTGGTTTCATTGGTTATCACTTGCTATTGGGCTGATTGCTCTGGCGGACCGCGTGGAAAACACTCAATCAGCAACAGCAAGTGATATAACCACGTAGATATCACTTAAGTGGGTATTGGTTTCATTGGTTATCACTTGCTATTGGGCTGATTGCTGTGGCGGACCGCGTGGAAAACACTCAATCAGCAACAGCAAGTGATATAACCACGTAGATATCACTTAAGTGGGTATTGGTTTCATTGGTTATCACTTACTATTGGCTAATTGCTCTGGCGGACCGCGTGGAAAACACTCAATCAGCCGACAGCAAGTGATATAACCACGTAGATATCACTTAAGTGGGTATTGGTTTCATTGGTTATCACTTGCTATTGGGCTGATTGCTGTGGCGGACCGCGTGGAAAACACTCAATCAGCAACAGCAAGTGATATAACCACGTAGATATCACTTAAGTGGGTATTGGTTTCATTGGTTATCACTTACTATTGGCTAATTGCTGTGGCGGACCGCGTGGAAAACACTCAATCAGCAACAGCAAGTGATATAACCACGTAGATATCACTTAAGTGGGTATTGGTTTCATTGGTTATCACTTGCTATTGGGCTGATTGCTGTGCCGGACCGCGTGGAGGACACTCAATCAGCCAACAGCAAGTGATATAACCGGCACGTAGATATCACTTAAAAGTGGGTACTGTCACGTGGTTATCACTTGCTATAGGCTAATTGCTGTGGCGGACCGCGTGGAAAACACTCAATCAGCCAATAGCAAGTGATCACCACGTAGAGATATTGTACCCGTGACAGCCCCCCTGGGTTTCTCTCCCAGTGAGGGGAGGCACTGTAATTTCCACGCAGTGGTGGTAGACGGTAGTGGTATTAGTAGGGGGGGGGGGGGGGGAGGGGGGGAGAGCTAAAATAAAGGAGTCACGTACATCCTTTTATCTACGACATCAATCCCTTGACATCCAACAATAAGGAACATCCCCTATTGATTGCTTAGACCGCACCTCACGTACAGTTTGAATACTACTAGAGTTTGACTAATACAGTTTTAGGTTTTATTCAGTATTCAGTATTCAGTATTTGTATTGGAGTACCGCGTAATACATATTCATGATAATTACATTACATATTGTGGTTGTACGTATAACAATATAACAATTGATGGTATATTAAGTGTAAAATGTCTCAAACGTACAATTTGCACAATCATTATTTTTAATAAGTCAGAAGACTTGAGCGTGTGCACCTTATGTTTAAGTTTGCCCTTGTGTACAATTAAATACTATTAACTAAGAGTTATGATGAAATCTACATACTGAACTATCACTACATTATAAGAAAATAGATTATTAAGTTTATTTAACTCATATTATTTAGGAAAGCATTCTGTCTTTAGTATAATATAATATAATATCATGTAGTATGTACTTATATAATATATAATATCATGCAGTATGTACTTCCTATGACTACCATCTTACTACTACCATCTTTCTGAATAACAATTTCTTCTCCTAGTCCTGAGATGGGCTCAAGTACATTGCGCTTTAAAAGGAATTGTACAGCATACGTGAAAACGGTGCATTCTAAAAAATCTATTCTCTTGCCGAGATGACTTTCCCGACTGCCAATGTCGCTAACGCCAACATATCTATTTTACCTGCTCACGAATACCATGTCACGAGATGTTTCTGAGTGGCGTTGTTGGCGTTAGGGGCATTTATTTATTCCCCTATCTCCAACACGGTTGGGTTATACTTTTTAGATACGCATTACGTCTTAGGTCAATTCCTAATCCAAATTGATCACTCTATCATAATATATAGGTATAGGCCGGACGCCGTAACAAAGAAGGTGTTGTCGTCACGGATGATGTAATAGCAAGTGACCTCACACATTGTCATTGCCTTACCAGAAGTAAACATGTATTGTTATTTCATAGGTTGGTGGACATGGGCCCTGGATTAAATACTTTTTTTCTCCCTCTTGGTATGTGTTTGCGGTTTAATTATGCAGGAATAAACTTTAGTTTTTTTATCATCTAATTTATTATATTCACTTATAAATTAACAACTACTTAATTATGTTTGGGAAAATTTAAAGTAGTTCCGTCCCATCATGCTAGGCATGAAGGTATGAAGAAGGAACAGCTACGGACGACCTACCTTTGTCATTTGCTTTGTTTGTCTGCATATTGTCGTACCCTAAAGGCACAGGGTACGCATATGACTACTCTGAAAGATCCCGAGTAATGTTTTCAGTGCCAATGTTTCTTGATACCGGTAATAAATTTTCATAAATAATATTACAGGGTGAATCAGCCGAACACGGGCGTCACATGTTATAGAAAAAACGTCGCCATGTTTCCCTCACGTGAACTCAACTCCTGTCAAACACGAAACGGCAATAAAGACAACAGACCATCAAATGACAAAGAAATACATCAAGTATCCTAGCAACACACAGAAGTCAAAGCTTTCTTGATGGTAGTATTCATAGACATTAAGTCACGGCCTACCAAAGCTAGTATTTTGACTATTTTCTAACACCGCCTTGCCGATCAGTGTATTTACTCTCTGGCAGGTAAAGTGCGCGGATGAGCACTGCGTAAACGTCCACATATCACTACGCCGGCCAGAGTAATTAGTTGTGACGACATAACCTTCTTTGTTACGGCGTCCGGCCTATATCCGAAATTCCGCAGGGGGGAGGGTTTTCGTACGTGGGTGCAGGTCTATAAGTGTAGGCACACATCACCTAGATTTGATTTAAGACAGACGACGACGTAATGCATATCTAGCAACAAAGTAACCAAACCGTGTTGGTGTTAGGGGAATAAATAAATTTCCCTAACGCCAAACACATCTCTCAGATTCATCTCGTAACATGGTCTTCGTCGAGTCGTGAGCAATTATGTTGACGTTAGGGGAAAAATAGGTTGTTGGCGTTAGGGGAATTGGCATTCGGGGACGGCTCCCTTGCCGAAATTTGCGGGTGGAATACGTAGTAAGGTAAGCTACAATGTTATCGGAAAAGTGTTTCTCAGTAACGCCAATAACCACATACATGAATATGGAAAAGTGATATTTAAAACTGATACAAATATTGAATGCAACGCATTATGTATGCTATTGCTAATTTTAAAACCACAATTTGTGAGGTGTGTTCTTCTTCGTCAAATAAGTATAGTAACAAAACAACCCCTAGATACCCAAATAATTATATTTTCAACAATGCAAGGCCTACTCATAACAACGCAAGCACAAAGTACACACCGTTTCCGGAGAGATGTGAAACAAGGGCCAAGGACAATATTTTCACACATGGCGAAGATCGCCAATCCAATCCAAATTAATAATGTGCAATAACTAGTTTTACAACCCAAACGTAGCAAGACCGTGTCATATATACTCAGGTAACAATAATTATTATTTAGTTAGGGTGTACACCTATGTCGATGTGATGTCCCCCTAACTTGGAGTGTTTGGATGGGGAAGGAATGCTGAGGTGAGTTTCAGTCGATAAAGTAACTAATTCGCTATCAGTGATATCGACTATTGTCCCGAAACAACCTTCCCGATTCGACCAGTGGGTGACTCGTGACCAATCAGCGATCGGTATGGGAAATACGGGCTCGCAGTTTCGCCAAGAATCCCTCGTCTATGACGAAAGTATCTGTCAGGTTGTTTCGGGACAGGTATAGAGGGAGTGGGCGCGCGCAAGAAAAGCAAATCCATCAATTATATAATGTTGATCTAAAAGATGAGGCTCATGAGTCCTCCCTGGGTCAGCAAGAAGGGTTTTCAGTAATCTAAGTTCCTAATCATGCGTGTTCACTTTATGAACACGGTGCCCGGTTAACAATTGGCGCATTAATGTCATCTGCGTTCTAAAAACGCAGGAGAAGAACTTAACTTTAGGTCTTGCAAAGTAGATGGGACGATGTAGTAACATGTGCGAGCTTAGACCCACTCACATTGATCTTTAAATGAGCATGGTTTGGTATTTACGGACGACACTGTGGAGGCCAAATGCATGTCCTAGTAAAACTAAACGGCAATACTCTTTGATAACGGCGAAGCAGCGAGAAATGTTCCAAAACGAATGAATACTCAATGAAATGAATCACAGCAGACGTGAAGTTTAGTTGTGCAGTACCATGACTGATTTATTACATGTAAGACACTCGAGAGATAAGAGATGCTTCGAAGTTGAGAACTAGCCATTCATCATTGCAGGCAGTTGTGTTATTTATGGCTTTATGGAACCGAAAGTCTCATCTAAAACAAAGAGGTTTTGACCGATATTTGTGCTCGGTATTTTGGCTTAGGAAACTATACATTATCATGAAAGCACGAATATGCAGAGCAGAGAGATACCCGCACGTAGCCTGCTCTAGTCGAAAGGTACCCATTCCATCTAGCCAGCTGTGTAATCAGTTCAACGTGTTCCTCCACCAACATCAACAGTCGACCAGTAGAGGACTAGACTAGAGTTGACCGCAACCACCATTACCACCACCCTTACCATCAACCACCCTTTCCATCACGACCAGTAGAGGACTAGACTAGACTAGACAGCAACCACTATCACCACCACCCTTGCCATCACGACCAGTAGAGGACTAGACTAGACTAGACAGCAACCACTATCACCACCACCCTTGCCATCACGACCAGTAGAAGACTAGACTAGACTAGACAGCAACCACTATCACCACTACCCTTGCCATCACGACCAGTAGAGGACTAGACTAGACTAGACAGCAACCACTATCACCACTACCCTTGCCATCACGACCAGTAGAGGACTAGACTAGAGTTGACCGCAACCACCATCACCACCACCCTTTCCATCAACCACTGAAGAAGGCTTTTTTAATTTTAGCTATAATATCGCCTAAGGTCGGCCTATAGAATCATCTGAGGCCTATAGAATCATCTGAGGCTCGCTGTCTGTTCTCAGAAAATACTCTACATAAATAATACATACTTTCGAATGTTTCTTGGGCCATATCAGTCTCAACCAGGGCTCGAATTTAACGCTTGCCCGGTCGCCCGAGGCGAGTAAATTGTTACTGGAGCGAGCAAAATTTTCAATTCACTCGCCCGATGGGCGACTTTTGTTAAACAATCATAAATCCTTAAATAATGCGATACCTCATAACCGCAAACTACAAAATACATGCGTTGTTCTTGATACCAATAATTCTTCCCGGTAATTTCAGCAAAGCTCAAAATAGTGTTCTTAACTTGACTAAACCTCAAACGCAAGTTATAATGTTTGATATTGATACAAATTTAAAGGAAATGGTAGAACCAGTGTTTTTCTTTTCGGACAAGTTAACTAGAAACTCCACTCGCCGATGGGCAGTGCTAAATAATTTGAATTTCGAGCCCTGGTCAGAGTTTTACTAATAAAGCACTTTTCTATACTAAGTCTACGATACCACCAATTGCCAGTTAGTGGCTTGATTTGAATACATATTGGTACAACAAAACTATTTTGATTTGTTTCATTTTCAGGCACATACTTCAATAAACGCTAATGCGAGTGTAACGAGTAAATTCAATACATTTCACACTCATTTTCTTCACAGGAGTGGGATACGTGCCTACCATTGTAAAAGGGTTAATAGCAATGGCAGCCGCAAGCACAAGCATGGAGACACCAACGACGGTCAGACATTTCCTTCCGAAATTAACTCTGTCACATACATCAGGACTAAAATATTTCCTGAGAACTAAGAGTTCAGTTTTCCAAGGTATGAGAGTCAACAGTAATAATATTGTATCTAGAAAGGCACTAGTTCTAGGAGTTAGCTGTCCTCAGATCCTTCAAGGTATGATAGTCAACAGTAATAATATTGCATCTACAAAGGCACTAGTTCTAGGAGTTAGCTGTCCTCAGATCCTTCAAGGTATGATAGTCAACAGTAATAATATTGCATCTACAAAGGCACTAGTTCTAGGAGTTAGCTGTCCTCAGATCCTTATCTAATCTACGGCCTCTTTCATCCACTCTATTTCTACGAAAATCAACATTTCTGCCGTTCTTTCACACATGCGTAAAGGCAGCTTTATGCTTAGTAGAGTGCACAAGCTTAATTCATTAGTCACGCCCGCAGTCTTAGAAATTACCAGGTAACCAACATAAGGTTGTAACTATCCCTAATGGACCTGTCTCAATTATAAGGTAGGAACTAAAGAAGTAGACAATTTAGTTGGTAATACTGAACTCGACTATTTGGTAAGCACAAGAATAATACTTACTTACATTGAGGCAATTTTACCTCTAAAGGCACTAGAATGCACGGCAAGCCTACAATAACAATATTATAGCTTTAGAGGCGTTCAGAACTATAATGTAAGTCTACAGTAGATGATATCAAAGCTTGTTGTAAAAATTTTCACAGGTTCTAACATGGCATTCCTCTCGCGAACATCAACGTTGAGGAACGAGGGGAAATGGTCACCAGGCTTCCTGTGGCTTCCCATGGACAACTCCGAGCAAGATCAAGAGTTTGCGCGCCACCAACATGCTATGAAGAGAATACCACCTCGTGCCGCACGTAAATCACGCTCAACTGTTCCAACACAACATACAGGTAGAATAAAATATCTAATACTCTGCGTTGGAAACCGATGCCCAATTCACAAGGTAGTAATAGTTACACTACTATGCGTGCCAACCTAAGAAGCACCTTGCCAATCACTAACCTCAAAGGAAGGTAGTTATAGTTACACTACTATGCGTGCCAACCTAAGAAGAACATTGCCAATCACTAACCTCAAAGGAAGGTAGTTATAGTTACACTACTATGCGTGCCAACCTAAGAAGAACATTGCCAATCACTAACCTCAAAGGAAGGTAGTTATAGTTACACTACTATGCGTGCCAACCTAAGAAGAACATTGCCAATCACTAACCTCAAAGGAAGGTAGTTATAGTTACACTACTATGCGTGCCAACCTAAGAAGCACCTTGCCAATAACTAGGCCTAACCTCAAAGGGAGGCGATGGTATTGTGGAGATCATAAATGTCAATCATCCTCATAAAGCTGGATTCATGACAGTGCGTTGTTCTGCGGGACGGTGCGCGACGACGGTTTTGGGCCAATCAGGAGCGACCTGCGTGCACTTAGGTCGCTCCTGATTGACCCAAAACCGTCGTCGCGCACCGTCCCGCAGAACAACGCAATGTCATGAATCCAGCTTTATTCAGCAAAGCATTCACCTTCTCAGCCAGCACCGACAGCAACAAACCGCATACCTTTGGCGCAACGGAAATGCGACAATCACTAGGGGAAGGTCCCCTTTTTGTAACTGTGTCCACCCCGTTGACTGCCGCTTGAGATTTTAGACAAGATTGAAATTTACACTTGTCAACAAAGGAGGCGACGGCTGTCTCCCTTCGTGTGTAGTGATCGGCAGGGTGCTTCTTAGGTTGGCACGCAGAGTAGTGACTAGAACAAGCCATTACTCAAAATAACTAGTTGGCCTATGATAAGAGTTGTTGCATTGACAGTATGAAGTAAAATAGGGCTACAAAGTTCATAGAACATAAGAGCCAAACATGTATTGTCTAAACAGCCGTTGCCACTTTGAAACTCCAATCTTCAATGCACTGCCAGCGTGACAATGATCCTCCGAACAATTGTTGCTGTAGTAGCGTCGTTATCTGTGGAGAATGACGCAATGGTTAATAATTATTTCACTACATCAGTTAACTCAAAAGCTCGATAGCTACGAAACTTCCATCTAAAGATCTAGCTAGCAGAACAAAACAAGATAATTTACAAATATAACCTGATAATGTAGGCCTCATAAAGTGATGTGGATCAAAATGAATGGTCGGCACTTAAATTTATTCGAAACTCAACCGCATGGGGCTCACATCATATAAGAAGTGTAGGGTTTGTCACATAACACCATACCGTTCCTCCATTGGTCGACTGCGAGCAATATCGTGAAAACGTAGAGCAGAGTCGTCTAAACGAGTAATGGGTAATGTATTTATTCCACATGACGCCGATATACATTTCTGCAATGAATTGCATGTGTGAAGGGCACACAAAGAAAACTGTATCTTGGTAAAATTAAAAAGTTTGAAAAACATATTTAAGTACTATCAAAAGATGGCATAAACGTAGGAATTTGATGATGTTATTAATTTAATAATTTCATAATGGCTTGTTATAAGGAAGTAGCCAAGGCATAGGCATCATAAAACATTAAATAAAACTATAAATGCAGAAAATCTTTGAACACTACTGTTATGTTTTTCTTTTCTTTCCCCAAGCTCTGCATGGCCACGCTTCTGGTGGTAGCTTTCACAACCAACGAAGTGTTCCAACCACTAGATCAACTCACACGTCTGGAAACATCTTCCAAACGTTAGTTAGCTTGCTTGCCGACGCTCGCCGCGGACGTGAACGCTCAAGTGAAATGTCAGCACCGGAACCCCATCTATTTGCTGACGCTCCCTTCTGTCCGGACTGCTTCACCCGCCGTGCAATACTATCAAGGAAACAGCATGGAGTGCGAGTACGTCCAAGACCTGTAAGAGTGTGTACACGTGAAAGGAGATGCTCACCCACCGAAGTACACAGTGGGGTTGCAATAAATTCAGCAAACAGAACCAAATTAAGAAACATACCTAAAGAAACAGTTGAGATGTGCTCACGTGAAGTGCAACGCCAAAAACCTCACCTGTATCGCGAAGTTCCATTGCATCCAAGCAACGGAACCCAATTCACAAACAGATCTCCACAAACAGCTGATATTTCTTCTCTTCACAGACGTGCAAGTGCATGTTCATGTAAGAGGCAACAACCGCTATCCCATTTGGACAGTGAAGTATCATTCAATCCAGACATCAGAGCCCAATTCACAGACATACCTCAAGAAACTACGCACACGTTTTCACCTGAAAGACGACAAAGTGGATGTCCATGTAAATGTCGACAACCACTATCCCATTTGTATACGTGTAGTGAAGTTTCATTGGATCCAGAAAACAGAACCCAATTCATAAACATACCTCAGGAAACAGCGCAACTGTTTTTACCTGAAAGACGTGCAAGCATGTGTTCATGTAAAGGGCGACCACCATTAGCCCCCTACTACAGTGAAGTTTCATTAAATCAATACACAAATATGCCTCAAGAAACAGCGCCCACCTTTGCACCTGAAAGACGACATAGTGGATGTTCGTGTAAAGGGCGAGCACCACTATCAACCTTGCACTGTGAACATTCATTGAATTCAAATAGCAGAGCCCAATTCACAAACGTACCTCAGGAAACAGTGCAAATGTTTTCACCAGAAAAACGTGCAAGTGGATGCTCATGTAAAGGTCGACTACCATTGTCCTATTTGTACAGGGAAGTTCCAATAAATTCACAAAATAAATGCGTATTCAGTAACAGATCTCCCGAACGAGCTCACGTGTGTTTACCTGCAAGACGTAGGCCTACACGTGTGTGTTCATGTCAGGGGCAAATACCACAGTCCCATTTGTACAGTGAATGTGCATCGAATCTACACAGGGGAACCCAATTCACAGACATACCTGAAGAAACAGCCAACACATTTCCATCTGCAAGACGTACATGTGACTGTTCTTGTAAAGGACGACACCCACGACACCCATCAGCTCAAACAAATCCAAATAAAAGAAACCACTTCACAAATATACCTCCGAAAGGAACTGATATGCTGCCACCTGGGACGAATGGAAGAATGCGTGCACGTAAAAGGAAACACCATTCGCCACCTCACATATTGAGAGAAGCTGTATCAAATGTGGACACCAATATCACATGTACAAGCGAAACTCTAGAAGCCTGTGACACATTTTCAACTTCAAGGCACAGTGTAGTGTGTACGCATGGACGGCGAATCTCACCATCCATTAATATATTCAATGATATTCCATCGCATTTACACAACGCCACCCGTTCTAAAAACGGCATTTCAGTAACATGTGGTAGGTCATCACCTCCAAAACACATGAGACGTAAACGCCTTGACTCGCCAGGCATTCCACTGAGTGACCTTGCATCAGACAGCTTCACAGATTGTGCGACCAGAGTATCAGAAACAGATGACACCTTATCAACTGCAAGATATAGAAGATCACATCCGCGTGAACGAAACCCCTCACTGCCAGTTCTGCTCAGTGAATGTTCGTCTAACTCGGACATGAGTGACCATTGTACAATCAGACTTCCAGATGCAGACAACGAGCTGTCAACATCGAGACACAGAAGAGTGCACTCAAGTAATAAACGGCAACACTCAAGAGCCCACGTGTTTAGTGACGACTTATCACATTCTGATACCAGTACCCACTATACAAGCGGACCACCGTACAAAGATGGCAGCTTATCATATGGAAGCAAACATTCTCAACTCCATATTTTCAGTGATGCTTCATCATATTCAGACACCAACACCCGCTGTACGGACACATATCTAGACATGGATGACAGTTTGTCTTCAATGAGTGAAATGTGTCATTCGTTCAACTGTATGCACAGTCAAGCTCCAACAGGTAGAGACCCACACATTAAAAAGGACAAGATTGCAACAATAGAACAATTAAAGAGGCTCTCAACCGCAGACTATGAAGTGCTTTCCTGTTGCAGACCATACAGACGGTATGCGCAGCACAAACAAGTGTCGGCAGCTATATCTAGAGTCAAAGAACACTTAGGCCTAATAAAATCTCACCAAACTACTGGACACACAAAGGTGGCGGCAACTGAAGAACAGCACAAACCACAGAACGAAAACCATAGTGAACACTCGCAAAGCGGTAGAAATTTGGAAGCTTTAAACATTGAACCTATGCTGCCGACAGTAGAGACTACACATTCTAATAGCGGACACATGTCTCAACCTTTCCTGAATGTAGAAATCCCATCCAAATGGGGTACAAACTTTACCAGATTAATAACCCCAGTTGTCGCGGACGGATTCGAACCCGTAGAACATGAAAGCGAGTCGTCTTATAGCACACGAGTTGTTGCAACGAGCAAAACGAGTGATAAGATAGCATCAACTATAAATCATACACCATCGGATCAGAATTTGAAACAATCGACACCAAACAAACTGTTTTGGGTACAAGTAGACCAGAGCGATAGTGATAAAGACACAAAGTATCGACAAAACCATTTTGAATTTGGAACCTCAGACAGTGAAGCATCAACAAGCATTACGAGTCAATATCTACAAACGAAACTAGTTTCTTCTTCAAGTAGATCAACTATAAATACTAGTCATAGAAAGGATATATGTCAAGACAATGAAGGACTTTTCAATAATGGGAATTTCTCACAAACTCGTCTACTTTTAGAAGCGTCGAGCGCAGAAAACACAGATATGGAGAATATTAGCGCAAGGACAATTACCAACGATTGTCAGACGTCGATAAAGCATAATGGATTAGTTTTAAAAACTGGGCATAATTCACCAACTGAGCTACCGCCAATAGCTTCAAGCGAAGAAGACACATACACGCAACGTATCAGCACCTCAAAAAGAGGTAAAGTGCCAACTGTTCAGCAAAGCGCATTAGCCTCCAATAACCGGCATTACGCATACTCCGATCCATCGTCCGAAACTCTTAGTGAAGATGATACTCTGACAGACATATCAGTAACATCCAAATACATTTTACCAACAATAGAAGAAAACACATCGTCTGACAATATTACGCATCACTCACAAACCGATCTGTCTTCAGAAGTGCTTAGTGAAGATGAAGCTAGGCCAGGCAATACTATCACACCAGTAATGGCCAAAGACAACAGCGTACAACAAATACTGGACATTTTAAAGCGTTTTAGTGAATCACCTTTGCCTTTACCTTCCGATACGGATTGTTCAGACATTAATCTGTATTCAACAGTTCCGAGTCAAAATGAAACTAGTTCAGGCAATACTACAACGGTAATGGCAAAAGACAGCAAACCAGCCGTACAGCATAGTATGGTGCCTTCCAACATTAAACATCACTCACAACCTGGTTTATCTTTGGAAGTTTTGAGTGAAGATGAAACTAGGTCCAGCAATACAACCACACAAGTAATAGCTGAAGACACCATGCCAAGTACATTGTTGTCTTCCGCTAATATGAATCACTCACAAACTGACACATTTTTTAAAGCTGTAAATGAAAAAGACATACAGATACAAAGAACCAGCACAACAACATTGCCTGGTGACAGCCTACCACTGGCACATCATAGCCCACTGCCTTTCAATTACGGCCATTGCTCAAAATCTTACTCTTACCCATCGTCAGAAGAGAGCAACGAATACGTCCATATAGGCACATTGAGCACAAAAACTATGTCTGCATACAGCAAACCCACAGTAGACGATACTACGTTGCTCAACGACAACGAAACATACCCACCAACTGGTTTACTTTCGGAAACTCCACCCAGACCCAACTTACAAATGGAAAATGTAACTATAGCTCCTAGAACTATGAGCATGCTACCAACACAAGAACTCGAAACTTCATCCATCAATCAAGAACTACAGCAACCGACGAATTTATTTTGGATAGATCGACGAATACCATAAAACACATAATTCAGGACCACAAGATTTACAAACACAGTGCCGCATTCAATTCTCTAACGCACATAACTACTGCCAGCTGTCAAGAAGGATCATGTAAGCATTAACTCTCAAGGCAATGACCAGTTCAAAATAAAATATCTGCTAGTAACATATGTAAGCTCAATGGAAAATAATTTGTATTAAAATTATTTAAAAAAATATGACGACTCAATAAATTCTTCTCTTTTTGTTTCAGCGTGCTTTATCCCGGCGGTTGTATTGTGTACGATTTTACGAACATCATAAACGTGTGTGTTAAATTATAATTATTGTTGTGAGCATCTATATCTTCAGTAACCTTGGCACTAATTCCACTTCTCTACCTATGCCCCTTTCCTTTGCTGGTTAGATGGCATACGGCTGGAGCAAAGTATACGACCATTATTCATATTCATTTATCTTGGCGTTATTACATTCAACCACAGGGGCGGCTCTACTGTAAGGGCACACGGTCACGTGCCCCACCTATTATTTATTGGTAACCGTTAATCATTATTATAAATAAATTAGCCTGGCCAATAATACGTTGCTTAAATACCTACTTTTTTGTAATTTATAAAATGTTTTGAAATGTTGAAAATGTTTCTATTACGTTTGTGAAGCCAAATGTTTTAGTTTGAACAGTAGTTCGCGCTCTCCGGGCACAAGCCTGATGAGCCGGGACTGCTCTAGCTAATCTTTCTATCTAGGTAATCTTTCAGTCAACACTGCCTGCAGCTATGAATCCCACACTTTACACGTCGCTAAATGCAGCCTCTTCGGGCACAGAGAAAGTGGTGACCGAAGCCGAGTTTGGGTCGAAATCGAACGTGTTCGCATTTCGAACAAGCCCCGTCGTAAGCCTCTATGCTGAAGCAGGAGAGTCCTCTTTGGCAGAGCGACGAAACTACTTGATGGGCGCGTACGTAATGAAGATCAGAGCTATACCAAATCATCCATCACATCAGATTCTTTTTAACGACAGATTTGTCAGACATTTTGATAGTAAACCGTTGGCTACATTACCAACGGGCTTGCGTGTTTTACATTTATTTACATTTTTAGAATTTGATATGCCAAATCTTTTCAACTCGGTTTTTGGTACTAATCCACCTTGGATTATACCGGAACCGGTTATGAGATTTGATCTTTGTCGTTTTGATAAATTTTCTACTTCGGATTTAAAATTCAAAATTCACTTTCTGGAAATTTGCCATGAACACCGTGGCCGTGGGTTTACTTTGGTGTTCACAGATGGCTCCAAAATTGACAACAAGGTAGGTTGAAGCTGTTATTGCTCCGCCTTAACTGAACAATTCAGGTTACACGACATGTGTTCAGTTTTCACCGCAGAGTTGGTCGCCATTCGCGAAGCTCTGAAATATATATCACGTTCTCCAAAGGGTAAGTTTTTAATTTGTTCGGATAGCATGAGTGGACTTCAAGCAATTTGTGTCATGTATTCCGTCCATCACTTGGTCCAAGACATTCAGTTTTATCTGGAAAAACTTAATTCGAGGAATTATACTATCGAATTTTGCTGGGTACCTGGACACGTGGGAATCGAAGGAAACGAATTGGCCGATCAGGCTGCAAAGGCAGCCTGTCAACATCGCCATGTTGACTTCGATATCGTCCCTGTCCCAGATGTCAAGAGTACGTTCAAACAAGTCATTTTAGATAAACGACAAGCTGCTTGGGACCAAGTGCAACTGAACAAGTTGCACAGTGTGATGCCTAAATTGATCAATAAAGTTCGGCCTCCATCTTCTCGTCTTTCTCGCCGGGAAGAGGTTGTGTTGGCACGGGTTCGCATTGGCCACACTCGTTTGACTCATGGCTATCTCCTCACTAGAGAAAAAGTTGTCCCAAAATGTGACACTTGTGACGTTACTCTGACTATACGTCACATATTGTCAGAATGTACCAAACATGCTGTGTTGAAAACACAATTAAGGTTGGAATTCATAGTCGGCCCCTACACCTAGGGGCGCCCATTGTTACCAAGGTAACAATTGTTTGCATGTTATTTCCCATAAACAAAACAAATCCATAGCAACAATGGGTGCCCCTAGGTGTAGGGGCCGACTATGAATTCCAACAAGCTTTCCCCGTTGTATGAAGAACTTTTGTCATACGAGAATTGTGATAAACTTTAAAAATTTCTTGTCCGCACACAGTTTTTCCAACAATTTTAAAAAAATACATTACAACCAATATTAAATATAAAATAATATAAATTAAATTCATATACAATTAAAACAAAATTCCTACTTTCATGGTTACTTAATTACTTAGCTTGCAAAACACCATCTTGGTGGCGCAAAATGACCTAACTGGTTGAAGCGCCCTTAAACCCAATAAATTCAATTCAATTCAGTAGTAGTAGTAGTAGTAGTAGTAATAGTAGTAGTAGTAGTAGTAGTAGTAGTAGTAGTAGTAGTAGTAGTAGTAGTAGTAGTAGTAGTAGTAGTAGTTTTTTTTTTTTCAAATTTATTTATTGTCAAAACAAATCATACAGTACAAATAAATCAAACCCCACAAAGCTACGCAGTAGCTTGTCTGCGGGGGTAACAATAAATCATGTTAATATTAAATGTCTTGACTCCGCCTGACAAATACACAAAAACACAAAAAAAAAACACAACAAACGTTCTTCAAACACAAACACAAAGCACTTTGTACCTACCCAATAAGATTATAAAAAAGAACAAAAAGGGTTAACAAATTTACATTAATCTATACAAATAATATTTCTACATTCACATGTTATTGACTGTCCACTGTTTAAGGATTTTTTTAATTTGTGAAAAGGATGTAAGCGATACTAGCTCTTGTGGCAGTTTATTATACAATAATGGCACCAAATGTTTCTTTTGTTGCTCGCCATACCTATTGAAAATATCACGTGGCATCAGAAATCTTGTTTTATCTCTGGTATCGTGCGAATGCTGAGCCATTAATTTATGCTCTCGAGAGAAATAATTTGAGTAGTAGTAGTAGTAGTAGTAGTAGTAGTAGTAGTAGTAGTAGTAGTAGTAGTAGTAGTAGTAGTAGTAGTAGAAGTAGTAGTAGTAGTATTTTATTTATTTTATTGTAATTAAGGCCAGTGTAGGGCACAATGCCCTCTTTAGCCTGATGAGTGATGATTGATGAATGATAATGAGGAAGGGAGGAGGGGAAGCCCAGTACCGGCACGTAGCCTACTCCTGTCGAAAAGTACCAAGGGGACCATCGGCTTTACGTCCCATCCGAAAGGACGGTGTAACTTTGACCAGTCATATAGGTTCCTCCACTAACCTGGACTGCCGAGCAGTTGACGAGAAGAACGAAGCTGTTACACAAGCTTTCGAACCCTCCAATCTGCTCTAACCAACGGTAACTAGTGTTTCAGAGGTGAGTGGTCACCCATCCACCTCCTGACCTAGCCCGAGGTTGCTTAACTTCGGTGTTCGTATGGGAACCGGCTAAGCGACCGCGGCTAAACCGTTGGCTTAGTAGTAGTAGTAGTAGTAGTAGTAGTAGTAGTAGTAGTAGTAGTAGTAGTAGTAGTAGTAGTAGTAGTAGTAGTAGTAGTAGTAGTAGTAGTAGTAGTAGTAGTAGTAGTAGTAGTAGTAGTAGTAGTAGTAGTAGTAGTAGTAGTAGTAGTAGTTAGTAGTAGTAGTAGTAGTAGTAGTGTAGTAGTACCGGGTAGTAGTATATCGCATGGAATGTAACGTTACGTAGACTACAGGGATGTTGCTGCTAGAGATGGCCAGAGTGGCATTGATAGACATTGGAGCTGGGTGGGCGCTCTCTATGCAGGGAAGAGTGATCGAGGGTCGAGGGGGTGATGGACATGTCGATGAAACGATCCCCTGGAGAGATGACGAGAGAAGCCACTGATTCACGCTGACAACTACATGGTTGCCTGCGTGTCTATTTGCGCCTACATGTGTGTGTATGAGAGGTTGGAGGTGTGTTGCTTGATGATCATAACAATGTTACCAAGCTTTGATAACTTAAACTTATGTAAACCTAGAACTTGTATATTATTTGTTAAAATTTCAATGTGAGATGTCATCTTCAGTTTTCGTTGCCGTAAGAACGAAATTTCGCTGTATAAGTCCAAGCTGTAAGTATAACTAAAATTTAAGTTTTTTTTTGTTCGTTGTAAAAAACAATACTAAAAAACTTTATATTTAGTTGCACAGCTACGAAAAACTGAGATGTCATTCGATTTCAGCGGTCTATGATTGATTACTAGTATTATTATTTGTTATTTTAGTACATACTCGACCGCTATTAAATTTTATGACGTGGACCGAATCAGATCCATCACACATTGGCTATGTTGTCATAAGGGGAGTCCAGTTACAGCGTGGGGGTTGGTGTGCGTTGAGAAGGGACAAAGAAGTTGAAAATGTGTACAAGACCATGATGAATGGGCAAAGGGATGCACGAGAGCCCTCTTTGTAAGGGACCGGTCACCACGAAGACGGCCCCGACCGGTTTACGATTGATCAACACGAACCAAATAGGCCTACGCTGGGTACGTTCCGAAAGTAGCTGAATATACCATCTATGTGCTGAGGCCATTCCGTAATCTGCTGGAAATCATAAATCATTGGCTGAGCGTTCCGTTACTTCCTGAGCCAGCATATCATGATATCATCATGAAAACGTCAGCCGGTTCGAACGAGGGCATTTGCCAAGCATTCACAAATCATGGCGGCGTTTTCAAAATGCAATTATTTAAAAGCTAGACAAATTTTCAGAAATTATATAATTTCACCGTTATTTACACCACGCTTTGCAGAATTTTATGATCTTTCATTTGAATTATTCGTTTTTATTGGAAAACGATTAGAATGTCTTGTTAATTTGATTACAAATTTTTAGCGCGCATTTCCTCTATCCTTTCGCTTGTAGGCGTTCCGAAACACTTGACAAAATGTGACGCTGGGACGAGCTAGCTGATGTTAGAGCCACATCATTTACAGGAGGTTTCTGTATGTTACCCATTGTGTGTTACACTATTACGAAGTCGGCAGCAGAGCGGGAGAATGTGCGTGGAAAGATACATCAGTAGAACTAGAATCTAGACAGTATAACGGTCCATAGATAACGAAAAAATATTCGCAAAATTTATCCAGTTTGGATGGGATAATACGATATGATTGTGGACAGGACGTTTTTGGTATCTGCAGACCCTGAAAATATCTTACTATGTACCTTCCCACAATTTTGATTTTAAAACTTGTTGAACAGAAAACTTCAAATACGGTTTATATTATTGATTTGAGACAAATACAAGGAAAGTTGACTTAAAGTAACAGTCTATACTCTATAGTCTCATGCGAAATAGCCGTGTCTAATACTACTTCTATAGTTTCTACCTTCTACTTCAAACTGATCCATTTGTGATAATTTACGATCGTATATTGGTTACCTGGAAATTCCAAACACCTGCAGAGTGTGTAACTAATAAGACTTGTACACCAGTAATCTGTTGAGTTTCGATGAAACAGATTGCCAGAGTCGAAGATCTGAGGTCGGTATGAGACCATGTTACTTTAGTGCTGACTGACTGGTCGATAGTCGGTTATCCTTCGTCAGCTTGTCATAGGTCCAGTCCATGAGCCACGGATATATAACACACTCTGTGTTGATGGGTCATTCCTTATAAGACGGAGGAGAGGAGACAATGGCTACGACAATGGGGATGCGACCCTATCACAACTCACAACTAAGTGACGTACTTCACTCCTGTCTGCGTCAGCTTGTCATAGGTCCAGTCCATGAGCCACGGATATAGTTAACACACTGTGTGTTGATGGGTCATGAGAGGAGACAATGGCTACGACAATGGGGATGCGAGTGCGACCCTATCACAACTCACAACTAAGTGACGTACTTCACTCCTGTCTGCGTCAGCTTGTCATAGGTCCAGTCCATGAGCCACGGATATAGTTAACACACTGTGTGTTGATGGGTCATGAGAGGAGACAATGGCTACGACAATGGGGATGCGACCCTATCACAACTCACAACTAAGTGACGTACTTCACTCCTGTCTGCGTCAGCTTGTCATAGGTCCAGTCCATGAGCCACGGATATAGTTAACACACTGTGTGTTGATGGGTCATGAGAGGAGACAATGGCTACGACAATGAGGATGCGACCCTATCACAACTCACAACTAAGTGACGTACTTCACTCCTGTCTGCGTCAGCTTGTCATAGGTACAGTCCATGAGCCACGGATATACTTAACACACTCTGTGTTGATGGGTCATGAGAGGAGATAATGGCCACGACAATGAGGATGCGACCCTATCACAACTCACAACTAAGTGACGTACTTCACTCCAGTCTGCGTCAGCTTGTCATAGGTCCAGTCCATGAGCCACGGATATAATTAACACACTGTGTGTTGATGGGTCATGAGAGGAGACAATGGCTACGACAATGGGGATGCGACCCTATCACAACTCACAACTAAGTGACGTACTTCACTCCTGTCTGCGTCAGCTTGTCATAGGTCCAGTCCATGAGCCACGGATATAATTAACACACTGTGTGTTGATGGGTCATGAGAGGAGACAATGGCTACGACAATGGGGATGCGAGTGCGACCCTATCACAACTCACAACTAAGTGACGTACTTCACTCCTGTCTGCGTCAGCTTGTCATAGGTCCAGTCCATGAGCCACGGATATAATTAACACACTGTGTGTTGATGGGTCATGAGAGGAGACAATGGCTACGACAATGGGGATGCGAGTGCGACCCTATCACGACTCACAACTAAGCGACGTACTTCACTCCAGTCTGGTCACCTGTGCTGACGTTATTGCCGGGTCAAGGTCGTTTCACAATGTTCTCTGCACGTGCTGCAACTATTCGGAGCACGTATTGTAACATTTCGTGTGAATGTGACAATGTTGAAAAGTGTCGACAATGAGTGCATGACTAATCATGCTGTTTTATTTTTATATGTACTTTTGTATTTTGTGTCGTTGTTTTTTTATTTATCAGGCACGTAGCGAGTAACTGACCCACAGCACCCGAGTTCCGTTGAAAAGCGCGTATCAACAGGCGAGGAGCAAACGAAAGTTGTAGTAGTGTTTCACAAATATGCCGTCAGCATCCATGGTCTAACGATATCCTTCCGTCCACATAGGAATATTATTGTATCATGGTCAGCACCCAACTTCCATCTTGTATCCTTAATTAATAATAGGCGTCTAGACAGTCGAGCATAAAAATGCGTTCTCATGTTTCTAAGTTCAGATTTGAATTGACAATTTTGTTGGAATTTTATCCAGATCCTGACAATTGTACACTGATATCTGGCGTAATTTTTTAAATACGAAGGGGTGAACAAACTGAGTAGTTTTGTATAAGACAATGTATCCATCTCTGTAATACTATTTTGTATATTCAAAAAGTACAAAAAGTAAGTAATAAGTAAGTAAAAGAAACTAATTGAATACAGAAAGGAAATAAAATACACATGTATTACATTCCTAAATGTAGCCTATACCTGTTGATAATTAAACACTACAAATTAATCAAGATAAATACACCAATAAATGTTATCTAGTTACGTGCAAAACGGTTAAATTTGTTTTTTATCAGAGTGAAATATGAAAAAGCTGAATAAGGAACATAATAACGCCCAACCCAAGTTTCCAACTGTCCATCGACCGGTGTCGAACGCATGGCCACACGATGGTGTAGGCCCAGTATAGTTTCTACATTCTGTACTGCGCCGTTTCTTTAGGTAATAGGCTATACTGTTACCATTCTCACATTTTCTGGGTGCGCCCTAACGTTTTAACTTTCAATATAGGTACTATATAATATATATATATATATATATATATATATATATATATATATATATATATACGTATATATATATATATATATATATATCTATCAACTGTAGCGCAGCAGGATTTCCTCCTGGGAGGGTCTGTGCCGGATAAATTGATATTTATTGCATTGATATTTCAAAGAGAGGGATTTGAGGCACAGCCCCACTAGTGGAGGCGGAGAAGTTTCCAAAATTGTATTAATAAAATCCCAGAAAATGGCTTCAGAGTACCAGATAACGGACCAGAAAACGATGATAAAATAAGGTAAGATCAGAAAGGCGTAGTTCACAAACGCATCTTCATGTATTTTACTACCTACGCAGTATTTTGGATATATATATTGCAGCAGATTTTCCCACTCTCCCCCTCAGAAACAAGAATGCTCCTCACAATTATCAATTGATATACATATTTATCTGTAATGTACGTAGGACCTACATTAGTTTTAACAATACTTTGTATAGCCTACTTTGTATGATTAGTCTATGTGAGAACAAAATGGGAATAAAATTGAATAGAAAAGTTTCCTACACCGTCCAGTAAACGCACGTCACTGCCACACTGGTATTACGAACTCCTATATATTTATGAGACACATATGTAGTTGCCAATTAAAAAAATATTTAGCAAGTGTTCATCACGCGTGTTGTGGGCCGTGGCGCGCATGAGTGTTTTTTGTGCGAGTGTAAAAGAAAGTAAACCAGCTGGAGAAAGATTGGTTACATCTTGATCTCACTAAAAATAGTTTTCATCTCCATTGGAAACCCGAAATGTGGCCTCAGATTCAACGTAAAACCAAGAACAAAACTCCTGCACGGCAAGTGAAACATTTCCGATCTAGTTGCGCGCACCAAAAAATTTGGGCTCGTCCGGGATTTGAACCCGGGACCTCTCGCACCCTAAGCGAGAATCATACCCCTAGACCAACGAGCCGATGAGTGAGCAAGCGCGGCGAGCGGCTCAAACGAGCGAGACGGAAGTAGGTTATCTGGCTCGCTGGCTTGCTTGGCGGTGTGCCAGTCACTTCCATCGACGGTAGCATGGAGGGGACACTTCCGGTATTGGCACTTTATTATTTGTACGTATTATTTATTACCGGTGAGCGGACCGCTTTGAGCGGCGTCAACTATCGATGAAACGATTTGTCGTCACATCGAAATCGAAAACAGGCCCCGGGTTCGAATGAGGCAAAAGCGAAAGAACGACTTGCTTGCTGAGGGGGAACGGAGGGGGGGGGGGGGGGGGGGTACTGTGTTCTTTTATGGGTAGTGGTGTAATAATAATAATAATAATAATAATAATAATAATAATAATAATAATAATAATAATAATGATGATCATAATAATAATAATAACAATGATATTGATAATGGTTATTTTTCACGTAGGAAAATATATAGGAACAAAGTACAAACATAAAATGAGTTTGGTTTACGAAAAGGTGTTAGACCTACTAACTTTGCCATCCACTGACAACACGTAGCCTACTAGACCACTTTAATTAATTCGTGTCCTCAGTAATTCATTTCACTTGGGAGAGTGTTTAAACTTCACGCTTTAATACCGACAGGAAGCGAAAACGAGATATACATCTAGCTAAACCGTGAGCTAGACATTCACACTTATTACCCTGACAACAATTATATAATTATAGTCTATGTTTGTCATTATTGTAAGCAAAGAAGTACAACCAGTTACTAGTACCGTCATCGGACACGGGACAAATGACAACAAAGTGAAGATCTGAAAAAGAGCGAAGAATACCTCTACGTCAAAAACCACAGAAAATTTTTCATTTTTTAATTATATCTCAAGATTTAAACACAAAATCGAAAATCTGAGAAACCATAGCGCTGTGGTTTGGTAAGCCCTACAGACTGAATGATAAATGTATTTATTGTTATAATCAGTATGACTGTGATAACGATTTCCATAAATTACTAAGGAAATCGTTATCACCGTCATACTGATAATAACCTTAAATATATTTATCATTCAGTCTGTAGGGCTTACCAAGTTACAGCGCCATGGTTTTTCAGATTTTCGATTTTGTGTTTCAATCTTGAGATATAATTAAAAAATGAAAGTTTTCTGCGAAAGATTATAACCAAAGAAATGGATTGATTTGCGAGTAAGATCGAAGCGAAGGCCAAAGCAGCTGCTCGTTTTATGCTCAATGCCTAGAGCACCGTAAGATTACCATATTTTTTTTGTGCGTTTATTGTCAAAAATGTAGCATTTATTAGTTTAAAAAGGCCAAAAGTTTAGTAATAATTAATTTTTAACTGAAATCGGGGTTTTAGCAACAAAATATTAGACGTGGACCAAGAATTGTGATCAAAAAATTAATTCAAAAATTAAAATAAAAAAGGACGTATCTACTTTTTAGCCAAAATGTCTTAATCCGGCCCTGTTTTTGATTGGTTATCGCTCACTCGTCGATGGTGTTCGGAGCCTACAGGGTTGGTTTAAGTCGCTTTAAATTGAAGTCCCCCACTGAAAATCAGTCTTGTTACTGAGTGGGTAGACTCTAAATATGAATTTATTTATTATATTGTATTTATGATGAGTATAGTGAGTACTGAGTAACGTGGTCAATGGAAATACCAAGGCGGTTGGAAAGAGTAAATTATGAATCCATTGGGACGACCATGGTGCAGTGGTCGACGTTTGAAAACAATGTAGTATACGTGCCCTGAAACAACCGTACCGACGTGTTTTTATCATAGAGTGGTTCGTGTCCAATCAGCGATCGGTATTTGACATTTGGGGCTGGCCAGTTGGCCACGAATCACTAATCTATGATTTCATGGCGAAAGCATTCGGGACAAATATAAAACAGTTAGGTATACTTCAATAGTTTCTTATAAGCGCGTTTGAACTATACTTCTATGCGTATTACTTCAAAAACCTCATTAATTAAACTCGAAAACGTTATCTTACCTATTCTCATTCCAAAAATAAAACGGTTACTGGATGAGTTAACCTTGACCCGTCGATGATACAAGACCCATGGTCTAGAGTAGATAACGATTTGCGTCTGATCAGTGTTGACATGAAACGTTACGTCACAAATTAAACAATTCTGAAGGATGATTGAAATAGACTTTTTTTAAATTATCTAGGACCCTTTGCTAAATAAATCCTCAAGACAGTTTGCAAATAGTATAAAAGCAAATAGCCGTTGTGGGATGGGGCAAAGAGATATGAATTTAGGGAGGGGCTATCTGCTGAGGTAGATGGTATTTTGTGTTACGTAGATTATTGTCCTACCGATAGAGGTGGCTCAGCGATAAGATGCGAGACGCAGGTTCGATTCCGGCAACCGGCAGTTCTGACTGAAGGTTTTCTCCCGAGGTTTTCCTCGTCGTAAAAAGGCGAATGCTTTGACTGAGACATACTATCAGCCCTCGGACATTCCTTCCCAATTATCCAAACACCCTAATATACCTAGTTAGTCACCTGAAGAAGGGCACTTCAGGTAAAGCTGGTGTGCACCCTATAACAGGGATTCCTACGAAAAATTATTATACCATGTTCGGTGATGGGAGTAATATGAGCGACGTTGTAAGATCTTTAGGAATTCCACCTAATTAATTATATATTAATATTATGTTTATCTATCTTTTTATACTACCTTCCAATATATACCTAACGTTATTTAACTGAGTTTGTGAGCGTGGTAACTCTATTATTCACATTTCACACGCACTATAGAAGCATTCCAAAACTTCACATCATATCTTTGTATTGGTTCAGTTTTAAAATTTAAGTAATAAAAACCATGAACAATCTGTGTCGCCAAAGAAACTAACACAGGTATATTATAATATATTATATTATATAAGGTATAATAATATAAGCTATAATATATTCCAGATGGTGTCGATGATTTCGACCACTCCTATATTAGAACAATAAGTTTAAGCTATACTTTTGAAGATGATAGAGAGATAAAGGGCCCGTCCACATTGAAAATTAACAATGAATTAAAGAGTTTTACGCCAATTCCAATGACTGATGGAACTTAAGCTTACATTACAAGCATATGAGATTGATTCAAGCGTTACTTTTACTGTTACTGTTGCCGTTAATTTCCAAGGGGGTAGGGTTTTGAGCTTACGCGCTATACATACAAAGAAACAAAAACATGCGTCTAAACTTACACTCCTCACGCACCGATAATAGGATTTCTCTCTAATCGGTTTTGGCGCGAGGAATAAGTTTAGACGCATGTTTTAGCGGTAAAACGACTACTTCCAAACGCTTCTAATTTTCATTTTCTTTGAGTAGCAACACTGACACCTGATTAGTGTATGAGCTGTTGACGTTTACTTCCAACGTAGTTCCTGGAGATTTAGTTAACAAGAGGCACAAATAAAGAACAACGTGAGTGCAATGTACATTGTACACGTACACGGGTTTTGATAGCCCCCTACTTGTTCGGTTAGGTTGAACAATACAATGTTTGATGATGAGTGATGTGTAAGTACTAAGTACCTACGATTACATGCACGTGATGCGCATGGCGACGTCCCACGTGCGTCGCTTTGCGCATGCGTACGCGCCTAACAGCACCGGTAAGTTGGTAACACGTACTCACTAGGAAGCGCTGATTGTAAAACAGTCGGTGTATGCAGTCTATACTGTACTGTACATCCTCATAGGCTTCCTCTCTATAACCACTGGTGGACTTTCAATCAAAGTTTTTCATCTCCTGGACATCCGTACGTCCCCCCCCCCCCAGCCCCCGATTCCGAAACGGTTTTATGAATCGTACATTTTATACAAGCTTTGGTAGGCCTATGGTAAGTATCAATATCTTTAAAATTACCGTCGATGAAAGAACAAGTATTCTTCGCTTTTCAAGATGGGTCTTAGAAAATATAATACAATTTTTGCAACATATTACAGAAAAAAAAAACACTATTTTGAATCAAAATCCCTTTGTCCCAAGTGACTTTGAAAACCACTACTGTAGAACATCATCCCAACTCGAGACAAAAACAAAATTAGAAAGCTAAACAGCAACTAGCTACTTTTGTCAACCACTACTTTCGGTAATTTTTCATAGCTCAAAACTAAAACCTATAGACAATATAAAAGCTAATAATAGCAATAGTGTTTCGTATCGCTCGAATTACTTCAAGCTTCAAGGAAATAACAAAAACCGGGTTATCGAAAATAAAGTATCTTGCTTGCACTGATTGGCAAGTGTTGTAAATAGCTCTTCCCTGCTTACTGTCACTGACACCCCTTGTACATTCAGTTGTCCCGTTGTATCCGCGGGATGGGCATACAGTTCCCACTTACGGTGACACCCCGTGCCCATTCAGTTGTCCTGTTGTGTCCGCGGAATGGGCATACAGTTCCCACTCACGGTGACACCCCGTGCCCCTGCAGTTGTCCTGTTGTGTCCGCGGGATGGGCATACAGTTCCCACTCACGTTGACACCCCGTGCCCATTCAGTTGTCCCGTTGTGTCCGCGGGATGGGCATACAGTTCCCACTCACGGTGACACCCCGTGTCCATTCAGTTGTCCCGTTGTGTCCGCGGGATGGGCATACAGTTCCCACTCACGGTGACACCCCGTGCCCATTCAGTTGTCCCGTTGTGTCCGCGGGATGGGCATACAGTTCCCACTCACGTTGACACCCCGTGCCCATTCAGTTGTCCCCTTGTGTCCGCGGGATGGGCATACAGTTCCCACTCACGTTGACACCCCGTGCCCATTCAGTTGTCCCGTTGTGTCCGCGGGATGGGCATACAGTTCCCACTCACGTTGACACCCCGTGCCCATTCAGTTGTCCTGTTGTGTCCGCGGAATGGGCATACAGTTCCCACTCACGTTGACACCCCGTGCCCATTCAGTTGTCCCGTTGTGTCCGCAGGATGGGCATACAGTTCCCACTTACGGTGACACCCCGTGCCCATTCAGTTGTCCTGTTGTGTCCGCGGAATGGGCATACAGTTCCCACTCACGGTGACACCCCGTGCCCATTCAGTTGTCCCGTTGTGTCCGCGGGATGGGTATACAGTTCCCACTCACGGTGACACCCCGTGCCCCTGCAGTTGTCCTGTTGTGTCCGCGGGATGGGCATACAGTTCCCACTCACGGTGACACCCCGTGCCCATTCAGTTGTCCTGTTGTGTCCGCGGGATGGGCATACAGTCCCACTCACGGTGACACCCCGTGTCCATTCAGATGTCCTGTTGTGTCCTTGGATTGGGCATACAGTTCCCACTAACACACAGGGACGCCAAAATGTCCCAGGTTTGTAACGACCGCGCCATTTCATCTTACATGCATCGTTTCATTTTATTAAATGTTTCTACCTGTTTGTCAATCGCTATGAACTGATAAACGCGCCAACAATAATTGAGAAACAGATAGGCACACATTGCTGGAATACGACTCTGCGTTCAGTTCTAAAATCTTGGTTTATCGTCATGAGATTCTGGTGCACCGTGGCAGGCCTATGACATGATCGGTGCTACAACCTGAAAGCCAACCAAATATTCTCACGAAAATGATTATATTTCTGTTTGGCCATGCGATCCCTTGATGAAGTGATTAGTTCTATTTACGTTCTAACCGTGCTGCAGCCTACGGTAGAAAGCTGTGTTTGCACACAGCGCAATGCGGCGAGTGAGTAAATACTTCAGCCTGATATTTTACAAAATGAATGTTTCTAATAACAGTAGAAATAAACGCTGGTAAACGTGGAAATAATTCCGTCATATAATGTAGTTAAATGTTTTCCTACAAACACGGCTAATACTATACCACTTTTCATGCGAATCAAATCTGCAAAGCGCGTCTCACACTGGATTCCTGAAGCCACACGTTTTTAGTTGCAAGGTGCATATTTCATCTTGAACCATTTATGTAAACCTATATTATAAGAACTCCCCCCTAGTTTAGAAGTAATTGTTAATAGTAATTGACGTATTGTATTGGCAACCTCGGCAGAGAGTCACAGATTCGTGTTTCTTAGTGACTGCGGACGTGGAATGGTAGATGCACCATCGCATTAGCCTATGCGATGCAAATAAAAATACGTATTGCACTTTGCTTTCAAGCGACATATCCTGCAATATTGCAAACAAGATTGAACGCAATAAAGTGTCACCATGTGCGATGCAATGTCATCCTTCACTCACCCATCACTCCAAACTGCTGCGGGGTGAGGTGAGCCGTAGACTCCCCAACCACTGAGCTGGCCGGCGTTCCTCCCGTCAACCAACCAGAGGCAATGCTCATCCGGTCGGAGAGCACCGAGCCTTGCCGGACCAGGTTTCGCATCCCGGGCGAGGCGCTGCGTCTGCCACTAGGACCCAACTCTGAAACAGAAACTGTTGTTTTATTGGAGTTCCACAGGGATTGGCATTTCGTTAGCGTATCAATGAGTACATTTTGAGGAGTGGAAAGTCTACGGGATAGGATGGGAGGATAAAGGATTCGGTAGTACGAGCATGTGAGAAGATGCCACTCATCTTCAGTCGAGTTCAGCCGTCTATGAGAAAGATTTGCTGCCCAAGAATTAGAACAAAATGAGTTAATTGTCGATGAAATGTGGACCATATCGCGACGAGACATGGTGAAGACGAGACGGTTGTGGTGAAGTATATGAAGAAGAGGATGGCCAAGTGTTACTTACATTCCAGTTCTTCAAACATTCTGCATCGGTAATTAAAGTACCGTTCGGAATACTTAATTGAAAGGGAGGTACAGTGAAAGTGTGAAACCTCTTCAATTTAAACTGAAAGGACCCTAAAATTCCAGTTTGAATTTGAAAGAAATTGAACTAAAAGAACATTTAACATGAATCAGTCAATTAGCTTTATGCCCTACGTTTAGCTAGGACTAGAGATAACTACTTTAAATTATACCTAAATAAATATGAGTGTTACTCTCCATGAGCTGCTCATCTGGGCTCCTTTCCGGCTCACTGAACGAAGTCATTTCCAGTCATTTCGATTTCCAAATGTAACACAACATTTCCCCCGCTGTTGGCGACGTAAGGTGGTTCCTTTATTCATTGTGACTATATCTCAACGTATGAATTACCTCTTTGCGTGGACCAGTAAGGTAAGTATTCTAACGACCAACTGCTGACCATATACTTACAACACGTGGTGATTTTCTTTTTCTTTGCAGGTATATGCTTTCAACTTGCATACAAAGGCACAGCATGCGTGTTGAGTTATAGTATTTTATACGAAAGTCTAGTCCGCACATTATAGGGTAAACACTGACCTAGGAAGAAACTAGGATCACAAAATCTAGCATGGAAGCTCAAAAAATCATGTTTTGGTTGTCACCTTCGTTGTTCACTGAATGTAGTTTCTGACTCTTGCAGTTCATCTGGCTTTGGAATGGATGGATTAACAAATCAGTTTATTCTCCTTACTTTTATCTATGTACAGTTTTTCTTTATCTCACTCCTTCTTACCCATTTGAGCCCGGTCCCGGAAAAGAATAGGCAGTACAGACTAGCTATGCCAGTCGTACGTAGTGACTAAAAGTCGATTTTGTAGGCTACACATAGTTTCTGGTTTCTCTTTGCATACATATTACATTTTATGGATGTATGAATCAGTTTCCATTTTTCCATTTACCTAATCTTATTTTTATTAATCATAAAACTTTATAACAAATTATGATTGTGTATATTCATTAAATTAACTCGAATCGTAAATGCATTATTATTTGTTGTTGAGGGTTGACGAGATTTCCTCTACTAGGAGTGAAACAAAATATCATCATCATGAAATTGCACTTCGGAACACAATACATGTAACAATATTTATTGGTTTTGTAAGGTTCACTTTTATAACTGAAAAGGATCTACACAAATGAATTTACAACAAATGAATGTACACATTGTGTTCATTTTTTCTAAAATTTAAATATACTAGTCCCAACGAAAGTATTCGCACATCGATCTCAGGTCATTGTCTACTGCCCTTTTCAACCGCGCCAATTGAAAGAAAATCAACAAATACCTGGCGTTCTTTCACACATTCGTAAACGCATGTTTTGGCCGAGTGCGCAGGCGGTTTGGCCCACCCACCATTACAGGTAACCAACGGAAGGTTTTAAATTATTCCCAATGGATCTGTTTGGATTAGGTGGTAAGAATTAGCGACGTAGAGAATTAGAGAAGTAGAGACTTTCGTTGGGACAACAATAATAAAGGTTGTGATAGTAGACCCAGTGTGTCTATTTCCAATATCGGTACTGCTTGCCTTTGTGTGGCGCGCGGTCACACGATGTTGCCGACGCAAAACCGTAATAGATGGAAACCTCAAATATTCTTTAATCGGTGGGCTTTTACCATGAGACGACCCATTTTTAAATTTCATCCCGATCGGATGGTGCGCATGGAAGTTATTATGCCGTAAAGATCGTTAGAAAATTGACCAGTTAACTAGCTACTTACTATACCACTGGCTAATTCTTGCCGGTCTGTGGCCCCAACCGAATTTAGGTAGGCCTATAAACACCAAATTGTGCGCCAATTTTGCTCACCTCCCGGGGCATCCTCTTTCATAAACAATTTAATTAGACAGAATACCAACCTGAAAACAAAATCTGTAAAAAAATCAGTTAAAGTTCCCGACGAAAAAATAATTTTGCGTCACAGCATTCTTGATGTGGACAACTGAGTAAATTTTCAGAATTATATCTTGGACAGTGACCATGTACAAAAATAATTAGTTTTAATTATGGGGTAGAAAATCACCACCAAATATATCAACAACTATACACCGACAAATAAAAATATAACGTGGCATAGAAATTATATCACCAATGTCTATAATGTAAAAGACAGCGTCTTATGTGCCCAAGGTCTGGGAAGGTTTACCGAGCGTCTTGTTATGTGCTCAAGGTCTGGGGAGGTTTACCGAGCGTCTTGTTATGTGCCCATTAAGTATGTTTTTCACGAATCCTATAGATGGACATGAAATTCATGTGTGCCTTATCTGTAGCTCTGCAGTAGTCTGCTTTAGCTTACACGCAGTGAGTCACCCCACAATGTTCTATTCGAATATAGAGCTGTTGATGATGAATTATGATGTTGTGAACTTTGAAAGGAAAGAGTCAAATTTAAAATAACATATTATATAGGCTTTTCAAATAAAAAGAATTGATATACCAAACAAAAATGCAAAAAATTGCAAAAGAAAAAATGGCTAAGCCCAAAACGTAGAAGATCAACTATAAGTAAAACAAAGCAAATAATATTACATGAAAAAAATACTTTTTTTAAAACAACGCTTATATATTTAAATGTACTAAAAAGTAAAAAATAAATTTTCGCCAAACACATTTTTGCCTTACTCGGAAAATAAAAGCGTTTGGGCGCTTTCCTTCAATGAACAACACAAATTCTGTAATCTGTCAATACCGTAAGCGCCCACGCTTTTATTTTCCGAGTAAGGCAAAAATGTGTTTCGCGAAAATTTATTTTTTACTTTTTAGTATACATTTAAATATAAGCGTTGTTTTAAAAAAAGTATTTTTTTCATGTAATATTATTTTATACTTTTTAGTCTTAACGAATGTTGTAATCGAATATGTGCTTAAGATGTGTCCTCACTAGCTGTGACCAATTACCTATCTGAAGCTTTGTTTGATTAATTAATTATAATTTAATTGATCAACTTGTGAATGTGATAAATTTATTTATGTATTTTCATCAAGAATATAAGCCTGTGTGAAAAATTTCAGCTTGATCAGACATTGGGAAGTCGGTGAAATATTGATTCCCATATAAAACTTTGATTAATTAATTATGATGAATTAATTGATTAATTAGTAAAGCTGTTAATTGAATCATCTATTGTCATCAAGAATACGTATGTGTGAAAAATTTCAGCTCGATTGGACATTGAGAAGTGGGTAAAATATCGATTATAAGATTCCGTCCAGACAGACAAACACATGAAGCTAATATACGCGTTGTAAAAAGGGCACGCATACAAAAACACCCATTTCAAAAGAGGTTCAACAGTAAAAGCACAGATACAAAAATTAACTACGCAGTTAATTTGTTGTATGTGGCTAAAGGGATGATGTCAAAAATCGTAGCCAAGCCTATTACAAATGTTTATATTACTTAATATAATAATAAAATAAATATATTGATAACAATTACAAAATTAAATGAATTTATTGAAACATTTTGAGGTGAGAAAAATAAAATCAACACACATAATTTATAATAAATAGCTTGACCGATGAATTTGCATTCTTCAGTTTCATTTTTATTTCAACGCTTATATTAACTTGCCTTGTTTGTCTGGACGGAATCTTTGAATCGATATTCCACCTACTTCTAGATGTGCGATCAAGCTGAAATTTTTACACAGACGTATTCTTGATGACAATACATGAATCAACTGTCATATTCACTAAATTGTCAATTAATTCATCATAATTAATTAATTAATGTTTTACATGGAAATCGAAGAATCTTTGAATCGATATTTCACCTACTTTTAAATGTGCGATCAAGCTGAAATTTTGTACACAGACGTATTTCTAATGACAAAACATGAATCAATTGTCATATTTACTAAATTGTCAATTAATTCATCATAATTAATTAATTAATGTTTTATATGGAAATCGATGTACAACCCACTTCCCAACGTCAAATCGAGTTGAAAGTGTTTACACAGACGTATTCTTAATCACTTCACACGAATCAATTGTCATATTAACTAAATAATCAATTAATTCATCATAATTAATTAATTGATGTTTTATATGGAAATCGATGTTTAACCCACTTTCCAACGTCAAATCGAATTGAAAGTTTTCACACAGACGTATTATTAATGACAATACACGAATCAATTGTCATATTTACTAAATCGTCAATTAATTCATCATAATTAATTAATTAATGTTTTATATGGAAATCGATGTACAACCCACTTCCCAACGTCAAATCGAGTTGAAAGTTTTTACACAGACGTATTCTTAATGACTTCACACGAATCAATTGTCATATTAACTAAATAATCAATTAATTCATCATAACTAATTAATTGATGTTTTATATGAGAATCGAAGTTTAACCCACTTCCCAACGTCAAATCGAGTTAAAAGTTTTCACACAGACGTGTTCTTAATGACAATACACGAATCAATTGTCATATTTACTAAATAATCAATTAATTCATCATAATTAATTAATTAATTGATGTTTTATATACAAATCGATATTTCACCCACTTTCCAACGTTGAATTGAGCTGAAAGTTTTCACACATACGTATTTTTAATGACAATACACGAATCAATTGTCACATTTACTAAATATTCAATTAATTCATCATAATTAATTAATGTTTTATATGGGAATCGATGTTTAACCCACTTCCGAACGTCGAATTGAGCTGAAAGTTTTCACACAGACGTATTCTTAATGACAATACACGTATCAATTGTCATATTTACTCAAAATAGTCAGTTAATTCATCATAATTAATTAATGTTTTATATGGGAATCGATATTTCACCCACTTCCCAACGTCGAATCGAGTTGAAAGTTTTCACACAGACGTATTCTAATGACAATACATGAATCAATTGTCATATTTACTAAATAATCAATTAAGCCATCATAATTAATTAATTGATGTTTTATACGGGGATCGATAAAACACTCGATTTCGAACGTCGAATTGAGCTGAAAGTTTGCACACAGACGTATTCTTAATGACAATACATGAATCAATTGTCATATTTACTAAATAATCAATTAAACCATCATAATTAATTAATCAATCGATATTCGATATATATTTGATTGCAAGATTCTTTAAGACTAAAAAGTATAAAATAATATTACATGAAAAAAATATTTTTTTAAAAACAACGCTTATATTTAAATGCACTAAAAAGTAAAAAATAAATTTTCGCCCAACAAATTTTTGCCTCACTCGGAAAATAAAAGCGTTGGGCGCTTTCCCGGCATAAACAGCAGAATACTGCAATCTATGTCAATACCGAAAGCGCCCAACGCTTTTATTTTCCAAGTGTGGCAAAAATTTGTTGGGCGAAAATTTATTTTTTACTTTTTAGTGCATTTAAATATAAGCGTTGTTTTTAAAAAAATATATTTTTTTCATGTAATATTATTCAATTTCCGAAATGTTCTTGAATTACATCAATTAATTAAAGTTTATTAACTTGATGAATTGAATTATTATCTTAATTGGTTTGCAGTACACAATATAATACGTGGCACAAAGTCAAATCACAAATTCATCGGTCAAGCTTTTTATTATATATAATGAGTTTGTTTCGTTTTTTCCACCTCGAAATGTTTCGATATAAATTCAATTAGTTTTGTAACGGTTATTACTACATTTATTTTATAATTATATTAAGTAATAAACATTTATATATTTGTTTATTTCATTAATTACTGTATTTAAAAAAAAAAAAATGGGGTTGGCCACAATTTTAAAATTTTGGACATCATGTCTTTAACTGTTGAGCCTCTTTTGAAATAGATGTTTTGCCCTTTTTTGGTTAAAAACAGGATAATTGATCTTCTACTTTTTGGGCCTGGCCGTTTTTCGTTTTGCAGTTTTTTTTGCATTTTTGTTTGGTATTATTATTGTATACACAAACTAATGACCTTGAATTGAAAATTGAATGAAATGAAATTATACCAACAACGAAATAAATCACAAATTTAATGCTAATTTGGTACAATATTTTATTGCAATCTTTCACACCATTTCTGAAAGCAAAACATTTGATATCTTTCAAGTAGATTAAAAAATCCATCCACGCTAGAACTCGAACTCAGGTCTGCTGCTTGCCGTGCAGGCTGGGTAATCTCCTAGAAGAAGAAGTGTTCTCTGGGTCGGAGTATAAGGCCATTGCAGTATAGCACTCTCCATACTTATCCTCACACCTGCATACAGAGAAACAGGGGGTCCATTTTTATTATACTCCGTGTGAAGTGACTTGTATAACGGTTTTGTATACACAATGTAGGCCTTAATTTAAGTTTATTTTCATGGAAAAATAATTATACAAGCATAATATAATTTTAAATAATCCCAAGATAAAATTCATCACATTTGAAAAAAAAATGATTTAAAATGTAGTGCCTACAGTTTTATATAAATAAACAAGTGTGCTCAATGCTCATTGTGTATCCACTAGATCAGCGGTTTATAACCCGAAGTCCGCGGGCGGTAACAAAGAATTCCAATTCGTTTTGCGTTTGTAATTTAAAATTTTGTTTAGAAACACGCTCTTAGTAGGCCATCTGGCATTTAGAGACAAATCATACACCTTTTAAAGACAAATCTGAAGATTTCTTTCGTCGAAGATTAGAGGACCTTAAAAACGAAAAAAATGTAGTGAAAACGGCTGGTCCCGCAATCCAACGAGCGTTAGAGACGTCGCACAAAATATATGTTTTCGTTGTTTCAAATCGTTTTGCTCTTATGTGGAACACGGAGGTCCGTGTTCAAAATCATAATTTTTAAGGGGTCCGCGGAGTGAAAAACCACGACAATCGCACGTCAAGTACAACACACTATACAGTGTTACAACCAACAAGTACAAAAACAGAACACATACAGACGAGACGAGAGAAGCTAGTTCTCGTGAACCACTTTTAGTTTTTATCGAGTGCTCTCGTTATCGAGTTTATTGAGTCGCTAGCTGGAAACTATTACATGAAACTATCCAGTCATTGTCATCGATCAGTTGGCCTATTGACGCGTATTGCCTATACGGTTTCTCGGAATCTGCGGACATGGGACAGGTTGGCAACCCGGGGTGCGAGTGTGACACCGCACACATCTCGGTGATGCCGGCCATCATACTATACGTTTCCTAACAACGTGGAACATACACTTGGCGACTTGACGGAACGGAATTGCTCATTTCCACACGATTTCAAACTCGTGTGAATCTTTAGTGTTTTCGCGGTGTCAATACCTTTTGAAATTCGTTTCCGTACAGAACAATGTATAGACGGTGTTGGCGTTTATCGTGTCGACGCGGTTGTGTATACGTAAAATATGTATCCGCGCTTATTTTTCATAGCAGGCATTCCAAGTTATAGTCCAGTGCGGTCCAGTATAATGGATCTTCTCCCTATTGCTAAATTATTTTCATGCTGTCGACGAAATAGCCGAGCTCAAAAGTAACAACTTGCTTTTCTTCTTCTCAAGTATCTAACATACTTGGAAGTAGATCCAAAAGTACTGGTTTCCGACTGTGAATTGGAATTCTGAACCCCCTAAACACAGTGAGGTTCACGATTTTTCGCCCATATTGGCACTGTGTGCGGTATCTATTCTATACTAACATTATCTCTTCTGTATATCGCCCAGTTCTAGAGTGGGGTAGCCTACCTTACAGCCACGGCACAGATAACAAATTCACTAAAAAAAACCTGAATTTATCTGTGGCCACGGCAATTCGGCTAAGACGGCGGCTTGTCTCCCCCCCCCCCCCCCCCCCCGAAAGCTCAGACGATGATTGGCAGGGACCAGTTTTTCGGCGCCCAGGTGTTGAAGCCAAGCCGAGCGGGGAGGGCAAAGATCGCACTGGACAGATTATTACGGGTAGAAGCGAATCCTCAAAATAGTACGTATGATTTGAGAGTCAAGTCTCGTATTCATTTTGATGACGGAATGCTTCTTTCTTTCTTTCTTTGCAATTTGTTAACGATTGTATGTTTTTCACACTGGCCATCCTGTCCTTTCATGGCACAGGAAAACAACAATAAAATTAATTAACTAATGGTTACAAACAGGATTTTCTTATATTTGTTGCCGCAGCCATTGACTGGTTGGTTAGTGTAGAAACATTAGTACACAAACAAAGGGTGTAAGTCAGGGTGCAGAATAGCCTGGGAAGGAGTTTCCTGTTCTTTCGTTCCCGGAGCTCCTTCTTGGGCGTATTGTGGCGTGGTGGTACCGTTGAGTGATATTTCTCACTCAACGGTGGTACCACTTCATTTGATTTTATTTCATTTCTCAATTATTTTTTCTTGTTCTTGATTATATTTTTATATAGTTCAGTAGTTTGTTTTGTTTTTATTGTTATTGTTATTTATGATTTCATAACTATGCATTGTTTGCATAGCTTAGTTTTATTTAAGGTCCTCCTTTGTAAATCAGTTTTTATAACTGAATAGGATAGACATTAAATAAATAAATAAATAAATAAAATAAATAAAATAAATAAATGGTGATTACCAGAGCTATGCCGACAGAAGGGCGTATGCCACCGGCCACCCACAGGTGGAGAAACCAGATGAAATGCAGTCCACGTCCTCCTCTTTCCCCTTTCCACCCTTTACGTCCAATTTCTCTTCCTCCAAACACCATCCACGTCATTGACTCAAGACTACCTTACAGATGCTTTCGTGAAAGGCGAGGCACACGTAGCCAACCAGCGCTCCGACAAGCCCGCGCAAATACCGAACGCTGATTGGCTATACGAGTCCCTCGCCTGTGACGAAAGCATACGTAAGGTACAACTAAATCTATAGTTTGTTAAACACCAAACCAAATCCTGCCCAGGGACTGCTACCTTATCGTGGTGGGCAGGTTTGCGTGCTTTGTTGATCCCGAGAGCTATGCCGGCGGAAGCGTATGCTTGTGGTAGGGCCACCCTAGCCGGACTGGTCAAGGAGAAGTCAGACGAACTGCAGTCCACACCCCAATCCCCTTTCCTCCTCTTTCCCCTTTTCTCACGCGCCCTCCTACTTGCCCCTTTCCTCCAAAGAGCCCCCAATTTCATCTTCATTATCACCCACTCATCGTCTTGATTAGCCAAGTTGCAAAAATATAAGACGTTAAGCCCAAAATCAATTAATCAACCAAACCAAATACGAAATAATCTCCTTGAAATGAGGTAAAATTCGGGCGTTTATTCCTCAACTCAAATATACGGGATCGACTCCCGGTTTAGGCTTAATTTTTACCTTCTGGATGAGTTAAAGCCGTCATAGCAACTGACTATGAATATCATCAGTTTTCGTAACTGAATATTTATTCAGTAGGATTACATTTGCAATGCAATTATTACGAATTTACAACCCATGAACTGTCTTGGAGAAAACAGAAATTATAATTCAAATGTCGCTGTCCGTTACTGCACTGTCAATAATAACCATCACGTACGCTACAAACCGTGCTACAAACCCCAAAAATTCGAATTTGATGCCACCCGGGAATGCCGCGTAGAGATCCTATATTTTTGCCGCGTGTACAGTGGCGCTAACAACGGCGCACACAGAAACTACGTACTAGTCGGTAAGAATACCACGGGTAGAGACCTTCTTTGTTGACTTTTCCACAATTGGGACATGTTACGCTCTCTGTTGGCAAACAAGGGAACCCGGAACTGGCAGGTATCAGAACAGCTGTTGCTCTGCCCGCAGTACTGTCAAGGGATTTTATACACAATGGTACTGTCAAGTACTTTGCAGCAAATGCAACTGTCAGATCAGTATCAGAGTAGGGTGACTGTAGGTCACACCTTATCCTGTCAAATACTTTAATAAAGCGTGAAGGTATGAGTTTTAAATTTATCAGACGTACAGTCGCATAAACTACTAACAAAACAGATGTTTGAACTTAATTTATTTGATGCACAAATGTATGTAGGTGATTCAGTAGTAGACCCTTATGACAAGAAAAATAATGTAATTACGTGGAATTAATTAGACAATAGTAGCAATTTAAGAAGCTATTATTCTTACGGTATTTAATTTTAACTTGATGACATTCTGGCCATGTTCTGACAGCGATAGCCTAAAGACAATGTTTTGAGTTTGAAGCTGTGTTACATGTTTCATTTGCTCACCTCCATTTGGACTTTTCATCCCTTGGACTGTGTTGACTCCCCGCGGTCGAAGCCGGCGTTCATTGGTTTTACGCCGTCGCAAGTAACGAGCGAGAAACCCGATCAACGCGACACCGAGAGTCACAGAAACGACAGTCAACTGTGAAAGAGCAGAAAGTGAGGTTAGGAGTGGGCGTGGCGATCATCGTAATAAATTAAAATTATCCATGCCGTTTAGACTTACTTTCTGAGGTAAAGACAGGGTGAAGTGCCTCAGGGGTAGATAGGTCCTCACGTTTGGCAAAACAGTGAACAAGGGGCCAACATTGCCTGAAGCCGACATTTCGAAGTCACTTAAACACTTCACTACACTGTAAGAGATATAGGGGCTAACTGCAAAATATATGTAAAATACTACTGCCCCGATCGAACACTAGGCTAGGTATTGTGGTAATTACTCTTCACAGAATAGGACATTATCTAGGCGTACAACATAACCGGCAAATTAGTGCAGGTAGAAGGATGAAGAGCCTTGAGCCCAAGCCTATCGGGCCTTTATAAATGCCTATTCTTTTTAACCTTTTGCGGTTGGAAATGTAAGGTATTTCTTATTGGTTCACACAAAAATAACTTTTAATACAAAAAAAACGCGGCGATTTACAGGGATCTGCCGTACGGGTACGGCATAAAACACACCGACACGAACGAAGCATGGACGACGGAAAATTAAACAATAATAACAGCTGAGTTCAACAGCTGATCAATCAACCTGTAAAATTTTGTTCATACAAATGTTCGATTTCGTAAGTTGGTAGAAAGAAGTAGAAAGCCCATGATTGGTCAATCATATTTGAATTTATCATTACCGCCAACTTTATTTTGAGCGAATGGATCAAGGCGGTGCTTCGTAGCGCTTGAAGGTTGATGCTAGATTCGGACGCATTCAGACGGCTGTAACATGGCGATTTGTTTGATGTTACGGGATTTAATTCTTTTTAAGCAATAATTGCAAAATTTAAAATGAGTATAAGCTCGCCGGAGGTGCCACTTGCTAGGCCTCAGTGTACAATAGACGATTTGCCAGATGAAGTTCTCGAATACATCCTCAGCCTAGTTCCTCCTTATAAAGACTTGGAAGAGTGTTCCTTGGTGTGCAAGAGATGGCTACAGAGTTCAAAAAGTTGGTATTATCTTGTATCCGTTTGTTATTGTTTTTTTATTTGATGTTTATCAAAATTAGCTTTGTATGACAGGGGTTTAGGCTACATTTCAATCATGTACCTTCTATAAAAGTCTGTGTGGTTTAGAAAAGCCCAAAAATTTCCAATTTTAAGGTTAAGGAGACATGCCTGTCAGGATTTGAGGTTAAATGTCAGTGCCCAATAGCCCGGGAAGGAGCTCCGGTAACGGTAACGGGAAAGTTCGCTATAATTTAACATTGCCCGGTAACGTTATCGGTAACGGGAAGCTCCTTCCCGGGCTATTGTGCACCGACCATAAGATTTAATCCATGCCCTACCCCTAGCTAGGCCTATGCAGATTTGAGGGTTAAATTTTGGCCTCACACTCGAACTTACACATTGCTGTGTACCTAACCGTGTATCAGTGACATGACATGTGACAAGAAGCCTAGACTAAGCCTAGGCTTTGTATAGGCCCTACTGGACGTGATCCTAAATCCATAAACAAATGGGGCCTAGGCCCCTGCACCCTGAAACTTGGGAGAGCCTAGGCTAATTGTAGATTTACCGTATTTATAACACAAAAAAGAGCAGTCCTCTCCTGGCGGGTATCTCCAGACATCACTCTTATAACAATACTTGACCAGTCTCCACATTCTTATTCTTGTATTGGACCTTTTCATGTCGGCCGCTGTATTTGTTTATAGGCTACCAATCAACTACCCCTTTTTGTTGGTATTTCTTAAACCAACCAACATTATGTTTGGGTAAATGAGGAGCGTTGCTGATTCGCGTTTCGTACTCACTTTTTTCATTGAAAAATTCCAAAGTTTTGTTTAAAGTGTTATTTTTATTGCTCAATGTTGAATTGTCTTTATTTTGATGTACATTATAATATTGTAGTTAGTTTTAAAGAGTATTAAATGATTGTTGAAGTTTTTATATTAAAAGTTTACGCCTTCTTCCTTGTTCTCCGCTTCGTATCTGGTGCAGTGCTGCCAATCTAGAAAGTAAAGATCGAAAAAAGTGCGCAATGATGAACCACATATCAACCAGACCCTATAACCTTCCCAACTTTTGTGGGATGTCAGGCAGCTAGGTCAAGATCGACCAGATATAATAACTCCCCCTAACCTCGGGCAAAGTCACTTTCGGGCGCAAATCTAGGGTTTTTTTCATATACTTACGTTTGTAGATCACACTTTCTGTGTGCTCCGAACAGCTGCGCCCTCGCACGTACGCCATATTGCCATATTTAACGTGATTGTGTTGTCAAATCGATGCACCTTCAAAATGATAATTTAATATGAAAGAAGGTAGCCTACTATTTGTATTGAAAATCACTGGAGTTTACAGATAAATCATGAAATAACAATTATGTACTACGCACATGATCAATATCGCAAAGGAATACACAAAGAAGTAAGTACGAAACGCGAATCAGCAACGCTCCTCAATTACCTATGTTTTGTTTTAATAAAATTTCTACAAAAATCACTGTTTATGTTCAATTATAAGACACATGCTTCAATAGTAGACCTACATAGGCCTAATTATGTTTTAAACCAGTGTTTCAATATGTATTTTTGCTACTACATGCACTGATTTGTAGGTTAAAAATGGAAAACTTTGTGTTTGATGTTTTTTTATTTAATCAATTTTAAGGTGTCAATTATTTATATTTTATTTCACTTTATTTATTACAGTCCAAAAATAAATTACACCTTCAAATTGAATAAATAAAAAAACATCAAAAACCATTAAGTTGGCAATCTTAAGAAATACTCTTTTTCCCTCAGCACATCATGTCATTCTCATGAAACAGCCTAGGGCTAATATCTTCTTCCACCCTTTCATTGACTCTGTTTTTGCACAGCTGTAAACCAAAACATGCATATAGATTGTTTAAACCTGATTTCCATAGGAGCTGTGTAGGCCTACTGACTACAATACACCAGACATCTAAAAATTCGAAACTCTTTTCCAGATGTTATGTATCACACGCGCAAGAGTCTTCACCGGGCAGTTTCCAGCTTTACAGTCCACTGGGAGAGCCTCACTCCACTGCCTCTAGCCCCAAGTATCACCAAACGCTACTCTCATTCGGCATGTCGCCTGGGTAATGTGATGTATGTGTTTGGCGGCTGCACTTCCACTAGCACGACCTTCAATGACCTTTGGCGACTGGACCTTAGTCGCAGAGTGTGGGTGCGACCTCTTACAATGGGTACCTATCCCTCACCTAAGGTTAGTTGATTTTTGTTCATAGACCTACATACATTACATTTTTACTGCTTATAACGCACGAGCATTCTGTTTGTTCATATGATCTCCGGCATGCTTACCACATCTGCTGAAACGTTGTACCCTGGAATAACACTGGCTCGGTGCAGTCTGCCGCTTCTAAGCCAATCGCATATCGCCACACCAGCTTTAGCAGCAACTATGTTTATCCAAGACACATTGAAGGCATCAATCAATCAATCAATACTTCTGCCAATGAAATACCTCAATAGCAGACCTTAAAATAATACAGATAGGGGTTATACGTATCCTACGTCACCGTTGTCAACAGTGGCATGCAGATAAGGCACAGTTGTGAATTTGGAAGAATACAAATTTTATGTAGGCCCTATATTTGTTGAAAAATAAAACATATTTGCATGGTAATTAACAAACTAACATTTAGAACAGGGACTGTCAAATAGCGGACCGTGGTCTGCATCCGGACTCCGAAAATATGTCGCGTGGACCCCGAATGGAGTGTCAAACAACTTGGAGATTCAAATAAAAATTATTCTCTTAGACCCCGGGTTTTCCTGGAAAAGTCTGTTAAGCTGTAAGAGCAGAATATCCCTCCCCCCCCTCCCTTGCTGAAAACATAATTACATACTACATATTTCAACCAAAATTGTGGGTTATTATTAAGGCTGGGCATCGATGTAAATCGACAACATCGACGACAAATAATCGATGTCAAATCGCGATGTCGGAATATTTTTGACATCGAAACGCAAATAATCGACATAGTTTTTTTTTTAAATTGATAATTAATCAATTATTAATAAAAAACTTTATCACCTGTTAAATGGAGCAATATTTGTTTGCTGCAAATCATATGTTCTACGACCACTAATAGCTATCAATACTGCAACATGAGGCATATTGTTGCCGAGGGGTGGGATGAAGTGGCCGCGTATGTGCGGGCCCGCACGGACTCGCTTCCCGGCGATCGAGGCCTCTCCGTCGGCCAAACGCCAACCCCTCGCCCGCGCTGCCGCCTGCATATTACGCGATATTGATTAGTTATTTAATTAATTGACAAAAAATCGATGTCGAAAATCGTCACCGACATCGATTATTAATCGATTAATCGATGTCGACGCCCAGCCTTAGTTATTATTACATTTCGCGTCTTGTTGTGGGCGAGTTAAAAGTCGTCCCAAGGTCGTTGGTAATCTGTAATATTATATTTTGTTATTTGAGATCCCGATTTTTGGAAAGTGTCTCGGGACAGACGGTGTCATTTTTTTCATTTGGGATGCCCTGGACGACGGACCTCACGAGAACTTCTAAACTTGGTGACAGTACCTCCTTTCATTCTAATTGATGCCCACTTATTTAGAATATAATTTCTTCTACCAAATTATGAACTAATTGAAGCCCAAAAATACATTCTATAAAATGAACCATAAAGTACCTAAAAAAAAACTTGTTTACAATCACTTCTCCAGTGGGAGTTAACCTACTGGAAGGTGTATTACATACTTAAGTAGGCCTGTAGAAATATGAAAAGTTAACACTTGCAGATGCTGTAATCAACATTTATTTTGCTTTGTTATCGACTACCTTAGTCTTTCAGTACGATCAGTAAAAAACGTCTCACTCGTTTTGTCAGGCGTGCGCCAGCCTGGTGAGCTACGATGCCGCGCTGTGGCTGTTTGGCGGGTGGACCCACCCCAACCCCTACCCCCTCCACCAGGCGTGGCGGCTGTTCAACGAGCTGCACACGTACAACATAGCGTGCAACAGGTGGATGTGCGTTGACACGGCGTCGGGACCCCCCGCGATGGCCGGACACTCGGCCTCGGTCCAGGGACACAATATGGTGGTGTTCGGCGGCCTGCAGAAGACCACCAGCCTGCCGGGACACTACGCCAGGTAGGCCTCGCCTCGCTTAAACATTCTCAAACAGGGTTAACCATTAATACTTCTTGGCTGTCGGGTGTCGCCGCGTCTGTCGTTAATTAAAACCTGACGTTTCGGACTAATTGCATAGTCCATCTTCAGAGTGAAGAGACAGTCACTGAGAGAACCTACTCGATCCAGCTCTACCCAGCGACTGTGCCTCACAGATGGAAGAAGGACTATGCCAGGGTTGCCACCAAGTAATTTTTTAAATCCTCTGAAGATATCAAAAAAATCCTCCAAAATCCTCCAAAACACATTTATTCTGCTGTTACTTAGCATATTATAAAGTGTGAAAGAACAAAAAAAAATTTAGGTTATGTTTATTTTTAGGTTATGCATTATGCCAGATGATCTTTAAGAATTTACCTCTCCATTATAATTTATATATAAATAAATAAATAAATAATAAATCAATTTGTATATATATAAACAAGAAACCAGGCAAATAACAGCATAGACTCATATAAAAAGTAAGTCGTCACGTCACAGGCTCACGCTCACGCAAAGCTCACTTTTCTGCTTGTTACCAACGAGGCACAGGCAACGCGCTCTATCGTACACTAAAAGAACACACACGTTCTGCAAAGTTGACAATAGAGGACGCTACTTACTACTAGACCAATCACAACGCTTTAGGTACCCCATTAGCTGTCTCCCACACAAGCTCCACCCTCTGCTTGCTAGTATAGCAAGACAACTTACAAAAACACAGTTGAAATCTCGATATTTCACATGTGTTTTGAGACATCGTGTCTATGATGCGGGTTCAAGTGTAGGTTATCCAACTTTACTTTTTACGTTATTAAATCGTTCTTTATGGCGGGATTTTCAAATTATAGTAAATTTCATGGTTTTTACAATAATGGTAGAAAATCCGCCAATTTGGCCGTTAATCCTCATGTCCGCGAGGCACCCGAAAAATCCGCAAAAGAGGATAAACTCCGCAAAAACGGCAACCCTGGACTATGCAATTAGTCCGAAACGTCAGGTTTTAATTAACGACAGACGCGGCGACACCCGACAGCCAAGAAGTATTAATATTGACTCGGGCCGCGAAAGCCTACAACAAGTTTTAGGGTTAACCATGTCAATTTAAAAGAAAAAATACAGGCTTGAACATACATCTGATAAGTGAACACATGAATAAAATTACAGAACTTTGAATTTTCATCAAATTGTCTTTGTATCTCTTCACCTTCTCTCAGGAAATCTTCTATCCGACTTGGTTGGGACTAACAGTGGCACGAATAAACCGAAACTCGATTTATCATGGCCTTTTGTATTAGGCACACTTTAACATATTAGGCATGGAACGACGTGATGTGATACAATTTTAAAACGGTATGAGTTTGGGGCACTAAAAAGGCAAAGAGAGGTACCTATATGGATCATTTTGGAATCAGTTGATTTTCAAAGATGAAATTAGTTCTGACAGCATGCTTGGAAAAATAAGACACTTACCTTATCACAGCAATGACAGGGTATATGTTAACTTTTAAAAGCTGTTAAATGTTTATCGCACATAGTCTACAATCCTAGCTACCGCCTGCAGCTAGTATCGCGCTTTTTGCGATCGCAGAGCTTAGATACGCTTTCTAGAGGGCAAATCTGTCCGTAGAGCCAAAGAATACTAACGTAGCGCACGCATCGCCTAGCTTCTTTGTGGATTGGACGATATTGTACTTGTTTGTAAACAAAGACTACCAAAAGTATCCCTTGTTTTGTTCTCACTATGTTAGAAAGTGATGTCATGATAATTCGTCCTCAAGAGAGCGATTAGAACACAGGAATCTTACTTCATTGCTTTATATTTTGTACATCAATTGTATCTTGTTCAAGCTGTTTTATTTCTTCACAGTTCCAACGACATTTGGGTGTTTGACTTCGAATACTTCACGTGGTCTCATCCGACGACAGTTTCTCCGCGACCCCAGCCGCGGTACGGACAGTCACACATTCCCTTGGACAGCGAACACGTGCTCATCATAGGTGAGACCACATTCCTTTCCGACCCCAGCCACGGTACGGACAGTCACACATTCCCTTGGATGGCGAACACGTGCTCATCATAGGTGAGACCACATTGATTGGAACATGGGAAGTAAATTGAATCGTTGTGCTTTCACAGCCTTCTAACTTCTAACTTTCTGGCTGAAGTTACTCCTTGACGCTAGGTTCACTGCTAAAATCGTTCGCCTCGTCAACAATATCGGACAGTGTCCAGTGTTGTCACAGCTCGGTACAATATTTGTTATTATGAACTGTTTAGGCCTACGTTCTTTAAGTAATGTGCCAAATTTGAAAGTTGACATCGACGAGACATACAAACATAATTTAAAAATAATGAGACGTTTCGACACGAGGTCTTGATCACTCAGAAGATGGCGTCTTACTCGAAGGTAAGCGATTGGATCCTACCCCTACGCTCAAGAAACATGAATAAAATCAGTTAAGTAATTATTATTTATACCATTCATTAACAAAAAGTGGTAAATAAATAACCAAAACAAGACTTGTGAAAGGTCCGAGTCCACCTGTTGTTTTCTTATGCCGCATCTACTTCATAAAGTCATGGAGCGTCCAGCCGCCCAGTAGAGATACCCCTCCCGCTGATCTCTGTCCGGCATCATCTCGTCGGTCACTTCCTTCAGTTTAGTGCGTGTGTGTAAGTGTAGTACTTGTTGCAGGGGGTTGCGGCGGCCCCAACATGGTGTACAGCGACGTCTGGCTCTTGACGCTGACTAGCGCCGGCTGCTGGTGGGCAGAGGTTCAGGTGGCATCATCTCGTCGGTCACTTCCTTCAGTTTAGTGCGTGTGTGTAAGTGTAGTACTTGTTGCAGGGGGTTGCGGCGGCCCCAACATGGTGTACAGCGACGTCTGGCTCTTGACGCTGACTAGCGCCGGCTGCTGGTGGGCAGAGGTTCAGGTGGCATCATCTTGTCGGTCACTTCCTTCAGTTTAGTGCGTGTGTGTAAGTGTAGTACTTGTTGCAGGGGGTTGCGGCGGCCCCAACATGGTGTACAGCGACGTCTGGCTCTTGACGCTGACTAGCGCCGGCTGCTGGTGGGCAGAGGTTCAGGTGGCATCATCTCGTCGGTCACTTCCTTCAGTCTAGTGCACGTGTGTAAGTGTAGTACTTGTTGCAGGGGGTTGCGGCGGCCCCAACATGGTGTACAGCGACGTCTGGCTCTTGACGCTGACTAGCGCCGGCTGCTGGTGTGCAGAGGTTCAGGTGGCATCATCTCGTCGGTCACTTCCTTCAGTTTAGTGCGTGTGTGTAAGTGTAGTACTTGTTGCAGGGGGTTGCGGCGGCCCCAACATGGTGTACAGCGACGTCTGGCTCTTGACGCTGACTAGCGCCGGCTGCTGGTGGGCAGAGGTTCAGGTGGCATCATCTCGTCGGTCACTTCCTTCAGTTTAGTGCGTGTGTGTAAGTGTAGTACTTGTTGCAGGGGGTTGCGGCGGCCCCAACATGGTGTACAGCGACGTCTGGCTCTTGACGCTGACTAGCGCCGGCTGCTGGTGGGCAGAGGTTCAGGTGGCATCATCTCGTCGGTCACTTCCTTCAGTCTAGTGCGTGTGTGTAAGTGTAGTACTTGTTGCAGGGGGTTGCGGCGGCCCCAACATGGTGTACAGCGACGTCTGGCTCTTGACGCTGAGTAGCGCCGGCTGCTGGTGGGCAGAGGTTCAGGTGGCATCATCTCGTCGGTCACTTCCTTCAGTTTAGTGCGTGTGTGTAAGTGTAGTACTTGTTGCAGGGGGTTGCGGCGGCCCCAACATGGTGTACAGCGACGTCTGGCTCTTGACGCTGACTAGCGCCGGCTGCTGGTGGGCAGAGGTTCAGGTGGCATCATCTCGTCGGTCACTTCCTTCAGTCTAGTGCGTGTGTGTAAGTGTAGTACTTGTTGCAGGGGGTTGCGGCGGCCCCAACATGGTGTACAGCGACGTCTGGCTCTTGACGCTGACTAGCGCCGGCTGCTGGTGGGCAGAGGTTCAGGTGGCATCATCTCGTCGGTTACTTCCTTCAGTTTAGTGCGTGTGTGTAAGTGTAGTACTTGTTGCAGGGGGTTGCGGCGGCCCCAACATGGTGTACAGCGACGTCTGGCTCTTGACGCTGACTAGCGCCGGCTGCTGGTGGGCAGAGGTTCAGGTGGCATCATCTCGTCGGTCACTTCCTTCAGTTTAGTGCGTGTGTGTAAGTGTAGTACTTGTTGCAGGGGGTTGCGGCGGCCCCAACATGGTGTACAGCGACGTCTGGCTCTTGACGCTGACTAGCGCCGGCTGCTGGTGGGCAGAGGTTCAGGTGGCATCATCTCGTCGGTCACTTCCTTCAGTCTAGTGCGTGTGTGTAAGTGTAGTACTTGTTGCAGAAGGTTGCGGCGGCCCCAACATGGTGTACAGCGACGTCTGGCTCTTGACGCTGACTAGCGCCGGCTGCTGGTGGGCAGAGGTTCAGGTGGCATCATCTCGTCGGTCACTTCCTTCAGTTTAGTGCGTGTGTGTAAGTGTAGTACTTGTTGCAGGGGGTTGCGGCGGTCCCAACATGGTGTACAGCGACGTCTGGCTCTTGACGCTGACTAGCGCCGGCTGCTGGTGGGCAGAGGTTCAGGTGGCATCATCTCGTCGGTCACTTCCTTCAGTTTAGTGCGTGTGTGTAAGTGTAGTACTTGTTGCAGGGGGTTGCGGCGGCCCCAACATGGTGTACAGCGACGTCTGGCTCTTGACGCTGACTAGCGCCGGCTGCTGGTGGACAGAGGTTCAGGTGGCATCATCTCGTCGGTCACTTCCTTCAGTTTAGTGCGTGTGTGTAAGTGTAGTACTTGTTGCAGGGGGTTGCGGCGGCCCCAACATGGTGTACAGCGACGTCTGGCTCTTGACGCTGACTAGCGCCGGCTGCTGGTGGACAGAGGTTCAGGTGGCATCATCTCGTCGGTCACTTCCTTCAGTTTAGTGCGTGTGTGTAAGTGTAGTACTTGTTGCAGGGGGTTGCGGCGGCCCCAACATGGTGTACAGCGACGTCTGGCTCTTGACGCTGACTAGCGCCGGCTGCTGGTGGGCAGAGGTTCAGGTGGCATCATCTCGTCGGTCACTTCCTTCAGTCTAGTGCGTGTGTGTAAGTGTAGTACTTGTTGCAGGGGGTTGCGGCGGCCCCAACATGGTGTACAGCGACGTCTGGCTCTTGACGCTGACTAGCGCCGGCTGCTGGTGGGCAGAGGTTCAGGTGGCATCATCTCGTCGGTCACTTCCTTCAGTTTAGTGCGTGTGTGTAAGTGTAGTACTTGTTGCAGGGGGTTGCGGCTAACCCCAACATGGTGTACAGCGACGTCTGGCTCTTGACGCTGACTAGCGCCGGCTGCTGGTGGGCAGAGGTTCAGGTGGCATCATCTCGTCGGTCACTTCCTTCAGTCTAGTGCGTGTGTGTAAGTGTAGTACTTGTTGCAGGGGGTTGCGGCGGCCCCAACATGGTGTACAGCGACGTCTGGCTCTTGACGCTGACTAGCGCCGGCTGCTCGTGGGCAGAGGTTCAGGTGGCATCATCTCGTCGGTCACTTCCTTCAGTCTAGTGCGTGTGTGTAAGTGTAGTACTTGTTGCAGGGGGTTGCGGCTAACCCCAACATGGTGTACAGCGACGTCTGGCTCTTGACGCTGACTAGCGCCGGCTGCTGGTGGGCAGAGGTTCAGGTGGCATCATCTCGTCGGTCACTTCCTTCAGTCTAGTGCGTGTGTGTAAGTGTAGTACTTGTTGCAGGGGGTTGCGGCGGCCCCAACATGGTGTACAGCGACGTCTGGCTCTTGACGCTGACTAGCGCCGGCTGCTCGTGGGCAGAGGTTCAGGTGGCATCATCTCGTCGGTCACTTCCTTCAGTCTAGTGCGTGTGTGTAAGTGTAGTACTTGTTGCAGGGGGTTGCGGCGGCCCCAACATGGTGTACAGCGACGTCTGGCTCTTGACGCTGACTAGCGCCGGCTGCTGGTGGGCAGAGGTTCAGGTGGCATCATCTCGTCGGTCACTTCCTTCAGTCTAGTGCGTGTGTGTAAGTGTAGTACTTGTTGCAGGGGGTTGCGGCGGCCCCATTGTGGTGTACAGCGACGTCTGGCTCTTGACGCTGACTAGCGCCGGCTGCTCGTGGGCAGAGGTTCAGGTGGCATCATCTCGTCGGTCACTTCCTTCAGTCTAGTGCGTGTGTGTAAGTGTAGTACTTGTTGCAGGGGGTTGCGGCTAACCCCAACATGGTGTACAGCGACGTCTGGCTCTTGACGCTGACTAGCGCCGGCTGCTGGTGGGCAGAGGTTCAGGTGGCATCATCTCGTCGGTCACTTCCTTCAGTCTAGTGCGTGTGTGTAAGTGTAGTACTTGTTGCAGGGGGTTGCGGCGGCCCCAACATGGTGTACAGCGACGTCTGGCTCTTGACGCTGACTAGCGCCGGCTGCTGGTGGGCAGAGGTTCAGGTGGCATCATCTCGTCGGTCACTTCCTTCAGTTTAGTGCGTGTGTGTAAGTGTAGTACTTGTTGCAGGGGGTTGCGGTGGCCCCAACATGGTGTACAGCGACGTCTGGCTCTTGACGCTGACTAGCGCCGGCTGCTGGTGGGCAGAGGTTCAGGTGGCATCATCTCGTCGGTCACTTCCTTCAGTTTAGTGCGTGTGTGTAAGTGTAGTACTTGTTGCAGGGGGTTGCGGTGGCCCCAACATGGTGTACAGCGACGTCTGGCTCTTGACGCTGACTAGCGCCGGCTGCTCGTGGGCAGAGGTTCAGGTGGCATCATCTCGTCGGTCACTTCCTTCAGTCTAGTGCGTGTGTGTAAGTGTAGTACTTGTTGCAGGGGGTTGCGGCGGCCCCAACATGGTGTACAGCGACGTCTGGCTCTTGACGCTGACTAGCGCCGGCTGCTGGTGGGCAGAGGTTCAGGTGGCATCATCTCGTCGGTCACTTCCTTCAGTCTAGTGCGTGTGTGTAAGTGTAGTACTTGTTGCAGGGGGTTGCGGCGGCCCCAACATGGTGTACAGCGACGTCTGGCTCTTGACGCTGACTAGCGCCGGCTGCTGGTGGGCAGAGGTTCAGGTGGCATCATCTCGTCGGTCACTTCCTTCAGTTTAGTGCGTGTGTGTAAGTGTAGTACTTGTTGCAGGGGGTTGCGGCGGCCCCAACATGGTGTACAGCGACGTCTGGCTCTTGACGCTGACTAGCGCCGGCTGCTGGTGGGCAGAGGTTCAGGTGGCATCATCTCGTCGGTCACTTCCTTCAGTTTAGTGCGTGTGTGTAAGTGTAGTACTTGTTGCAGGGGGTTGCGGCGGCCCCAACATGGTGTACAGCGACGTCTGGCTCTTGACGCTGACTAGCGCCGGCTGCTGGTGGGCAGAGGTTCAGGTGGCATCATCTCGTCGGTCACTTCCTTCAGTTTAGTGCGTGTGTGTAAGTGTAGTACTTGTTGCAGGGGGTTGCGGCGGCCCCAACATGGTGTACAGCGACGTCTGGCTCTTGACGCTGACTAGCGCCGGCTGCTGGTGGGCAGAGGTTCAGGTGGCATCATCTCGTCGGTCACTTCCTTCAGTTTAGTGCGTGTGTGTAAGTGTAGTACTTGTTGCAGGGGGTTGCGGCGGCCCCAACATGGTGTACAGCGACGTCTGGCTCTTGACGCTGACTAGCGCCGGCTGCTGGTGGGCAGAGGTTCAGGTGGCATCATCTCGTCGGTCACTTCCTTCAGTCTAGTGCACGTGTGTAAGTGTAGTACTTGTTGCAGGGGGTTGCGGCGGCCCCAACATGGTGTACAGCGACGTCTGGCTCTTGACGCTGACTAGCGCCGGCTGCTGGTGGGCAGAGGTTCAGGTGGCATCATCTCGTCGGTCACTTCCTTCAGTTTAGTGCGTGTGTGTAAGTGTAGTACTTGTTGCAGGGGGTTGCGGCGGCCCCAACATGGTGTACAGCGACGTCTGGCTCTTGACGCTGACTAGCGCCGGCTGCTGGTGGGCAGAGGTTCAGGTGGCATCATCTCGTCGGTCACTTCCTTCAGTTTAGTGCGTGTGTGTAAGTGTAGTACTTGTTGCAGGGGGTTGCGGCGGCCCCAACATGGTGTACAGCGACGTCTGGCTCTTGACGCTGACTAGCGCCGGCTGCTGGTGGGCAGAGGTTCAGGTGGCATCATCTCGTCGGTCACTTCCTTCAGTCTAGTGCGTGTGTGTAAGTGTAGTACTTGTTGCAGGGGGTTGCGGCGGCCCCAACATGGTGTACAGCGACGTCTGGCTCTTGACGCTGACTAGCGCCGGCTGCTGGTGGGCAGAGGTTCAGGTGGCATCATCTCGTCGGTCACTTCCTTCAGTTTAGTGCGTGTGTGTAAGTGTAGTACTTGTTGCAGGGGGTTGCGGCGGCCCCAACATGGTGTACAGCGACGTCTGGCTCTTGACGCTGACTAGCGCCGGCTGCTGGTGTGCAGAGGTTCAGGTGGCATCATCTCGTCGGTCACTTCCTTCAGTTTAGTGCGTGTGTGTAAGTGTAGTACTTGTTGCAGGGGGTTGCGGCGGCCCCAACATGGTGTACAGCGACGTCTGGCTCTTGACGCTGACTAGCGCCGGCTGCTGGTGGGCAGAGGTTCAGGTGGCATCATCTCGTCGGTCACTTCCTTCAGTTTAGTGCGTGTGTGTAAGTGTAGTACTTGTTGCAGGGGGTTGCGGCGGCCCCAACATGGTGTACATCGACGTCTGGCTCTTGACGCTGACTAGCGCCGGCTGCTGGTGGGCAGAGGTTCAGGTGGCATCATCTCGTCGGTCACTTCCTTCAGTCTAGTGCGTGTGTGTAAGTGTAGTACTTGTTGCAGGGGGTTGCGGCGGCCCCAACATGGTGTACAGCGATGTCTGGCTCTTGACGCTGACTAGCGCCGGCTGCTGGTGGGCAGACGTTCAGGTGGCATCATTTCGTCGGTCACTTCCTCCAGTCTAGTGCGTGTGTGTAAGTGTAGTACTTGTTGCAGGGGGTTGCGGCGGCCCCAACATGGTGTACAGCGACGTCTGGCTCTTGACGCTGACTAGCGCCGGCTGCTGGTGGGCAGAGGTTCAGGTGGCATCATCTCGTCGGTCACTTCCTTCAGTTTAGTGCGTGTGTGTAAGTGTAGTACTTGTTGCAGGGGGTTGCGGCGGCCCCAACATGGTGTACAGCGACGTCTGGCTCTTGACGCTGACTAGCGCCGGCTGCTGGTGGGCAGAGGTTCAGGTGGCATCATCTCGTCGGTCACTTCCTTCAGTTTAGTGCGTGTGTGTAAGTGTAGTACTTGTTGCAGGGGGTTGCGGCGGCCCCAACATGGTGTACAGCGACGTCTGGCTCTTGACGCTGACTAGCGCCGGCTGCTGGTGGGCAGAGGTTCAGGTGGCATCATCTCGTCGGTCACTTCCTTCAGTTTAGTGCGTGTGTGTAAGTGTAGTACTTGTTGCAGGGGGTTGCGGCGGCCCCAACATGGTGTACAGCGACGTCTGGCTCTTGACGCTGACTAGCGCCGGCTGCTGGTGGGCAGAGGTTCAGGTGGCATCATCTCGTCGGTCACTTCCTTCAGTTTAGTGCGTGTGTGTAAGTGTAGTACTTGTTGCAGGGGGTTGCGGCGGCCCCAACATGGTGTACAGCGACGTCTGGCTCTTGACGCTGACTAGCGCCGGCTGCTGGTGGGCAGAGGTTCAGGTGGCATCATCTCGTCGGTCACTTCCTTCAGTTTAGTGCGTGTGTGTAAGTGTAGTACTTGTTGCAGGGGGTTGCGGCGGCCCCAACATGGTGTACAGCGACGTCTGGCTCTTGACGCTGACTAGCGCCGGCTGCTGGTGGACAGAGGTTCAGGTGGCATCATCTCGTCGGTCACTTCCTTCAGTTTAGTGCGTGTGTGTAAGTGTAGTACTTGTTGCAGGGGGTTGCGGCGGCCCCAACATGGTGTACAGCGACGTCTGGCTCTTGACGCTGACTAGCGCCGGCTGCTGGTGGGCAGAGGTTCAGGTGGCATCATCTCGTCGGTCACTTCCTTCAGTCTAGTGCGTGTGTGTAAGTGTAGTACTTGTTGCAGGGGGTTGCGGCGGCCCCAACATGGTGTACAGCGACGTCTGGCTCTTGACGCTGACTAGCGCCGGCTGCTGGTGGGCAGAGGTTCAGGTGGCATCATCTCGTCGGTCACTTCCTTCAGTTTAGTGCGTGTGTGTAAGTGTAGTACTTGTTGCAGGGGGTTGCGGCGGCCCCAACATGGTGTACAGCGACGTCTGGCTCTTGACGCTGACTAGCGCCGGCTGCTGGTGGGCAGAGGTTCAGGTGGCATCATCATGTCGGTCACTTCCTTCAGTTTAGTGCGTGTGTGTAAGTGTAGTACTTGTTGCAGGGGGTTGCGGCGGCCCCAACATGGTGTACAGCGACGTCTGGCTCTTGACGCTGACTAGCGCCGGCTGCTCGTGGGCAGAGGTTCAGGTGGCATCATCATGTCGGTCACTTCCTTCAGTTTAGTGCGTGTGTGTAAGTGTAGTACTTGTTGCAGGGGGTTGCGGCGGCCCCAACATGGTGTACAGCGACGTCTGGCTCTTGATGCTGACTAGCGCCGGCTGCTGGTGGGCAGAGGTTCAGGTGGCATCATCTCGTCGGTCACTTCCTTCAGTTTAGTGCGTGTGTGTAAGTGTAGTACTTGTTGCAGGGGGTTGCGGCGGCCCCAACATGGTGTACAGCGACGTCTGGCTCTTGACGCTGACTAGCGCCGGCTGCTGGTGGGCAGAGGTTCAGGTGGCATCATCTCGTCGGTCACTTCCTTCAGTTTAGTGCGTGTGTGTAAGTGTAGTACTTGTTGCAGGGGGTTGCGGCGGCCCCAACATGGTGTACAGCGACGTCTGGCTCTTGACGCTGACTAGCGCCGGCTGCTGGTGGGCAGAGGTTCAGGTGGCATCATCTCGTCGGTCACTTCCTTCAGTTTAGTGCGTGTGTGTAAGTGTAGTACTTGTTGCAGGGGGTTGCGGCGGCCCCAACATGGTGTACAGCGACGTCTGGCTCTTGACGCTGACTAGCGCCGGCTGCTGGTGGGCAGAGGTTCAGGTGGCATCATCTCGTCGGTCACTTCCTTCAGTTTAGTGCGTGTGTGTAAGTGTAGTACTTGTTGCAGGGGGTTGCGGCGGCCCCAACATGGTGTACAGCGACGTCTGGCTCTTGACGCTGACTAGCGCCGGCTGCTGGTGGGCAGAGGTTCAGGTGGCATCACCTCGTCGGTCACTTCCTTCAGTTTAGTGCGTGTGTGTAAGTGTAGTACTTGTTGCAGGGGGTTGCGGCGGCCCCAACATGGTGTACAGCGACGTCTGGCTCTTGACGCTGACTAGCGCCGGCTGCTGGTGGGCAGAGGTTCAGGTGGCATCATCTCGTCGGTCACTTCCTTCAGTTTAGTGCGTGTGTGTAAGTGTAGTACTTGTTGCAGGGGGTTGCGGCGGCCCCAACATGGTGTACAGCGACGTCTGGCTCTTGACGCTGACTAGCGCCGGCTGCTGGTGGGCAGAGGTTCAGGTGGCATCATCTCGTCGGTCACTTCCTTCAGTTTAGTGCGTGTGTGTAAGTGTAGTACTTGTTGCAGGGGGTTGCGGCGGCCCCAACATGGTGTACAGCGACGTCTGGCTCTTGACGCTGACTAGCGCCGGCTGCTCGTGGGCAGAGGTTCAGGTGCGAAACACGCAGTGGGCAGCGCAGCACATGTGGTGCCATCCAGCTTGCAAGGTGGGACCATCACGCAACAAACTCAAGCCGTTTAAAATGAAAACGTATTCGATTGCTAATAATTTGAGTCCATCACATTAATTTTGTTTAGTATTTTAAAAAAATTGCATTTTCACATTTTCTTCATTGCAAAACCACAAAATCATTTTTATCATTCTTTCTTATGATGAAACTGTTTGTAATTGTCTTTGCCACGGTTGGTGATCGTGATTTAAGTCTGTTACAAAACTAGCCTACTTTTCTACCATATTGCTGGTCAGAGTAGGGGTGGGATAACTTGGTTAATTATCTAATCGGTCAATCAGTGATATCAACCGCAGTTAACCGATTATCCGAGATTCGTAAAAAATCGTATATCATAAAATATAGGTATGTATTAAAAAATAAGTGAATTAATTTTTTTAATCCATTTTAATGTTAGGTGCACGTGCGAGCCGCCTACTCACGTGAGTACGGTGCTGCCAAATACAGTAGGCCTACATTAAAAAACATTTAAAAGTTTGTCCACCTTTGTGTTGTATTTACGAGCCATTGTTGCACTCACGATTAACAGAGCGGGAAAATCATTACCCGGAATTCCAGCCACTGGCGGTTTATCGGTTTACCGATTAGTTATCCTGGCCCTTCTTCTAGGGTTGCCAACTCTCCCGTATTTCCCGGGAAATCCCGTTTTCCACTGTGATTTCCCGCTTCCCGTATCAACTCTACACGGGAATCAGTTTTCCCGTATTTTCACAGTTTGTTTTAAAATACACATTCCGTAAACTTCTGCCTACTAACAGTACACAGTTTTCAGCATTTGAGCATTTTGAACTTAAAGTCATATGTTGAGACAGTTGTTTCATTATGATACATGATGGTACATAAATGGTTAGACAATAGAAACAGATCAACCAGGTAAGTTACAAGTTGTTGGTATTTATTCTCTTTCGTGTCAAAAATTTTATAATTATTTAAAACGGGATATAAAGATTCTACGTGATGCAAAATAGCTTGACAAAATGTAGAAGGTACATATTAATTCAATTTACCCTCCCAAGTTAAACATTAACTGAATGAGAAAATTACACATGCAAAGTTAATATCAAATCCCTAAACTCATTTTCTGGGACCTAACGTCTATTATAGGAAAACATTTTTGCGCCTACGGCGATTTGGCCTTTGGCAACTGGGACATCGCCGTCCACTTTCCCTCTACATTTCAAATCAATTTTAAAATTCCCGTATTTTCATATTCAATAGTTGGCAACCCTACCTTCTTCAGAGTTGAGTTTTGGACCCTCGATATAGCCTACTGTATTGCTTATTGTTAACTTCGGCCCACCGCCCACACAAATATGATTAGTAAAAAATTGAATAAAGTGTAGGCCCGGGCAAACTCGATCAATATTGGGAAATATTTGTATTATCTATTTTTATTTAGGTAACGAAAATGTTAACTTTATATATAGTTTTGATTACTATCGAATGGATATAGATCTATAATTTATAACTGTTTGTGTGCATCTCTCTTTTTCTAACAATAACCTCTTTTTCTCGTTGATTTAAATACATAATAAATGGGTACGTGTGAGATTGTTGCGCCTGTATTGTCCAACGTATCCCGCTCCGTGTGCAGGTTGGAGACCGCGTGGTGCTATTCAGCCGACACCCAGTGTCCGCTGCCCCAGCGCTGCCCTACACAGCCCAATGGAACCCGTCGGCCCATCTGCGCGTCGGAAGTAGCAGTATTTGGGTGCCACCTCGACAGGAACAGGCTCGCAGGTTTGGCAACGTTCCCTAAGGGCAGGTATTATGAACAGCTATTAAAAAGTTAGTAGCTACTAGCTAATAACTAGGAATGATGATGGGTACCCGTTACCCGCCCAATCCAACCGGGTAAGTGTATGTGTTCCATTACCCGAAAACCCCGCTTACATTTTTTTTAAAATTTAATTTAGCCTATTTAATTTTTTATCTGTAATTTACCAACATAAACGAACCCCAAATACCAAGTTGCTCACTTGCAACAGATGGGTAGGTTACTTCACATTTATACCTAGCTACCAGCTACCAAGCTACATAGGGTGTATTTCTTATCCACGGAAAATGAGCCAAGTGTTTTGATTGTTCGGCTAATTAGTCGTTTGGCGGATAATTAGACCGCTTTATATTTTTAATTTAATTTAATTTTTTAATTAAAACATTTATTTTTTTATTTTACTTAGCCTAGGAGGGTACTACTTACTACCAGGGTAACCCGCAAGTATTGTGAATGGGTACCCGGGACGTAAAAAAGTCGGGTTTTGTCATCCCTACTAATAACTTGATTGAACCGTCTAAATAGGGCTTGAAGCCCTATTTAGACGGTTCAATGTTCAGTTCAATGTTCCTTGAATTCAAGGACAAAAAAGCATCAAAATATACTTAGATAATAAAACACAACAATACTATACTTTTTGTGATGCTTTTTTGTCCTTGAGTTCAAGGAACATTGAGCGGAACATTGAACCGTCTAAATTGAGCTTTAAAATCCACCTAATAGCTTATAAGCTCCTATTACATTTTTATTAGCTGTTCGTAATAAATAGCGGGCCCAAGTATTGTTTAACATGTGTTAGAAATCGTGCATGCATATAAAACTAGAGAAATGTACAGAAATAAATATTGCCCCAGTCGGATAAGTGAGCTTTAAAGACTAGCTTGACCATAGGAAAGATGAATATGCCTAGTTAGCCATCAGTAGCCAGAGAGGAGCTAATAAACTATATACTATTTGATTACTAAACGTGAAACATGGTGTTCTGCTGTCAACGCCAATCTGAGCTGAAGTGTGCAGATGAATATGACAAGTTATGTTTCTTTGAGGTACCGTGAACTTACTTACCAAAATACACCTCTTAATCGTGGTAGGCCTACATCTTGTTTTCATGTGCCCACATTGGTTGATTATTAGGCCAGCAAAATCATACATTATCTGGTTTTCCAATAGAAACCGGACTCTCTTTCCTCATAGTTCACGCCAAGCAGTGAGGAGTCCATTCTGTATTATATTTTTAATGTACTGTGTGTCTAGACTCAGCGATGAAATGGAGAACAAACCTGTCGACCGAGACACAAACGTGAACGGTAGGCGTGGCACTCTCACGCGACCTTCGACATCACAAGACCCTCAGCCAGGTGAGCAATAATAAGTGTTCATTTATTTCTTAAGTAGGTATACCGTTGTATGGATGTTTGCTGTATGTGTGTTCAGTTGTGTTTTGTGACATGTTTTGCCTGAACAAAAATATGTACACATGCAGAAATGTATTTTTGCTCACTCCTACCTTCACCATACGGTCCATACCTTATTAGTACGTATTACATCTGTTCACATTCATTCTCTTCTCCTCAATGATTATGGCAAATATGTTGGCCCTCCAATCTTCCCCTAGGGTTACTGGGTTAGAGGGTTAAAGACAAGAATTGTTTTTTTTGGGGGGGGGGGTGACTGTGCGACCACAGCAATACCCTAACCTGCTGCTGTAGCTGCCAGTATTGATTGATTGATTGATTGATATTTGGGCTTAACCTCTCATATTTTTGCAACTCGGCTAATTGAGACAATGAGTGGGTGAAATATGAAGATGAAGTTGGGGGCTGATTGGAGGAGAGGGGCAAGTAAGAGGGCAGAGAGGAAAGTGAAAGGGGAGGAAAAGGGAGTGGGGAGGATGTAGACTGCATTTCGTCTGACTTCTCCTCCTCGACCTGTCCGGCTAGGGTGGCCCTACCAGAAGCATACGCTTCCGCCGGCATAGCTCTCGGAATCAACAAAGCACGCAAACCTGGCCACCACAATAAGGTAAGCAGTCCCTGGGCAGGCTGGCAGTATTCAATAATGTTGCCTGGAAGAGGGCTCACCTGCAGAGTGCAGTACCCTGCTAAAGCCTCCCGCTTTGCAACCACTCACTCACCCCCTCTACCTTTCATCACATCGATGGTAGGGTGAAACAGCACAAATTATTGGTGCATTTTCCAATGTAAGGTCAGCATGAGTAGAGATGCGCAAAAATGGTACGAACGAAATTCGCGATTTTTTTTTAAATTGTTATAATACCTTCTAATTAAGTTTGCACATGAACCACCTGAATTGTGATTGAATGGTATCAATTTCCAATTCGCGAATTTTCACGAAATTTTAGTTGATACCGCTATCTAGTGGCAAAATTAGCAATTATATCTTTAAACGCGAATTAGCTTGCGAAATTTCAAACTTTTTCCGATATTAGCTAACTTTTAAAAAATTTGCATTTTGTAATTTTACTTTTTTAATTAATAAACCAATAAAATAAAATAATAAACCATATTCATTAATTCCTATCATCACAGGCGGTGCAATTGACCTATGGTTGAAGCGCCCTAGGTAGTTTCTCATGTCGTCGCCGAAATTGCCATCGTTTAAATCATTCGTCATCATTTAAATTGTGTTTTTTGGTAAATCGCGAAAAATCGTGAATTTTTTATTTTAAGGCGCGAATTTTCAAACTTTAAAAAAACATTTTTGCACATCTCTAAGCATGAGACAAGGGAGGATACTAAACACATGGAAGGACCGAATAATTCGTAACTGAAGACTTCCTGTGACTTGACTGCCCACACGTTTGTGTTCCCATTGTCCAGACGTGGGCAGCTCTTCCAGCGGGGACGAGGGGTCGGCCAGCCCCGTCCGCCCCCCCAAGGCCGCGTGTCCCGCCCCCGTCTACTTCAACCCGTCCCCCAACTTCGCCCCCGTGGACGCTTGCCCCAACACGATGGCTGCGTTCCGTGACCCCGCCCCGCGACCCTGCGGCCGGCAGAGACAGCGACAGCTGGAGAGTCTGCAGCGGATGGAGGACCGCATCAAAGCCATGTCGCGCGGGGCACCTCGCGAGGACAAGGTCAGTCAGTCCCTCCCACATCTTAATGTCTTAATGTTTTCTAATGCTAATGGTGATCTAGAGAAGTATATCTGTGAAGAAGTGGTGAAAACAATCATTTTATTACAAATGTTTTTTCAAGACAGTTTTACTGACAAAATGTCATATTTTTATAATTTGTTTTTTTATTTTTACATATTCGCCAACTTGCATCAAGTTTATGTGGAATTGAACGTGTAGAATTTGTCTGTGGGAGAAGATTACATTTTAGGCCAATTACTGGGAATAATTCATTTTCTTTAAAGACAAATTAACATTTCAATTAGGCCTACCTATGAACAATTTGCCAAAATGAGATGGTATGAGGGGAAATGAGAAAAACATAACCTATTTTAGCTTTAGCACATTAGCTAAAAATTACAAATGCAAGATGCCAGTGCCACGATTGGTTGTTAATTTCTGTTGTAGACTTAACATTTAACCATCGACTAATTTGTTCATGGCCTTGTATCAGACTGGTGCCACCTCTAAACCAGAGACGGCCAAGAGCTCCGGTCCTAGGAACCCGCTGGCGTTGTTCTCGCTAGACATCTCGCATGCGCTCACGGAGAACTACGTGTCATGGCTGCCGTACAACGACAACGTGTGTGCCGGGCCCGAGGAGACGATACTATACTCGCTGGTGGCCGGCAAGGGAGAGGTAGGACACAAGTCTTGTTATCCATACTTTTAATTAGCTTAATTTGGTAGAAATGCCAATCGGCTGAGTTAGATGTATGTTGGGGAAAGAAGAAAGGAGACCAACAGCTTACCTGAAAGGTTGTGGGTGGCTGCTTGAGGTGAAGATTAACACAGATATTTACACATTATTGTGTAAATATCTGTGTTAATCTTCACCTCAAGCAGCCACCCACAACCTTTCAGGTAAGCTGTTGGTCTCCTTTCTTCTTTCCCCAATATACATCATACTTTTAATTAGGGATGTCATAGGGTAGGAAAATTCGGATCCGGTTCCAGACCTTTCAAGAACCGGGTTACCCGAATCCTGAAAGCCTAAATTATGTTATCTTATCTTGGTTACCCCTCCCCCCCCCCGAAACCACGCGGTTGAAGGTCGTTCTCTGCCCGTGTCAGCTGCCGGCCGCTGTGTGGGTTGGGCTCTGTGCGGCCGCTGCGCGCGGGAAGGTAGAGGGGGGTGGGGGAGGGGAGTGTACATGGCATCACAGAACTTGCTTGTAGTAGTGACAGCGCATACTAACCAGCGACCAGCTGGCCACGCCCACAAGCAGGAATTCACTGTCGCTTCAAGGAAAGTAGTCGCAGAAATATCGTCGCGTAGTTTGTTTTTATTATTGTAATTTTTTTTTACAAATAATACTACCCGATAAGGATCCGAATCCTAAAAATGGATTCGGATAATTTCTGGATCCCGGTAAACCGGGTACCCTATGACATCCCTACTTTTAATACATAATTGAATGTGATTTACAAAGTCTGTACACTCATCACAAACCATGCAGCTACCAAGATAATTTGGGGGTAAGAGAACTTAACATGTTAACAGCATACATAGGCTGCTGCTCAAACTGGTTAATAAATTTGTCTATAAAGCAGGTGTGACCTACCTTTTTTAACCTTACAAAATCTGGAGTCTAGTTATAGGTTGGTTATTTTGCACGTGTACTATTTATTTGTTCATTCACGGCTAAAAATTTTAGTGAAAGAGTTATTAGCCAAATAAAAAAAACAACTTTCCATAGAGATAACAGGGGGCTTAAGGGGGCCTGCCCATTTTTTCTTTTTTTAAACCAATGCCAGTCATTTTCACAAGAATTCACGCACTTCGAGCATAAAAAATGTTTTTTTAACAAAAATTTGGTTTCCATTAAGTGTATAGTGGACCCAAGATTACTTTACACCTGCTTTCGTCACATCCGGGGCAGTCGTAGCCAACCAGCGAACCGCCCGAGACACATCCGGGCCAATACCGATCGCTGATTGGCTACGAACCAGTCGCCTGTGACGAAAGCATGTGTAAGGTAGTCTTGGGACAACTATATGAGTGTATGACATGTAGGCCTATGTGCAATGTATGGCATGTAGAAAAACAAAAAAAAAAATGTCGAGTTGGCGAGCAGTAATTTTGAGCCCTGTGTTCATTGAATGGGGTTTGTATGAGAGCTTGAACTGTTGATCACTGTTTGTCTGTGTGTCAGGTGATCATGTTCGGTGGTATACAGAAGGATGCGTCTTCCATCGCCTCTCAGAGCCACGAGCCAATATCCACGGCGGACACCGTCTCCAACTCCCTTCACTTCGTTACCGCCGACCGACGCATCATTTAACGGGACCGACTTGGAGCGTTTGGTCGCAACTGTACATATATTGTCGTATTCATGGCTCTAATGTTTATATAAACTCAACGCACTAACAATGAAAACCCAAAAATACAAAATATGAACAGGTCATATGTAATAGTATGTGCATAAAACATGTCTAGTCCTGTCATCATTCACGCTTGGACCCAAACTCTTTCTGTGGAGGGTCATCGGAATACCTTTTGACAAACAGAGTTAATGGTAATTTTGTTCCGATTAATGACGTTGTGATATGCGAGGAGAAGACCCTAACAGTTTCACCACTTGCTGTCTTTAGTAGTTTGTGAAAATACACAAATAAATAGGAATGTAAAGATAACCAAGCTTTTGGTTTCTTTCGTTTAGTAAATGTCCCAATTCTGAACCGATGCGCAAGAAATATGAGCCGGCTTTGTTTCATTAATCATTTTTGGATAGAATTGACTCTCGCGTCATTACGAACAGCTGACTGCCACTGCTCTCGATTCAAGCTTACTTAATACTGTGCATGCTTCTTCCATTCACTGGCAAGTGCAGTGATCGTTGCCATATGGATTGCTATCAATTTTATGGATTATATAATTACTAATAAGCTTTCCCACGACATTGATGAGATCGCTACTGAATTTACAAAATTCGATATCACAATGCGATAGCCTACCAATTATTACATCCACAATATCGATATGAATTTTTGTATCAGTATTTTCAATATCAATGCGTTATGAGTACAGTACCGGTATTGAAATAGGAGTATAAAATTTGTTGTTTGAAAATGACAGATTTTTTGTTGCATTTAGCATTTCAATTATAGGCTGTTTGTATTTTTATATTTAAAAGACTTAAACATGAGTGTGAATGTGACACTAGACACATTAATAATTTTAGAGAATAATTAATAAATTAATGTTGGAAACGGGGTCAAGATATATATATATATAATTATTGTGATTTTAATTTTTTGTTTTTATTTTTACATATTTTTTTAATTTTCAATATAAATAAATATATAATCACTAATCAGTATTGAATTGTTATGCAATATCAGTAGTTTTTACTTATATTACAGCTCTGTTTTATAGTATTTGGAATAAAAACATAAAAATTATAAACATGTTGCAGTGTAGGGAAGATAGAAGAATGACTGTTTACCTTAAAAGTTAGGTTATAGGGGTGGGCGAACCCAGGATTTTTAGGGTCGAACTCGAACTCAAACTTCATTAGAAAAATATTCAAACTTCAAACTTCGAAGGCGAAAAAAAGGGAAAAATTGCCACATGACTAAGGATGTAATCAATTGGGAAGTAGGATACAAAGACAATTAGGCCCCAGGTTAAGATTTGAATGTAATTCTTCAAGATTTACTTAGAATCATTTATTAGTTTTAAATAATGCTCACTAATAATATTATCGTCCCTATACAGGCCTAATCTCGCGGAAATTCCATGAATAAATTAAGGAACTCATGCTCGAAAATTGTTGTTAATTAAGCGTTGTAGTGTTGGCGACATTGGTTTGTACTTTTCGTATGTGAGCACCATCTTGCGGGAATTTAAGGAACTCCTTGGATAAAGAACGCACAGCGGTCGGTATTACTACTTTACCGATCTTGCGTCACACGAACGACGCAAACGTGAGCGCTATCTTGTGGGAAGTGAGTGAACTCGTTCCATTAAGATCGCGTGTACGAGATGTGATTGGTGCGTTCATTCAAAAGATCAATTTATTCCCGGTTTCGACTTTTCGTGCATGCGATCTGGCAGGAAGTGTGGGAACTCATTGGACGAAGATCGCGCGGCGCGCGTTTTGAATAACAAACTCAGCAAAATGTCGAACTCTAACTTGAATTTTTGAACCCGAACTCGGTTCAAACTTAATTCAAGTTCGGTTGGAGTTCGAAAATTCGAACGTCCTACAGCATCACCTGAACCGCTTTAACATCAGCAAAGAACCGGCAACGTGCAAATTGTGTGGCTCTGAAGTACAAGACAGGACACATCTTTTTAGATGTGCTGCCCTCAAGGTTTTTATTGACTCCCTGCCCAATGATATGAGCGGGCCAGAAAAGGAAGCTGTTTTATATTGGATAGTAAGACAAAAAAATGGCTGAAAAAGCCATCTTGGCACAAGAAGGAAAAAAAAAAGTTATTAATACTAGGAAAATGCTTTTGTGTGACGCGTTGATAAGCGGTGCTTGCGTCTACGTACTTGAACATTTGGTTCAAAAGTTCAATCAGTGCAAAGCCTTCCAAATAATCCAAGGTTGTCTCTATCTTCCTAGCGGAATCTTGGAGAACCATAATATGCATTTAATCCAAGGCCCTCTAAATATCGTAGCGGTGTCTCGTCAAACTCGAGTGGTGATTTAGTGGACCTTGGAGGGCTGTTTTTTATTTGTAAAGAATTACGATCTTTTGTTGTCAATGTTACTTGACTTATTGACAGCATTATAAATGTAATTTGTACCTCCAATAAAATTAACTTATTCAAGACCGGATTTTTTTTTTTTTTTTCATTGACTATAAAATGGTTACCTCAAATTTTGTTTTAGAAAACAACTTTTCAGTAATTGTGGTGTCATGGTGTCACTTTGTAACTTCTTGACCGATTTTCCACAAAACTTTTTGTGCGTTCAATCCACATCAAATCTTATGGATGGCCCAATCCAAATTTCAACTTGATCGGACTCCGTTCGACAGCTATCGCGAGACGAGTGCCATAAAAGTAGAATGGAGATGCTTGCTACACTCGCTTAATGAAACAACGAATAAACTGAGACATTTCGGCCAAGTAGTGGTGTATTTTATGTCTCGTAGTATACATTTTTGTGCATGTTTGTTGTGTATTTGTTTTTGTATATAAGTGAAACTAGTGGTAAAACTAAATGAGTAGTAGGCATGTTCCAGTTTGGGTAATGGAACAGAATGACGTCAGCTTACATTAAAAGCCTTAGATAGGTTGCCAATCCAGATGTTGCCCAAATCCATACTAGATGGTAGCCAGGTGTATCTCCTCACCTATCACATAGACTTAATCTTGCCAATTGGTCTTTCAATATAGGCTACAACTCATATGTGTTTAGATTTGATCAGAGTTGCCAATGGATATAAAAAAACATCAACATTATCATTGACCATGATAGTCAATGTTGAATAGTGATATCGAAAAATCCATATTAAAACTTTAATTATAATAATTTAATAGTATGCGTTTGAAAAACGTACAAGATTTTTGTTGTGGTGTGAAATGTAAAAATAAAAAAACTGTTTTTTGATGCAAGCCCTTTCTTGCTCTCGTACTCCCCTATAACTATAATTAGTAATATCCTCTTGACTGGGCATGCTGTGGAAACAAGGGGGGTCAGTTTTCCATCAGCACATCGCTGTTGCTTTGCAACATGCCACTTAGTGATTATCTGATGCTGGAATGTTTGGTTGGAAGTTCTAACAGCGATTACTAGAGATCCTTGTATTTCGCAATGCGCGATAGCGCGAAATCACTTGAAACGTGCAGCAATTGACGAGTGGTGATTTACCCGCCCCCTGACGTCACGAAGGAACGTGGCCCACGCCCATAGTTGGGACAAATCCGCGAACTGTTACGCTTTCACGCGCTTAATGTACGACACTTATCTCGTTCAAGCTGTTATAATATTCACTTTTCAGGTAAAACCTATAGGAAAGCGTAGTTAGTTCACATCCCAGTGGTCAATATAAAAGTTAGTTCAAAATTATAGACCCAGTAGTTAACTTGTTATAACAATTCGCGCATCAAAAGGATAAAGTGAGCAACGCGTGATTTGTTTTTTCAACTTCAATTGGCGAAAAACTAATGATCGGATTTAGACGATAGTTTCTTTAGCATGTGTTCCAATAATGTGAGACAGTAAACTTTCTAGATAGAAAGTGCTCAGAACGAAAATTCATAGCATGCAATAATATGCAGGGTGTAGCGGTTGGGCCTCAAAAGTAGCGGTTTTGACCGTGAAACTAAGCACCTTGCATATTAGTGCATGCTATGAATTTTCGTTCTGGCCATTTTCTATCTAGAAAGTTTATTTGCTTATTGTCTCACATTATAGGTACGTATTCTTAAGAAACTCTTGTCCAAATCCGATCATTAGTTTTTCGCCAGTCGAAGTGGAAAAAACAAAACACACCTTGCTCATTTTATCCTCTTCAGTGCGTGAATTGTTATAACAAGTTAACTACTTCGTCTATAATTTTGAAATAACCTTTATATTGACCACTGGTATGTGAACTAATTATGTTTTCCAGGTTATATCTTAAAAATGAATATTATACCAGCTAGAACGAGATAAGTGTGGATGTGTTTTGCGTGGATCCGTCCGGACAGTAGGGACTTTTCCCAACTGCTAGTCACGTGACACAGTACTCGGCGCAAGCTCCGCCTATCACCACTCGTCAATTGAAATATGTTGGCATGACAGTCTGTTGTGAGTCCAAAAATAGTCTTTTTGAATCGCGAAATGAAACGAAATCCCGTGTATACGCGAAATAGCATAAGTTTACTGTTATAACAACGAAAAAGACTGAAGCCTAGTTTACGATTGGCGTCAACTTGAATCGTCAACCGGTAATAGTTTCACGTTAGCGTTTTTGATTCACGATTCGACGGCAACTGAAGCTGCGTCGGTATTCATCGGTGAACTTCGTTGATCTTCGTTAATGCACGGCCATCTCTACACGTTGTACCCGTCAAGCTCAACTTGATCTCCGCCTAGCGGAGGCTCGTCGAACTTGGGAGTTCGACGAGCGTCCGCTAGGCGGAGATCAAGTAGACCTTGGTTCCCAACGTTGTGATGTAGAGCATTCTGTGGTTTTAGGTAAACAACAGCTGTTTGTGGTTGTCATTTATAGGTTATTATTTGTGTGCCAGTGAACATCAACAAAATCAAAAGAAGAAAATGCTTTCTTTGGAAAACGAACAGATATTTCTTTTGAAACTCTTTGGTGACATGTGAATGCGCATGCGCGAGCGTCAAACGTTAACGCCAATCGTCAAAGTTGAACTTCGACGTTGACGGTTCAAGTTGACGGTTGACGCATTTCTGCAATCGTGAATGCTTCCATGTGAATATACAGGTTTATCAAGGTGTTGAAGTTGAAGTTAGCGTTGACGCCAATCGTACACTAGGCTTGAAGCTGTTGAATTGACGCGAAATCGCCAAATTTCTGGCCAAAACGTAATTTTCAACATTTTCTGCAGTGACTGCAGTGACCCTTCCACCCCTGCCAAACCGGCTCGCAACAGTTTTCGTCGACTGCATTCCGCATTCCTAGCGACAGCTTTCTTTTTTCTTCTTCTTTTCTTTCGCGACAATGTAGGCATGCCACATACGTTACAATACTAGATACAAATTAGATTTGGTAAATTAAAATTGAAACACCGCCAAAAAGCTGAAATTACTGCTCAACAGCGAAATTTGGATTTAATAAAACGAAATATGCTAAACAATAAAACCATTTACAAGGATCTCTAGAGATTACAATTGCGTTGCTGGAGCCCGGAACTCGGTAAGTCAATTGCAATTGCAGACATAGCAGTGTGTTCTTCTTTTCTTATGCCCACAATCAGTCTTGGGTAGTAGCGCGCTACTTGTAGCATGCTACATTTTTCGTGTAGCGAGCTACTTTTTTATAACGCTAAACGTAGTTGTAGCATGCTACATTTTTTGTAGCTGTAGCGATAAAAGTAGCGCGACTTTTGTCGCTACTTTTAGAAACGTTTGTGCCAATTATTCTACTGTTCCGAGCCGATATTTTTCCATTTTCACCATCACGAATATCAGTGGGAATATCACTGTTCATAATTTTTTTTTGCATCCTATTTCACATTGAACCGTTTCTCCGAAGGTCTATGCTCTCCCCCTCACACTAGCCCACGAGGAATGGATGGACAATAACACTTGTCAACCCTCTAATCCCATGTTTCCGACTTCGGGCACGTACGAGGTGTTGGATCGGGTGAACCTGCGACTAATTGCCATCTTGAATAGTCTTGTTCGTGTATTGGAGGTGGACACTGGACAGTGTTGGTTTGTGTTGCGTTTCTGTCGTAGTGCATCGGAATACCGAATATCGGAAAAAATATTTATTGTGACTGAAATTTGTGACATATCGTTAATTATTATTAATTAGGAAGTCATCGTTGTATAATATTAATATGTCCGAGATGTGTGTTGAAAAGGTAGGCCTACTCGACTTATTGGCAAAATATGTCAACATTTCCCAGACGTCTACAACTGCAATACAAGGTAAAGAATAATGAAGCCTATCATCTTATGTTGTAATTATTTATTATTTTCCAGTTATTTTAAATAATTCGTGAAAGGACGCTTAAAGTACAAAATGAATTGCTTGAATAATCGTTGTTCTTAAGGAAAAGAAAATGCATGATATCAGGCTCTTCAACATTAGCGATTACGATTGCGATGAAAAAAATATAAGGTGGTTGACCAGACCCATTGTAATCAATGTGCGTGGTGAATGAATAATAGTAAAACTGTAAATTCCACATGGCTCCAGTAGTGTAACACGTGGGTATAGATATTTTGTAAATGGGCGGGGGTGGACGGAGTAAATAAGGGGGGAGGGGGGTATGGCAATGTACAAACCGATACGAAATAAAGTTGGTCGAGTAGCCTATTTCAGCCCCTAGCCCCCCTTGGCCTATACAGCTCTGGGTCGTCGCTGGAGTTGTTTATTGTCTGACGTTGCGTAAGAGGAAAGAGGTACACGAGAAGGGAGTAGGGATACAGGTTCCAGACACATAAAAATACATACTTCATTTGTCTGAAGGTTCCAGAGTACCTATTATTCACAGCAAATCAAATGCTAGGTTACAAAAGCAAGTACGCGCTGCGTGGTGGCATATAAAACGAGAACGGCACGTTTTGAGACACAAAGATCGATAAAATCGTTAAAACGTCAATAAAAACAAATGTAGCGTCAAAGTAGCGCGCTGCATTTTTTTCGGGCGCCGATGTAGCGACGCTACATTTAAAATAAAGTAGCGAAAAAGTAGCGATGCTACTTTTTTTGCCAAGTAGCGGTAGTTGTAGCATGCTACTAATTAAAAGTAGCGAACCCAAGACTGCCCACAATTGCATCTCATGTCATTATGTATTTTCTAGTCAGCCAGTAGAGCTGGGACTCCTGTTCCCTCCGATCCATGCCACCCGGCATTTTGTCCCTTTCATCTTTTAGATATGTACATTCAAAGAGATGCCTCCTGTCTTGTTCTCCGACCCCACACATCCTACATATGCTGGATTCGAAAACCCCAACCCTATGTAGGTGCTTGGCAAGCAGGTCATGTCCAGTCTGAAGCCGGATCTACATTGCAGTGTGGGGTAGGTGTTTGGGTGTCTAGCACTTTGCCATTGGTCTACAGTTATTTAAGAAATGTTGCTTTGTCTGTTTTAATAGTAATGTAATTGTGAAGCATTGAAGAAACACAAAAAGCTCATAAGTTTTGTTTAATTTGCAGTGAATCAACATCACAATGTCATCTAGTACATCAGTAAACCTCTTGTGTTTCGCTTTAATTGTTCTGCCCACGAGTCAAAGTTCCCTCCTGAAGCATACAAACTTCTGAACTACATGAAACAATAAACCTTGGAGATACTAATAGCGTATTCGATTGGCTGCACTTTCATGCACTCAGTGCGCACTGAGTGCGACTCGCGTATTCGATTGGGAATGTCCGTGCGCACTCAGTGCGACTTTTCGTATTCGATTGGGAGTATGCACTAGAAAAGTGTTGCACTACAGTGCACTGGCTTCAGACCGCAGTGCAGTGTCATTTTGAAAACATGGACGCGCGAAAGCGTTTGGCTCTAGTGGAGCTTTTAGTCTTCGGAGAGTAGCGACGAAGATGAACTACTCTTGTTTGAGTATTTAAGAAATGAGAAGACTGTTAAAATATCAGGATTTATAACAAACGTTGTCAATCAATATTCCGATGAGGAAGTTTCTAGTTTACCGGTATCCTAACCTACAAATCAACTCTGGCGCATGCATTTAACAGACCTTTATTATTTTATAAAGTGGAATGTGTTGCATTAAATCTACTAATGCCACATATTATTGTTTTATTATGACTGGAGGTAGGCCTATATACATTAATATTTAATACTGGTAACAAGTAGGCCTAGGCCAAGGTCTGGGCCTAGGCTAGGGCTAGGCCTACATAATTAAGCTTTTCCTAAGCCTAGGTCTAGGGCCCCTACATAACCAAGATTTTGTCTAGCCAACTCAGCCCTGGGCTAGTCCTAGCCGACAAGATAAAATGCCACCGTATGTAGGCTATGTCACACAGTAAAATATTATCATTTTCTGTTTCAATTTCTAAAACCATTTGAATAAACGCTTCTGACATTTCAAGGGCACTCATGGTGTTTTTGGCGCTAAAACATATACAGATATAGCGAAGGGATACCACACTACGAAAACGAGATTTGAGTTTCGTGCCAATCCTACCAACCATGCTGTTCAGTTGGGAATTGCACTTTCACAGAACTCGTGTAGTGCAATGACGTCATTGCACTAGTTGAGTGCGCACTCGGTGCGTGCCAATCGAATACGCCAATCAGATACTAGTCCCCGTAGATGATGGGTTCTGCTTTTAATCCAATTTACATCGGACTAGGGTAACCTTTATCTCCACACCCCACTGCAAGGAGAGCTCGCAAGTCACAACACCTAGTTTTGAACAGATATCTACATGATATTGAGACAGTACGGATAAATGAAAACACGATAAAAATGAAAATAAAAGAAAACAAACCCTCAGCTAGCTCAACTTTGGGTTGTTGGTAGAGCACAAAAAATATATGAAAAGTTGTTGTTGCTTAAATAAAGTATGAGATTATGGTTGTAGGATAATAGGAATAAAAAAAATAGAATAGTATAAAATATAAATCTTAAGGTTTAATTCATTGACACAAAAAGTTACACATACAAGGAAACACAAAAAAAATGAAATATATAAACAAAAATGAATGAATGAAAACAAAAGTCTGAAATAAATATCGTTATTACTATTCTACCTCCCTATGGCCATAGTATAGGTAAAAAAAAGTATAACGATACCTGTAGGCCTACTGTTGTTGGCTGGAGATGGCTTGGTTGACGGCGATTGTGATGGTGATGATGATGATCGATGACGATTAGGTAGATGCAGCCGGAGAGCGTGGTTGGTTAATTGTCTTTGGTGTTGTCGTCTATTGTCTATAATTGCTGATAGTTCTATAATTGCGTGATTGTTGTATTGTTACGTTGCGTTCAATTTTACTTCTTCCTTAATTAATTACTTTTATGATTCGTATTATTATTCTAATTTATATTTAAATCCACACGTCCGCACACTCACACGCACTCGGCTCGCCGGCCATTGTCTCTGTATTCTTCCTCGGCCAGCGGCCGCCTTACTTCTAAAAAAACTACCTCCTCGGCCAAAGGCCGTCTTCCTTCTGTCAAACCGACTTATTCGGCCCGCGGCCGTCTTCCTTCTGTCCTTCGTCTCTCAGGACTCCGGCTACAAACTTGCCCCTGTGTTCTTAGGGCGACCAATCAGAAGGCTCATAATTAGTGACGTCATGGAAGATTTTGAATTTGGTTTACCCTATGGTATTTATAAGATATAATTATATAGAACCAAATTTATTGTCATGTATTTATCTCAGCCCCTGGTTACAAACTGAATAGCCAAACATTGATTTTTTCTTCCTTGATTGTTGCGGACCCACCGCCTGGCAATCCGCCACAGTACCTCCCCCCAGTATCGGAGGGTTGTGACGATACGGAGAAGTGTGGACCAGCTGGGCGGGAAAGTGAACGCGCTTGACGGATGTTTTTGCATTTGACGGAGCGGTGGGTGTACCGATGATGGTGGTTGATGAGGGTGTGATGTTGTTGTTGTTGTTTTTGTTGTTGTTGCTGTTGTTGTTGTTGGAGGAAGCGACAAGGATGTCGTCGATATAGACGTAGCAAAAATCGAGGTCCCGTAATACCTCATCGATAAAACGTTGAAATGTTTGAGCCGCGTTTCGTAGGCCAAAACTCATAAACGGAAACTCAAATAATCCGAAGGGAGTAGTGATCGCCGTCTTGGGAATGTCTTCAGCAGCAACAGGAATTTGATTGTACGCTCGCACTAAGTCAATGGTTGAAAAGATACACTTGCCTGAAAGATTCTGCGTGAAATCCTGGATATGTGGAACTGGATACCGGTCCGGAATAGTCCTGGCGTTCAAAGGGCGGTAATCTCCACAAGGCCTCCACTGATCACCTTTCTTTGGAACAAGGTGGAGAGCTGCGGACCAACTGCTAGATGACCGTCGCGCGACGCCTGTTTTCATCATACTGTCAAACTCCCGTTTCGTGATTTTTAGGCGGTCTGGCGCAAGACGTCTGGGCCTGCACGAAACCGGTGGCCCGGGCGTCGTATTGATGTGGTGTTGCGTTTGGTGTTTTGGCATTGTAGGATTGCCACTTGGGCGTGTGACTTCCGGAAACTGTGCGAGTAACGCGTGAAAGGGGGACTGAAGATCACTGTTGCGCGAAATTACCTTGACGTGTACTAGCGCGCCAGTAGATAGTTTTCCTGGAGTTGTTAATGTAGTGACGTTGTCAACCAATTGCCGTCGGCGCACGTCAATGAGTAGACTGAAATGCGCCAAAAAATCTACACCGATGATAGGCTGATCGACGTCGGCGACAATGAAACGCCATGTGAAATCACGTCGGGGTCACCAATATGGTATTTATAAGATATAATTATATAGAACCAAATTTATTGTCATGTATTTATCTCAGCCCCTGGTTACAAACTGAATAGCCAAACATTGATTTTTTCTTCCTTGATTGTTGCGGACCCACCGCCTGGCAATCCGCCACAACCCTAACTAGGGGGGTGTAGTGGCCTAAAAATGGACTAGCCTGGTACTTAGCCTTGAAGTGGAAGCTCTCACCCTCGGCGTGGTAACCACCTCTGACCTCCCCTCCAAGACAAATACCAGACCGTCATTAAAAATGTCAAATAATTTAGAAAACTGATACCCTTCTGAGAGGTTTCCCTTGACTTGGCGCGCATATGGCTTTTAAGAACACCCAAGCCGTGTGGGACAAGCCTGTACCGTCTCAATATGTTTAGAATCTATGAGATTTCAACCCAATCTATTCAGCTTAGAAGACAATGAAGGGAAATGCTATTGTTTGATTTCTTTCTAAAGATAGTACACGTGTAATAAGTATAATACTAAAATAATAAAAATATAGGCTACAATCTGGAATAGGAAATTGGTAGCATGCACACAAATTAACTATATTAAACAGATTGATTATTTTGTTTATTATTAGTACTGTATTTATTTTTCAGTGATACACGATTGCTTCTTTTATCCAAACTATGGTAAAATGGACCATGTCCTGGGGTAGGGAAGACTCCAGTTAAACACAGTTGCACATTGCTAACAAAATAGTTCTTCATTTGCAAAGACCAGCAAATTAATTTTATAACTACATTGATCTAGGACATCCAAATATTGAGTGTTCTTTTGATTGTACAAAACAGGAGTTGATAATAATTGTAGACCATTTTAGCCAACTCGTGTAAGTGGGCACACAGAATGTGTCGGCTTTCCTTTCAAAAGAGCCGGTGTCGATAATGTGCTAGATGCGGTCACAACTTTACCTTGCCATATTTGATGAAATTCTGCTAAAAATCATAAATACTTGATGCATTTGACCTATTACATAATACTAATTAACATAGCTAAAAATTCCATATACTGTACACATCATCATGGCAAAGAACGATGAATCGATGATGCATGACATCATAACTTTCTGTTTAAACGAATCGATCATTGTTACTAACATTTTCAATAATTACAATTTACAATACACATACCATATCCAAAGATCTATAGCAAAAGAACATTTTGTTGTAATCAAAGTGTGTCTTAAAAAGGTAGAATGAAAATAACATCGAGTCTTCCCTACTGGATGGTAAATTTGTTGAGGTACGTACGATAGTCTCTCGTTAATTCAAACTGATAATTCAACTAGCAGTGGTCATTGGAGAATGCTTAGTGTAACTGTTAATGGTCTTTTAGTTTACAATTGGGGTTTATCCCTTGCAATTTGAATTGAAGAGAGACTACTGTAATTACTAATTTGTATGTTAAATTTACACTTTTGGTCACATATAATTAAGATGATACTAGCAGTGTTGCTATCATGCGTGAATACAATTATTTAGTACTGCTCAAGGTACTTAATGTTTACGCCATATAGAATATACCTTCAACTTTCGTTCATGGCCAACATCTCCACTATCACAACCAGTCATCAATCAACAATCCTCCATCAAGATCTAGATGTGTTTTCACTATACACTTTATGAGATGGGATATAAATATGCCTAGATATAGACTAAAGACTAGAATAATGTAAAAATATGTACAACTTTCACAGTGAAAATGAAACAAATAGAACTTGAGAAGCTCAGCAAGTTGAATATCAGAACGGCCTAATAACTAGGCAGAAAAACATCAACTGGTTTGGCATATTCTCTCACATATGGGAAACTGTATTTTCCGGACTTTGTGGTTTACCCCCTGCCCTCCCCTCCCCTACCTGTCAATTACTCAAGACATCAAATTAGTTTAATGTTGGTGCAATAACAGTGCATTGCAATAAATCATTTTTTAGTTGTGCCAAGATAACTTTTCTTGTTGAGATTTCAATACATGTGTAGTACTAGAAACTTAACAAACTGCAACTATGTACCAGTAATACATTCCTTCTTTTAGATGGTTTGTCATGACATGACAAACACTAAGTGCACTTGAAGAACTTATGCTTATTTGGTTCAGTTTGAAATGCAGGTAGCTGTGGAATGGAGTTGGTGTTTGCATAACAGTTTAATGATTAAAGAATTCCTAGGATGTGAATTAACTCATCTACATTGGATGGACATGAAGTACCGGTAATTAAATGCAGGTGCCCATCACACAACATACAACATATTTTGTGATAGTGGTAATTTGTGTAGGCCTATGCTTTCGCACATAGGACATAACGTTACCTACAAATTTCAATGTGTGTAAAGTGTGTTTCATAAGATACATAATGAGAAACTTTTAACTGTACACATATAGTAGGTCTACCTATTACATACGGGCACCTTTCATTAGTAGATTCACGTAAATCATATTTCATAACCGAATAATGTTAATTACAGAAAAGTGCTACTTTAGAGCTTTAGGTTTGGATTCACCAAACCTTTAGTCCCGAGACTTTTTGCGACAAACATGCCGACTGGTACAAGACATACATTTTGTGGGCATGTTCTGTAAAGCGGACTGGATGCCCGGGCTGGTCATTCTTATTGTCATTGTCATTGGTCGGACAGATCGATTTACGGTACATGACCTTAATGTAATGTTTGTTGAAACCATGGTAACCAATCCGAGATTATTAAGTAGGAAATTAAGAAAATTTGGTGAATTCGAACCTTAGTATCCTTTAGTAGGTATTCTGGATAAAAATTAACACTAACAGTCTAAAAATGCTATGTACGTAGAACTAATTAGTAACCCAGTGTAATTTATTTTCACAAAAACACATTGTAAACTTTTAATTTACAATTTAATTGTTTTAAGGGGGTGTGCTGACACAAAACATGCCTATCCCCTCAGGTTGTGAATATAATAGGGTTGGTCCTACACATGTTTATTATTAGTTCTACATATATGCCACTGGAAACAATGTGATACGCTCTTTGTGCATTAGCACACTACAATACGTAGCCTACAGTAATAAAGAAATAATCATACACTAGGTACGCCATCTACAACATATACAATCAAACATCGGGTGGACGGTGTTAGCACATTTCTGGCCAACTGAAATATTGGAATGCTATAAGTGTTGCTGTGGCAACTGTAGGCCTATGGCAGTACTTGCAATAAAAATGTAGAAACGGCCCACCCCTAATTTAAAGTAACATTTTGAGGATACAATTTTTGCCATATTACTGTATTTCAGTTGGGTTTCAGTTCAGAATGATTTTAGAACTGTACTTGTTAAACTGCTTAGATCAAAATATGTACCCTATTATTCTAACATGGTAGTGTAGCTATTAGCTAGCTCAGCAGTGACATATGTGCATGCAACTGCCAAGTAGTAAGAGCACCAGACTATTTGTATGCCCCGTGCAGTACGCTATAGACGGCACTTTCTCAGGGCTTTTGTTTAACATACCGACTCTTTTAACAGACAAGTTGTCAATAACATCCAAAAGGTGATCCAGAATTAGTTTATTCAAAGAACATTCTACATTTTTAAGTTCAGTAGTCAATATAGTATAAAATAAACCAATATAAAAATAACCCAAGGAATGGAAAAAAGATCCATAGGGAGCTTGCAATAATGAATAAAGTAACTAATAGTTTTGCACATGGTGGCCAGTGCTGAGGGCCACTGGATACATTTCTATAAGTTCACGGTTCAACCCACGATTCAAGGTTGGATTATTGTAGACAACAAAAGTTTTTTAACTTCTAATGTGGATTCAATTCCATTACTACTTGGCTTAGGAATAAGTAAACGGTGACTTTGGAGCCGTCCTAGCAACGAAGCACTCAATAAATTCAAAGTTGTTCTGAATCGGCCTTGTTGATTCTGGCATATATCCGCAGGTGTTCGCACTGTCCAATCACTGATTCATATGTTTCGTATTTGAAATATCGATCTTTGATTGGTTATCGCTCACTCGTCGATGGTGTTCGAAGCCTACAGGGTTGGTTTAGTCACTTTAAATTAAAGTCCCCCACTGCAAATCAGTTTAGTTACTGAGTGGGTAGACTCTAAATGTGAATTTATTTTATTTATTTTATTTTTATGCAATTACCAGTTCAAATGCTTTCAAACTTTGGTTCTTTATTTTTTACTAAAAAGATTAAAATACGTATAAGAAAACAACTCCGTCTCGTCCCCACTCCAGGCTTGAAGTTAACAATTGCACGAATTATCTTTCTTGTAAACTTTATCGAATTGGACCTCGGTGTGTTAAATACTGCCATATTCCGTGGAAAGTCTACGTGCGTTTTCTGTGGAGAGATCAAACGTAAACACACAATTTGGACCTCACTATCACTATGGCTGCCCAATGAATCTGGAAATATAGTAGTGATGACAAGACATTAAATAAATAATATAAATTGAAACATCCATATTTGATGGGAAGGTTACAGAAGGAAAAACTTACAATTATCAGGGTTATACGTATGTAGTAGTAACATATTGTAAACCAGTACGTACTACAATAGTAGAACATGTTTCTAATAATACAATATACATATTACAGTGCAGAACCCTAGAACTTATTACATTACACCATGAGCTAAGATAGTGGTCACCACTAAAGGCATTCATTCAAGTTTCAAATTACACTGCAGTGCTTATCATCATTTGCAGTTTGCGAAACAAGGTGTCCAGGTGGGTAATTTTTGTTTTACACAACTGTAACAAAACTTACTTGAGTGTAGGTTGCACACTAGTGTTGTGTCCTTAATACTAATCAATCACACAACTTAGAACAATATTTTATAACATGATCAAAGGCTTAAAACTGAACATGTACTTTACACAATTGTCAATTGGATTCAGGTTTTACAGACATAGTCCGGCTATGGTTTTTTGTTTCTATACGTACACCCTTTCACATTACACCCTAGAATCACTGAATTAGCTTGTAGTTTACAACAAGTGGAATGGTATGGGATTCTTCAAATGAGCTCTTGTCGTATCGTATTTAGTATTTTACTGCTACAGTATTCTTTGAATCACTAGACCTATGGATATTGTGTACAGTACAGTGCTCGAAATTATTGGCAGCCCAAAACGTACTCGGGCTGCCACTTGTATACACCTAGGCAGCCCGACAGGTTGCCTTAAATTTCACATACAAACACATTATTAGTGTTTTTTCTAAAATCAAAAGTAAAGAAAAGTCTAAAACCAAGAACGCATCATAGACGATGACACTTTAAAGCTCAAGCAGCACTGAATTGCAATTAACATGGCAAATTAATCATGATCATATAATTCATATTCATTTTTTATACTGTAATTGTTTGTCATTATTGTCATAACATAATAGCAGAATAGACGTCATCTTTTCGGTTGTGAAAGGATGAAGAGGGAACTTGACGCGATGCCAGATGGCATGACATATGTACAGAGGGAGTCCGGTCTCTATTGGTTAGCACGACAACGCATCATGGCCGAATAGACCAATTGCGGGCATAAGTGAAGAAGAAGAAGATAACATATTAATAAAATAAAAATTTACATTTTCTTCACAATGATTAAAAAACAAAAAATACAATTTGAAATGTTAATTAGGTAATAAACGAAAATATTATTTAAAAAAATCGGGCAATTCAATTCTTAACCGGGCTGCCAAAAACTATAAGACAGTAGCCCGAAGGCCTGCTGTATATAATTCCTAATTTGGAGCACTGATTGTGTACATATTTTATTTTACTCACATTCATCATAGTCCAAAAAAAGAAGAATTTCAGTAGGTGACAAATTCTTGATTCAGAATGTCTGTTAAAGATGTTACTTAAATTACACAACATCAATGTCCTGTGGTTTGACAAACGTGGTAGGGGTAGTCTCGAATCTTTGTACTGACGTGACAAAAAACTTGATTTGCTGCCATTTCCGGCAATTTTATGAATTGATAAAAATTACGTACCACTATTATCCAGTGGCACATAGAGTACTACGCATCTAGAATGGCACGTATCTGAACATGAAAAAAGTATTTACCCTACCAACACAATATTTTCTTGGGAGATGCAAATAAATATCTGGGGGATATCGAAAAAAGACCATTTGGGTTTCAATATTCGCCTAAGGTGGACACAGTGAGGCCGAGCTACCATCCACAACATCTGAAACTAATTTGTGTTTTGTTTCCAGTCTTGGGTCAGAGAGGTCTGTGTGTAAGATGCAGTTGTGGGCTCCACACAGAACTAAAACCATGAGTGTGAAAATGCCAGAGATAAGCTGATACTAAAATGCCATTACTCCACACTTATCTGTACAGTGAATACGATCCTTTGATTCATACTTCAACACATTTGTCCACAACAGAAGTAAAACACTGTGCAAGTGTGCAGCCTATAATCGAGTAATGTTTCAACTAGTAATGGAATGTTCAAAATTTTCAATAGATTTTTGACAATTTTATCAGTATGAACACTACATGTCATGTTGGTTATGATTGAATATAGATAGACAGACGTAGGTTGAGTAGATTAGTTTCATTTCCCTTCCATGCCGATAGTATGTTTGGGTTACTGGAACAAACCTCAGTTGATTGCAGGAGGTCTTGCATTCACTGAAGATCTTTTAACGGAAATATAAGTTTAGTACAGTAAGTAGGCCCTACCGTACTTTTTTATTCCAAGTTATAGCAACTGCCAATTGTATCCGTTTCTTTTTTTGCACTTGCTAGTGGCTCACTAACTTCACTATGGTACATATCATGTTATGTAGGTACCATTACTAAATAAAAACCTTGTAACCAGTGGCAGTAGTCCATGTTTTATTCCTTGCCCTGTCAGGTTTGTAGATGTAGGAACATAACAAACCATGTGCCCAAACAAACGTAGGGCCCTTAGGCCTAGTAAAATGTCACAAGAAAGAAACAATTTAGTTATAGGCCTAAATGTTATGATGTATCGGCCTATAAAACAAATTTCTTTTCATGCAATCAACAATTGATTAAAGAACCTGATGAAATTCATCAGTTTCTTAATCTATGGATGAACTCACGTATAATAATGTCAAACTTTTTTTTAAATTTACAAAAAATTTCATGAAAAATTGCAACCAAAAATGCTAGGCCAAATGAAAGTTCCCATCACTAGTCTTGCCTCTTTACAATACGCAATTATGAAAATACCAACTTAGAACAACTGCATCAGGTACCAAGTAATACAATCAATTAGTACCATACTATGCCTGTTAGTATCGGTCTAATAGAGCACCATGAAAATGGCGTAGTATCTCTGCATCAAACAACCATACATTTAATATGAAACATTATGGCGGTCTACATGTACACAACATGTTGGAGTTGCCATGTCATGTTGATGGGCTGTTAATGAATGGAATTTCATGTCCCTCAGTGAGGTCAGAGACACCAAGAAACGTGCCCATTAAATAGACTACGTAAAACCAAAATCTGTGTAGGCATACAGTGGAACTTCTTTCTATGGATAGTACATTTCCAAGTACTAAGTTTAAAGTTTAAAAGTTTAAATAAGAACATTTTACATCCTAGTTGGCCTACAGTTTACGATTTTGTCTAGGTAGGTATCATTGATTTTGAATTTTAGCACATGCCTATTTCAATGCTCAGAATAGTACCAGCCTACATTGAAATTGAGATTTTTCTTTTAAGATACCTGCCTTGTTTCAAAAATGACAAATGTATTTTTTAACTCTAGGCCTACTGAAAATTGTGTCTACCTGAATTTTTACTGGTGTGTAGGCCTACTGTACTGGTATACGCGTCTCGAGACAACCTTAACAGATGCTTACGATTGATTCGTGGCTAACCACGAGCCCTCTGAGACAAGTCGGGCGAATGGCGTACTGATCACTGATTGGCTATGCATTCCTGGTCTATGATGAAAACATCTGTAAGGTTGTCTTTAGAGACGTGTGACTTATTTCACGTTGCTCTATTTCACAAGGCCTACACTCAACAACTATGGCTCCAACATTATTACAGAGCTATTAAAAGTTAATAAAATCACACACAACAATCTATCATACTTGGAAACTGTCAGGTCTGTGACCGTTCCTAACAAAAGTCATCAGAGAGGTGCAAGTGTCACGTGTCGGTACTACTGACTCGTACCTTATCTACCCATCAAGTAAGAAAGTAACATTTCTAAATGAATGTGTAGCCTATTTAATATCTATCCACTCAATTTAGTGAAATCCATCTTTCGGTGAGACGTACAATTACAAACATACCTAATGTATCCAGTTGCACAGTTTTACAGAGTTTTGAGCCGTTATTGCGGCGGTGCAGTGTCACGGTCACACGTAGTAGAGCCTGACTCGCGAGGTGGATACGAGGAGATCGTCGTCAAAGAACTTAGTCTCGATGACTACGTTTCCGTTGAGCACGTTGGCGGGCATCATCTGCGATTCGGGCGCTGCCTCGATCAGCGACTGCCACGTGTTGGTCGAGTTGGGAATAACGAAGCCGAACTCGAAGAACCATTCTTCCAGGCACCGACCCTGCAATAATTGATAGGCAGCCCGTTTTGTTACTTTGACGACCAATTCTGATGAACATTCCCTTACATTTTGCAGCAATAATAAGCCCCAGTAATGGAAACGGCATTGTGCATCACGTCGTAAGATAACACATGGCATAAGCAGATGACACTTTTTTAATCATAGCTAGGCTAGTTGTTAGTAGGCCTAGTTATAGGCCCTACTTGTCAGGATAGCCTAGGCCTATTCTGTATCGGCCTGAAACAAAAACCATCAAGGTCAGACTAGAACCCGGCAACTAAAATGATCCATGTAATGACAAACGTAACTGTAGCCTAACGATAAAGCTAGTTTCCTTATTATGACGTTATACACGATGCCATTCCCGTTACCAGAGCTTATTATACCCAGTAACTGTAACGGGTATATAGGCCTATACAGACAGGGGGGGGGTCTTACTGGGAGAAGACATGGGGAAGCTGGGGGAGTGGGTTACGGTTAATACGATGAGTTTAAATATGGGGAAGTGCAAGTGTGTAAGGTTTACAAGAAAAAAGCAGGGAAGAAAAGGTGGACCGACGTACGAGATTCAGGGACAATCGCTGGAGAGAGTGGAGGTGATAAAGTACCTAGGGGTGTGGCTTGCGGACACGTTGGAGTGGGGGGAGCAGATTAGTAGGTTGGTTGGAAAAGGAATAAGAAATATTATAAACTTTGTAATGAGGGTGCTGAGGGGAGGAAGCAGTGAAATAAGGGAGCATGCTTACAGAGCACTGGTGAGGCCAGGTCTGGAGTATGCATTGCAGCGGTGGTCTGGGATCCACATGATGCTAATGGTGAATTCACGACCTTGCGTTGCGCTGAGCTGAGCGTTGGACTTTGTTGCGTTGCATGGAGTTTATCATCTGTTCACGACCTTGCTTTAAACCACAGCCTTCTTTACGGGTCAAACCGCGGATTCAAGGTCTACTTGATCTCTGATCAAGTGGACCTTGTGCGGATTGAATCGACGTTCGAGAAGGCTGTGCTGTGAAACCGAGTATCCCGGATCATACATGCCGCGAGGATCAAGAAGGCTTTGCTTTGCGTTATTGCATTCGAAAGTTGAACTAGAATCAATGTTTGCAGCATCGCACAGTCGCGCACTGATGATGCTCATGATTGGCTGCTAGGACTTTGAAGTTCAAAGTTGCGTAGCACAACGCAAGGTCGTGAATTCACCATAAGGGGAGAGATGCTTTGGAGGGGGCACAAAAGAGAGCGGCGAGAAAGGTGCTTAGAAGGGCGAAGAGATGGGTGGAAATAGAGCTGGGGGATGGAAAGGAAGAGGAGAGAGTATGAGAGTGTAACGGAATTGGTCAGAGAGCTAGGTTGGGAGTCGATCGAGGACAGAAGGTGGAGGGATCGGCTGGGAAAAATGTACAGAGTAGGGTGGTAAGGAAGCATGAGGGATGGGAGGAGTTAAGTAGGGCGGTTGATGGAGCCAGTTATAGAGGAAAGGGGGATCATGGAAGATAGAAAGAAGGAGGACGGGTGTGGGCTAGCGTGGCTGTAGGAGGACGGGCGTGGGCGAGTTCTCCTTTCTGGGAAGGACAACTGTCGAGTGGAACCGGCTGGATGGGGAAGTCGTAGGGCAAAAAAAGGTAAGGGCTTTTGTGGACAGGCGAAGCCTAAATCCAAACCCAGGTCGATGGAGGAGGTGAAAGGCGACGGTCCTGGGAAAGGAAGGAGGATGGAAGTAAGGGGGGTGATGGAGGGGAAGGAAGCAAGAAAACCAGAGAAGAATGAGAAAAGGAAAGTGGGTATTGGAGGAAGAAGGAGGAAATGGGAAAGGAGGGATGAAGGAAGAAGCGAGTCTCTTGCCACCGGCTTACGACCAACAGCGAGGAGGATGACAACAACTATGCACCACGGCCAAACTTGTCGTTGCCATAGGCCTAGATTGCCAGAACCAATTACAATTTAGATTGGGACTGCATTCTAGGCTGGGCCTGTAGACGATGATAATATTAGATCCGTCTGTTATTGGGAACCAATTACCCTATTTTATTATGCATTGCAGCACTTCCGGGTAGACCTATCACTAGAGTTGCTACATAGGCCTACAATTCCTGGTTGGGGCATATTTTATTATTATCATTGTTGTATTCATGTACTTTTCACATGTAGGCTTTGGACATTTGAATTTTAACTAGATTTTAGATTGGGGTCATGACAATTCCTATACTTTTGTGCTTATGTGAAGTCTTTGGATTCTAATAAGATGAAATTAAAAAAATGAAATGGCCTTAGGCTAGGCCTCGGCTTAATTTACTGAGTTCACCTTAAAGAGGACCTTCTGCTCGAGACGGAACTTTTCCATGGGCTCCACAGACGAGAAGTTGATCTCTCGGGAAACAGCGCGACACTTTAGTATCTTCTTTGGGACTCTGGCTTCATGCTCTTGTTCGGCTAGAGAAAGGTCAACATTACCCTGCCAAAGAATGCGAGAACTGTCTACGTCGCGCAAAGTCATCCAGTTTACCTGGAATCCACGAAGGATATCCTCGGCTTTTGGAGACATGCTTGATTCACTGTCCACAAAATATTAAGAATAATACCGGCGTATGTTTCAACCTAACCTAGGCCTAGGGTGACACCTTGTTTGTTGGTATGCGGTAAGGTTATAATGACAGACGCTTGGTCAAAAATTCACATTTGACCTAGCCTAGCCCTTGCACTTTCTAGTCCCTCCGTCACACTTCCTAGCTAGGTTACTATACGTTTAACACGCACGGAGGTTATAGACCCTGTATTACGCACTAATATCAAATCAATCATTAAATCATTAATCCAAACTAGGGCTCAATCTAATCAAAAACGCCATGCGCTTTTAGGATGCTATCAACGAATCAGCTGCGCTTGCGAGGACACCTACACCATGGCTACCAACAAATCTGAAAAAACACCAAACTGGCATTGTGGTGCAGCACAACCGAAGAGTACTACTACCTTACCGACCTATGACACAACCAATGCACAACCAAGCTAACCAACCACACAGAAAAAAAACTAACAACACGAAGTAAGCACCGACCCAAGGAACCACCTACGTTTCTCATATCACGTGACTAGAAGCACGTTGACCCGTGACAATTTGACACTTGACAGTGAAAGTAGGTGGTAAGTTGATAATTAATGCCTAGGTTTTAGGCCTTCTAAAAGGTTCCTAATGTTAACGAGTCGGTGAATAGTAATCAGCACGTTACCAATGTAAACTGATAATGAACTTTCTTTTCATTGCTACACGATGACATCATTATAACAGTTACAAAAGGTAGGGCCTATGCCTAGGCTAACCTAAGGCTGAGCAATGGAAATTTTAGAGGTTATGAGGAAATGGAAAAGAATTTTGGAGAACTATTTTACTTACAGAAGAACATTTATTCTAATAATAATTGTATTCGGCTTAATTTTGTATCTTGGTCCAAGTGTACTACGTTATTTAACTAGTAAACCCATCCCCGTTGAAGATGTTGCTGAGCTTTGTTTGAACGATCGACTATCTACATTTTATTTGAATTCATTGGAGTACAATGTCAACATTCGCCACTATCCTTTGCAAGAAGAAGAGAAGGGTTATTTAGCATTTATTGGCAATGGGGTATTTGGAGTAGTTATTGAAAAAGACAGTCCTTTATACATTCGCAATGGTCGGACACTATCGCTGCCAGTTTACTGGCACCCATTTCTTACGGTTGAAGGCGAATTTGGTTCTCCAAATGAAGCAACAGTGGTTAACTACCTTGAAGGTGTGACATATAAATACCAATGCTACAGCAGTGGCGTATACGTCTCATACCAGTTCTACGCACATCGTACGCTGCCGTCTGTACTTGTACAGGAGGTAAAAGTGACCAATCCAAGCAGTCAGAACCTCAAACTCAACCTGGAGCAAGCCCAGTTGACCAACTGGCCAACAGCTGTGATACAAACTGTCAACATCCAAACGCTTCTAGGAAAACAGGATTACCAGGTGAGTCAATACCTAGGGTAATTATTTAGTGCCAGTACTGGGGCATATAGGCCTAGTAATTACATTAAGGAACTTCTATTGTCAGTTTGCTGTAAAACATTTCATCAATATTCAATCGCAGAGTTTCTTCAAGGAAAGAAAATCCAGAAGTAGCTAGGCCTAGGCCTACCGTAAGTAGATTGTAAATACTAAAATTGATATTAGACCCCAGTGGTGCATATACGAGCGTATACGCCGTATACACACTGCTCCGGCTAAAAAACGTTTGTAGGCCTATACACACTGATTTTGGTTATGATACGAGTGATACGCAATGATAAGGTTGTAACTTGTAATATGCCTCGAATGACTGACACATTATTCGCAATTGTCAGTTTTTCTCCGTTGGTAAAATTGTGCTCTCTGGCACTTGCATTTAATTGGCACAAGGTCTCAAATCCTCTCAGACCAGCCCTGGGTCTGGGATAGGGTTGCCATATGTCTCCCTTTCGGCGTGACTGTCCCGATAGTCAATTTTAAGTCCCGCGTCCCACCAATACACCAAGCGGGATACAATTGCACCGCTTGATAAAACATGTTGCGATATCTAATTTACAATATCATATAGGCCCTAGCCTATATCTGTAGTTCAGAACGAGCTTAGGCCTACATCAACAGCCAAGTATAAACAGCTATAGGCCTACCTATAGGCCTAAGGGCCACGGGTGGCGTGTGTGTCACCAAAAGTACTTCCCAAGCCCCAAAACTTATTTCTGAAGTCCTGAACAATTCTCGCCAGTGTTTCAATTATTTTTGGTGGTTTTCTGGTTTTGCACTACAAAAACTGCAGTATTTACGGATTGCATTCAGTTCGGTATTGGTTTCTAAAACACTCAGAACACACTCTAAAAGACTGTTTTTTTTTTTAAATCGCCTGCAGTGCCATTTTTTGGGGGGCAGAGCCCCCCAAGTCCTCCATGTCTTTTTGTCAAGAAAGATGTGTCCCTCCAACTTCCTGAAGCGTATAGGCTACGTAGACGTACTGGTAAATTTGGCACTACACCACTGTTAGACCCTATGTAGACCTACTTTAAATATTGTAATTTTGTAACGTAGGCTAAATTACTGTATATGTATTTGTCATATTTTATTTGTAAAAAACAATTATGAAATATTTACTATTTAAAATATTTTTGCAACCCACAGTTTTGGAAACACTGGTCTATATGGACATGTATTGTGTTGTAGTAATATATGTAATGTATGTAATATATGTAAATTATTAAATGAAGGGAAAAAAAGTGAACAGGTGTAGGTTTTCCCATTAAAAGTTGTGAAGATATTGATCTTGTTAAAATGCATTTCTTTGCCCTACTTGTCTCGTCTGCATTGGTGCACCTGCTGTCAATTAGGGCTGGGAGAAAACGTTTGATTGTGTACAAACGTTTATTTTTCCAAACTGTTAGCGTTTAAACATAACACCACAAAATGATACAAAACAATAAGTTTGAATTTACAGTAAAAAAATGTGCAAGGAAATAACATGGGTAAACAAATATTTATTTATTGTTGATTGTACCCTCCCCCTTTTGTGTCCAACTGTCTACTGTAATTTTGTCACAGAGCATGGTTAACTATGTGCAAAAATGTGTACACGTAGGGTTACCAACTTGGTTCACTTGGAATTCCGGACAAACGTCGATTGCGATAAAAAAAAGGGGGTCTGGGGCAAAACCCCAGCCGCCGGAGGCAAAATTTTTTTGGACCCTTTTTACCTTCAAAACAGCCGGACACGTAATTTAAAGATTCAATGACGGATATATATTTGGATTGGAATGTGGGATCAACTCCTACAATAATTATTAATAATGATAACGTAACTACAACTTAATTCTAGCATTTGGTTTAAATTTAATTTATAACACATAGGCCTACCTTTTGCATCTTTACTTTTTGAAAGAATACTTTTTTTCACTCCTTGCAGCTTTCAGAAGTTCTTTGTTTTTGGACACATGTTCAAAAAACTCCATACACGGAGAGTAAAGTAAGTAAAGAAGCGACAAACTAACTTTTATTCCAAGGTACCAACTGATGTACCAACTTCAGAGAAAAATCCCCAAATTAACTGGAATATACTCTAAAATACAATAAATATGTAGTGCAAAAGTGACTTTTTCACAAACTCCGGAAAAGGTGCCGTCCGGAATGAGGCAAAATTTCTCCTTCCGGACAAAGGCATCAAAATCTGGACTTTCCGGAGAAATTACCAACGGTTGGCAACCCTATGTACATTGTACATGTGTGGTCGTGTACACGTTTAAACGTTTACAAGACTCAGCTCAACTGCCAATCATCTACGTTTTGCTGTTTGGTCATACGTAATTGTATGTGATTTTCTTCAGACCAAGCTCAGAATTTGCTTCTCAACTTTGTTGCCTTTTGAGTATGAACAGGATGCGCCATCAGCATCGCCTTTTTTAGAGATGACGAAACCCAAATGTTTTACGACCCGGGTACCCGTTCACAATACCCGCGGGTTATCCAGGTAGTAAGTACCCTACTAGACCTAAATAAGTAAAAATATAACAAAATTAAATTAAATTAAAAACTAAAATCGAGATGTCTATCTGCCAAACGTCTAATTAGCCGAACAATAAAAATACATGGATAATTTTCCGTGGATCAGAAAGACAGTACCGTAGCCTACGTAGCTTGGTAGCTGCATCTAGGCATATAAATGTGAAGGAACCTACCCATCTATTGCATTGCATGTGAGCAACTTGGTATTTGGGGTTGGTTTATGGTGGTAAATTATGGATAAAAAAATGAAATAAATTTAATTTAATTTAAAAAATAAAATTAGTGGGGGTTTTTGTGTAATCCGGTAATGGAACACATACCCGTGCCCGGTTGGGTAAATTTTGGTAAATATTGGAAAGTAGGGCCTACATCTGCATAGTCTTGTGCAAGGGGGGGGGGGTGGCTGCCCCATTAGGATAGGTGTGTTTTTTTTTAGCAGAATAAGGCATTAGATCTAGATTAGAAAAGTTCCTGTTGTAAGAGGTGACAAAAATGGTGACGTATGACATAATGGTTCTAATACTATCTGAAGTCCTAGATTGGATTGACATTGGAATCAGCTGATTGGCCTCAGCATTACCTGTTGCCCTACCGCCAAGATTTTGGCTTTGTGACTGACCACTTCCATCAGCTTGTAGCAATGACATCACTGATATCCAAAAAGAATGTTGTCAAATTAACCCATTCAGCATACAACCTGTACTCCTCCTAATACGCTTAAAAACACTCTAAAAAACATGTTTTTTTTTAAATCGCATGCGGCGCTTTTTTGTGGGGGGCATCCCCACCACACCCCCCATTGGCGCCGCTGGGAAGTATTTTGGCCGGGAATTTATTGTGCCACCCCATTGATCAACCTCTGTGCACGCCTATGTACATCTGGGAGGTTGGTTCTTCAACTTCGATCTTAATTGTTGTGCGTTTATGTAGACTACTATTAACAACACTTAAGTCTACATATTGTATTAATAAGAATCTAAAGATAAGTAGGCCTAATGTGCCATGAAATGGTTGCATTGTTTCCAGGTGAAAATAATTGGGAACTCCTGGACTACCTAAAACAACATTTAGGGTGGTGACAGTTTCAGAAATTTCTCCCAGATATCTTCTACAGATATTGAAACAGACTAACAAATTAAATTCTCTTGTACAGGTTGTGACGGGTATGGTCCAAGTGCCGGACTCTGTCCAGAAAGTTGTGGCAGTATCCATTGTGTCTCGGAAGGTTCCTCGGAGTCTCGAGGTCAAGGCTAGGAGCTCGCGGACACTAGAGATCCTCACAACGCTCAACTACTCCGACCCAATTGATAAAGTTTTGTACACTGCTCGGAAAGATGATGTTGAGAAGCAGGCCATGGAGGTAATTTCATAGTCTATGGGGCTCGGCCTGTATTGCATGGTCACGCACACTAGGGATGTCAATACCCAGAATTGTCCGTATCAGTGTATAGCTACTTTTAAATTCAGGACGAATTCCACAAAAATGTTTCGCCTTGGCCCTTGGCGATTGGCTTTCGGCCTCTCTTCAACAGTATAACATTGAATACAAATGCTTATCAAACCCCACTTGCACTGGAATATTGCTTTTTGGAGTTGGTTCAGTTGGTTTTGCAGTTGTTTTGGAGTTGGATGGAAAACAAGGATGGTTTATTTTTATGACTTCAACAGGGGACAAAATTAACGTTTTTTCAACAATACGTTGTCGCCTAGCCCGAGAGCATTCTTACTAGCCCACATTCAAATAGGTTATATTGATGTAAAAGGATCATATGTGATTAATGTGAATATTTTGTCACAATATTCACCTGTGTAAAAACAACTTTGTGTGTGTTGGTAATTGGGAAAAAGTACTCGCCCCTTCAGTCTAGTGAAGTGAGATTTTTTACTAGCCCGACCCAAGTTCCACTAGCCTCGGGCAAAAGTTAATTAGACCCGTGCTTATTGAATGCTTTTTACTTTACGTAGGACATGCGTGTGGCCCTGTCCAAACCTGGTGATACTTTGAGAGAAGCTCACATCAACGTTTGGCAGAATCTGTGGCAAACTGGGCTGTACATTAGCACGTCCAAGGCAGCGGACGCACTTAATGGTGATGCCATTAATGCCACCTTGTACTACGTTCTCTCCCAGGGTATGTATCCCTACTATGTAGCAATGATTGTTCGTTCCTTTACTGTAATCATGATAAGAAGTTGCAAATGTAAAAAATGTATATATATTAAAATCTGACAATGTGAATTACTTTTTGTAACACATCCATCCATCTGATGACTACTACTGTATTGTCATTGGTTAACAAAGTTCATAGTTCATAATATTATTAGTTTTAGTATTATTAAGTTCATATTAAGTTCATAAGTTCATAATGTTATTATTTGATATTTCTCCCTTAAGCTAGGCCTGCCTTTCAAACTAGAAATAAAAGTAGTACATTGAAACAATGGCAGCTTGCTTTCCATTACCAATAATATACAGTAACGGTTTATTCTCAAAAATAATTCTCGTTAAAAAGGAACAATGAAAAAAATCCGCTTTCTTTGTTTATGTTGTTCGAAGTTTGATTTACCCTTGATCAAACTATAACTTCGAAACTGGTTTAGGACGAAAAACGGCCAGATTCGATAAAGAAGTTCTCCCTCAAACTTCTTTATCGACTCTGACATGAAATTGGTTCAAACCGCACGAACGGTTTTAGCGTGGCTAACGTTAACTCCGCAACTGTTGGACAGTGCCCGCCCTGTTCTACACTGAGGTGACGGCGTCAGAGAGCCGTCAGCAGTTGGCCCGGACCCTCGCCTACGCTGACGGCTGCTACGCGGGATACCACACGCTGGAGTCTCACAGCCTGTGGCGGGATCACGCGACACTCGACACTGTCAACAGCATGGCAGACCAGTGGCTGCTGACGTTGGACAAACAAGGGTAGGTACAGTGTGCCAAGATATCTGGACACTGTCAACAGCATGGCGGACCAGTGGCTGCTGACGTTGGAGAAACAAGGGTAGGTACAGTGTGCCAAGATATCTGGACACTGTCAACAGCATGGCGGACCAGTGGCTGCTGACGTTGGAGAAACAAGGGTAGGTACAGTGTGCCAAGATATCTGGACACTGTCAACAGCATGGCGGACCAGTGGCTGCTGACGTTGGAGAAACAAGGGTAGGTACAGTGTGCCAAGATATCTGGACACTGTCAACAGCATGGCGGACCAGTGGCTGCTGACGTTGGAGAAACAAGGGTAGGTACAGTGTGCCAAGATATTTGGACACTGTCAACAGCATGGCAGACCAGTGGCTGCTGACGTTGGACAAACAAGGGTAGGTACAGTGTGCCAAGATATCTGGACACTGTCAACAGCATGGCGGACCAGTGGCTGCTGACGTTGGAGAAACAAGGGTAGGTACAGTGTGCCAAGATATCTGGACACTGTCAACAGCATGGCAGACCAGTGGCTGCTGACGTTGGACAAACAAGGGTAGGTACAGTGTGCCAAGATATCTGGACACTGTCAACAGCATGGCGGACCAGTGGCTGCTGACGTTGGACAAACAAGGGTAGGTACAGTGTGCCAAGATATTTGGACACTGTCAACAGCATGGCCGACCAGTGGCTGCTGACGTTGGAGAAACAAGGGTAGGTACAGTGTGCCAAGATATTTGGACACTGTCAACAGCATGGCCGACCAGTGGCTGCTGACGTTGGAGAAACAAGGGTAGGTACAGTGTGCCAAGATATTTGGACACTGTCAACAGCATGGCAGACCAGTGGCTGCTGACGTTGGAGAAACAAGGGTAGGTACAGTGTGCCGAGATATTTGGACAGTGATTCATGGCCGACCAGTGGCTGCTGACGTTGGACAAACAAGGGTAGGTACAGTGTGCCAAGATATTTGGACACTGTCAACAGCATGGCGGACCAGTGGCTGCTGACGTTGGAGAAACAAGGGTAGGATCTGGACACTGTCAACAGCATGGCCGACCAGTGGCTGCTGACGTTGGACAAACAAGGGTAGGTACAGTGTGCCAAGATATCTGGACACTGTCAACAGCATGGCCGACCAGTGGCTGCTGACGTTAAAGAAACAAGGGTAGGTACAGTGTGCCAAGATATTTGGACACTGTCAACAGCATGGCGGACCAGTGGCTGCTGACGTTGGACAAACAAGGGTAGGTACAGTGTGCCAAGATATCTGGACACTGTCAACAGCATGGCCGACCAGTGGCTGCTGACGTTGGAGAAACAAGGGTAGGTACAGTGTGCCAAGATATCTGGACACTGTCAACAGCATGGCCGACCAGTGGCTGCTGACGTTGGACAAACAAGGGTAGGTACAGTGTGCCAAGATATCTGGACACTGTCAACAGCATGGCAGACCAGTGGCTGCTGACGTTGGACAAACAAGGGTAGGTACAGTGTGACAAGATATCTGGACACTGTCAACAGCATGGCAGACCAGTGGCTACTGACGTTGGACAAACAAGGGTAGGAACAGCGTGCCAAGATATTTGGACACTGTCAACAGCATGGCGGACCAGTGGCTGCTGACGTTGGACAAACAAGGGTAGGTACAGTGTGCCAAGATATTTGGACAGTGATTTATTTTACATTGTTTTCTTCGTGTTAAAGAAGTGACCGACGAAATGCCGGAGGGCATAGACAGAAATGAGTGGGAGGCGTATCTCTACTGGGTGGTGGCTAGATGCATGATGACTTTATAAAGTACTCAAGAAAAAAACAACAACATGTTATCTATCTATGGTTTGGTTTTAAATTTAAACGTCCCTCTATTGTTTCCATTTTTCTGTGTGTCTTTTCTTTTTTATTTACATATTCATTACAATGTAGTATATCCTAGATTATCTGTTGTAAATACATATTCATACTTGGCCTGCTCTACCATTTTTTCCTGACACTTGCCCTTCAATTATATTGGCTGTGTCTCCTGCCAACCCAGTTGGAAGGAGTGCGGCCCTATACGAAACACTTCTGCCAACTCCTCAACTAGCAAACCTAGTGTAGGAATGTGGAACTATTACGAAAACCCCCGTTTTTAGGAGTGGCGCCTACTACAGAACACTCCTGCCAACCCCCCCTTGGAAATCAGCTGTTTTAACACGTGGGTAAGGAATGTGACAGCTCAACAACCCCAGGTGGTAGGAGTGCGCCCTACTACAGAACACTGCTGCAAACCTCCCTTGGAAATCAGCTGTTTTAACTAAGCTCTATATTGGCACGCAGCTAAAGTATCTGGCTGGCTCCTAAAATGTAATTGAATGTGTCCACCCCTGTAATATATGACACGTTCAACACGTGTTTCTTGCAGGTGCCACAACCTCCTCCACGCAGGTGCGAGCGGCGTGATGCAGGCGCTGGTTCTGTCTCTGGGTGGGCTGCGCTTCACCAACCACCACCTGGAGTTCCGCATCCACCCGCGCTACCTGCATCGCGACTACCTCTTCCGACGGCTCGGCTACGGCAACTCTACGCACGTCAACATCTCCGTCTCAGTGCAGGAGGACAACAAGGCAGTGCTCTACGTCGCGCTCGATCGCAGCGACAAATACTATTATGCTTGTGATGGTTAGTATGCTGGACCTTGTTCAGAGTGGAAAAAAAGTATAGAAAAAAATGGAAATGAAAATAGAAAATAGATTTGTGTTCGCTTGGTGGGTATATTGTAAAAATAATTATGTTGTACTGTACCTTATACGTATAATACTCTAATCTCTCGTTAACCAAAACTCTGTTACCTAATTCAAACTACATTGTGGTAAGGTCCCTGCAAAAAGTTTGGGTAGGCCTATTTAATTAAAAATTTTGTTATTCAAATTGAGGTTATTGGGGTACCTTGAAAATTGAATTAAGGGGGAACTACTGTATGTGGATTTTTATATTTTTAGAATAGGTTGTACTGTAGGGTGGGCCGAAAAAATTTAATTTTTGTTTTTCAAATCGTAATACCGGGGACAGTCCATTATTGACATTGGGGGAGGCGAGCCACAACAACAACTCGACGTTACGTGTGCTCTATCGTGTTAGCCGCGTAGGGGGTTTTGGCATCGGAGGATTCTATCGCCTATGGCAATCACGCAACCAAGGCATCGGCGGAGGGACCTCCGCCAAGCCTTGGCGGGCAACACTCCTGCCGGGACTGCAGGTGGCTACGTCGCCAGTCCCGTCCCCGCATACGATCCAGTCAATGCGGAAGTGGGGGCGGCCATTGCGGCGCTCCCAATCGATCAATTTAATAACATTATCTCCGAACTTGAACAATATTAGGTGTTTCCCCCCGCTACTGATATAGCAGCAGTGGTTGAACAGTGCATAGATTTTACACCGTATTCCATGTGGGACGACAAAAGAAACCGTTTCCAGATAGATGTCCCAACAGTCCCAACCTATGAAAAGAGGATACGACGCATTTTAAATTTTTGAAAATAGAGGGTCGTTTTCCATTCCGGTAAATACGGTATTTTTCTAGTTGCAATGACTTTTTTCATCTTAGTTTGGTATATACATAATTGGAGCTCAGAGCAAGATCAACATGTTCCTAGTGAGGGTAAAGGTACAGAAGGACGACAGCTTACCTGAGAAAGTAGATAGGTCGCTTTGAGAAACATATAGCCTAGATAAGTTAAGACAAATAAATAAATATACCGAGACGTTTCAGCCAACTCGTGGTCTTGAATCTTGATCACTCAGTATAAGTAGGAAAGTGAGTGAGAAAAAGTGCGTGAGTACTCACGCTGAGTGATCAAGACCACGAGTTGTCCGAAACGTCTCAGTATATTTATTTATTTGTCTTATCTATATGTTTCTCAAAGTGACCTATCTACTTTCTCAGGCAAGCTGTCGTCCTTCTGTACCTTTTTCTTCACTAAAACATGTTTATCTTGTTCTGAGTTCCAATTAACTCAGCCACTTTGGCCTCTCCAAGTATACACTATATATATATACATGAAACCTCCCTTGAAAGTGTTGTACATATAAACCGTTGTTGCAGCCGGCTGCCTGGACCCCCCTATCCAGCTGGGCCCGCAGAAGGAGGCGTTCCCCGTGAAGCTGACGGAGCCACTGACTGCCATCTTGTATGTGACCCACGACAAGTCCCACATGGAGGAGTTGCGTGTGTTCTACATATAAACCATTGTTGCAGCCGGCTGCCTGGACCCCCCGATCCAGCTGGGCCCGCAGAAGAAGGCGTTCCCCGTGAAGCTGACCGAGCCACTGACTGCCATCTTGTACGTGACCCACGACAAGTCCCACATGGAGGAGTTGCGTGTGTTCTACATATAAACCATTGTTGCAGCCGGCTGCCTGGACCCCCCGATCCAGCTGGGCCCGCAGAAGAAGGCGTTCCCCGTGAAGCTGACCGAGCCACTGACTGCCATCTTGTACGTGACCCACGACAAGTCCCACATGGAGGAGTTGCGTGTGTTCTACATATAAACCATTGTTGCAGCCGGCTGCCTGGACCCCCCGATCCAGCTGGGCCCGCAGAAGAAGGCGTTCCCCGTGAAGCTGACGGCCATCTTGTACGTGACCCACGACAAGTCCCACATGGAGGAGCTGCGTGTGTTCTACATATAAACCATTGTTGCAGCCGGCTGCCTGGACCCCCCGATCCAGCTGGGCCCGCAGAAGAAGGCGTTCCCCGTGAAGCTGACCGAGCCACTGACTGCCATCTTGTACGTGACCCACGACAAGTCCCACATGGAGGAGCTGCGTGTGTTCTACATATAAACCATTGTTGCAGCCGGCTGCCTGGACCCCCCGATCCAGCTGGGCCCGCAGAAGAAGGCGTTCCCCGTGAAGCTGACCGAGCCACTGACTGCCATCTTGTATGTGACCCACGACAAGTCCCACATGGAGGAGTTGCGTGTGTTCTACATATAAACCATTGTTGCAGCCGGCTGCCTGGACCCCCCGATCCAGCTGGGCCCGCAGAAGAAGGCGTTCCCCGTGAAGCTGACGGCCATCTTGTACGTGACCCACGACAAGTCCCACATGGAGGAGCTGCGTGTGTTCTACATATAAACCATTGTTGCAGCCGGCTGCCTGGACCCCCCGATCCAGCTGGGCCCGCAGAAGAAGGCGTTCCCCGTGAAGCTGACGGCCATCTTGTACGTGACCCACGACAAGTCCCACATAGAGGAGCTGCGTGTGTTCTACATATAAACCATTGTTGCAGCCGGCTGCCTGGACCCCCCGATCCAGCTGGGCCCGCAGAAGAAGGCGTTCCCCGTGAAGCTGACGGCCATCTTGTACGTGACCCACGACAAGTCCCACATGGAGGAGCTGCGTGTGTTCTACATATAAACCATTGTTGCAGCCGGCTGCCTGGACCCCCCGATCCAGCTGGGCCCGCAGAAGAAGGCGTTCCCCGTGAAGCTGACCGAGCCACTGACGGCCATCTTGTACGTGACCCACGACAAGTCCCACATGGAGGAGCTGCGTGTGTTCTACATATAAACCATTGTTGCAGCCGGCTGCCTGGACCCCCCGATCCAGCTGGGCCCGCAGAAGAAGGCGTTCCCCGTGAAGCTGACCGAGCCACTGACTGCCATCTTGTACGTGACCCACGACAAGTCCCACATGGAGGAGCTGCGTGTGTTCTACATATAAACCATTGTTGCAGCCGGCTGCCTGGACCCCCCGATCCAGCTGGGCCCGCAGAAGAAGGCGTTCCCCGTGAAGCTGACGGAGCCTCTGACTGCCATCTTGTACGTGACCCACGACAAGTCCCACATGGAGGAGCTGCGTGTGTTCTACATATAAACCGTTGTTGCAGCCGGCTGCCTGGACCCCCCGATCCAGCTGGGCCCGCAGAAGAAGGCGTTCCCCGTGAAGCTGACCGAGCCACTGACGGCCATCTTGTACGTGACCCACGACAAGTCCCACATGGAGGAGCTGCGTGTGTTCTACATATAAACCGTTGTTGCAGCCGGCTGCCTGGACCCCCCGATCCAGC